>JAQQAC010009376.1:218865-263031 GCA_029783875.1 Phataginus tricuspis | reverse complement strand
CACCCATCACCCCAGTCCCTTTCCCTTTGGTAACTGTTAGTCCATTCGTGGGTTCTGTGAGTCTGCTGCTGTTTTGTTCCTTCATTTTTTTTTTTTCTTTGTTCTTATACTCCACATATGAGTGAGATCATTTGGTACTTGTCTTTTTCAGCCTGGCTTATTTCACTGAGCATAATACCCTCCAGCTCCATCCATGTTGTTGCAAATGGTAGGATTTGTTTTTTTCTTATGGCTGCGTAATATTCCATTGTGTATATGTACCACATCTTCTTAATCCATTCATCTACTGATGGGCACTTAGGTTGCTTCCATTTCTTGGCTATTGTAAATAGTGCTGCAATAAACATAGGGGTACATCTGTCTTTTTGAAACTGGGCTGCTGCATTCTTGGGGTAAATTCCTAGGAGTGGGATTCCTTGGTCATATGGTATTTCTATTTTGAGTTTTTTGAGGAACCTCCATACTGCTTTCCACAATGGTTGAACTAATTTGCATTCCCACCAGCAATGTAGGAGGGTTCCCCTCACTGCTGATTTTTATCAAACATTAATGAAGACCTAATACCCATTGTCCTTAAAGTTTTCCAAAAAGTAGAAGAGGAGGGATTGCTTACAAACTCATTCTATAAGCCTAACATCACTCTAATACCAAGACCAGGCAAAGACACCACAAAAATAGAAAATTCCAGACCAATATCCCCGATGAACATAGATGCAAAAATTCTCAAGAAAATATTAGCAAACTAAATTCAAAAATACATCAAGATCATCCATCATGATCAAGTAGGATTTATTCCAGGGAAGCAAGGATGGTACAGTATTCAAAAATCCATCAACATTATTCACCACATCAACAAAAAGAACAAAAACCACGTGATCATTTCCATAGATGTTGAAAAAGCATTCAACAAAATTGAACATCTATTCATGATAAAAACTCTCAACAAAATGGGTATATAGGGCAAGCACCTCAACATAATAAAGAGCATAAGTAAAAAACCCACAGCCAACATCATACTTAACAGTGAGAATCTAAAAGCTTTTACTTTAAAATTAGGAACAAGACAAGGATGCCCACTCTACCCACTTTTATTCAACATAGCTCTGGAGGTCCAAGCCACGGCAATCAGACAACACAAAGAAATAAAAGGCATTCAGATGGGTAAAGAAGTTAAACTGTCACTGTTTGCAGATAACATGATATTGTACATAAAAAACCCTAAAGACTCCACTCCAAAACTACTAGAATATCTGAATTCAGCCAAGTTGCAGGATACAAAATTAATACACAGAAATCTGTTGTATTCCTATGCACTAACGATGAACTAGCAG
This sequence comes from Phataginus tricuspis, assembly GCA_029783875.1. NCBI lineage: Eukaryota > Metazoa > Chordata > Mammalia > Pholidota > Manidae > Phataginus > Phataginus tricuspis. Next base: position 261,700 of record JAQQAC010009376.1, on the reverse strand, counting down.
AAAATCAGGAAAACAATTCCATTCACAATTGCATCAAAAAGAATAAAATAACTAGGAATAAACCTAACCAAGGGGGTGAAAGACCTATACCCTGAAAATTGTAAGACACTCATGAGTGAAATTAAAGAAGATACCAATAAATGGAAATACATCCTGTGCTTAAGGATAGGAAGAATTAATATTGTTAAATGGCCATCTTGACTAAAGCCACCTACAGATTGAATGCAATCCTTATCAAAATACCAACAGCATTCTTCAACGAACTAGAGCTAGTAGTTCTAAAATTCATATGGAACCACAAAAGACCCCAAATAGCCAAAGCAATCCTGAGAAGGAAGAATAAAGCAGGGGGAATTACGCTCACCAACTTCAAGCTCTACTACAAAGCCACAATTATCAAGACAATTTGGTACTGGCACAAGAACAGACCCATAGACCAATGGAACAGACTAGAGAGCCAGATATAAACCCAAGCATATATGGTCAATTTATAAGATAAAGGTGCCATGGACATACAATGTGGTAATGACAACCTCTTCAACAACTCATGTTGGTAAAACTGGGCAGCTACATGCACAAGAATGAAACTGGATCATTGTTTAACCCCATACACAAAAGTAAACTCAAAATGGATCAACAACCTGAATTTAAGTCATGAAACCATAAAACTCTTAGAAGAAAACATAAGCATAAATCTCTTGAATATAAACATGAGAACCTTTTTCCTGAATATATCTCCTCAGGCAAGGGAAACAAAATCAATAATGAACAAATGGGACTACATCATGCTAAAAAGCTTCTGTACAGCAAAGGACACCATCAACCGAACAAAAAGGCATCCTACAGTATGGGAGAATATATTTGTAAATGACATATCTGACAAGGGGTTAACATCCAAAACATATAAAGAACTCACAGGCCTCAACACCCAAAAAGCAAATAACCCGATTAAAAAGTGGGCAGAGGATATGAACAGACAGTTCTCCAAAGAAGAAATTCAGATGGCCAACAAGCACATGAAAAGATGCTCCACATCGCTAATTATCAGGGAAATGCAAATTAAAATCACAATGAGATATCACCTCACACCAGTTAGGATGGCCAACATCCAAAAGACAAACAAAAAGAAATGCTGGCGAGGATGCAGAGAAAGGGGAACCCTCCTACACTGCTGGTGGGAATGTAAACTAGTTCAACCATTGTAGAAAGCAGTATGGAGGTTCCTCAAAAAACTAAAAATACAACTACCATTTGACCCAGGAATTCCACTTCTAGGAATTTACCCTAAGAATGCAGAAGCCCAGTTTGAAAAAGACATATGCATCCCTATGTTTATCACAGCACTATTTACAATAGCCAAGATATGGAAGCAACCTAAGTGTCCATCAGTAGATGAATGGATAAAGAAAGGGTGGTACATATACACAATGGAATACTATTCAGCCATAAGAAACATGCTACCATTTGCAACAACATGGATGGAGCTAGAGGATATTATGCTTAGTGAAGTAAGTCAGGCAGTGAAAGACAAATACAAAATGATTTCCCTCATTTGTGGTGTATAACAACGAAGTAAAACTGAAGGAACAAAACAGCAGCAGACTCACAAACTCTAAAAAGGGACTAGCTGTTACCGAAGGGGAGGGGTGGTGGAGGTCAGGTGGGGGAGGGAGGGAGAAGGGGATTTAGGGGTATTATGATTAGTACACATGGTGTGGGGGGCATCATGGGGAAGACAGTGTAGCACAGAGAAGGCAAATATGACTCTGTGGCTTCGTACTACACTGAGGACACTGATTGCAATGAGGTTTGGGGGGTACTCGATAATATAGGTGAATGTAGTAACCACATTGGTTTTCATGTGAAACCTTCTAATAGTGTATATCAGTAACACCTTAATAAAAAAATTGTAAAAATAAATGACAGGGTCAGCAACCTTTTTCTGTAAAGGGACAGTCAGGACATGTTTTCAGTTTTGATGGCCATATGGTCTCAGTTACGGCAGTTCACCCCTGCCAGCATAGTGTGAAGTAGCCAGGGACCGGCAGGTGACAGGTCTGTGGGGTCCTTTTAGGCACACTTTGCCGACCTTCTCTAAGAGGTCATACAGGAGGTAGTTCCCTACCTTTAAACAAAATATACTACACATAATCTGAGAGGAATGTAAGCCAAAATCATGTTGTTTGTTGGGCTGTATTCACTGAAGTGTATTTGATTATACACTCAATGGCTCTAGACTGAGTCTCACTCTATTTTTAGGGAGCAACAATGCCACTGTGGAACTGTTTCAACATTTATGTAGCCAGGCCACTAGGCACCTGTTTCAATAGTAGCTCTGTGGTCGTAGCCCTGTGACTATTGTTTAGACTCTGAGACATACAGAGGACTGGAAATTATCTCTTCTGCTGTAGTTTTGGAGGTTGCAGGTATTCTTCCCCTTTTCATGCATGCTCGGGCTATCAGTTACCATTTTACTGTTACTGGTAAGCCTGATTTTAGAAGATCTTCTTCTGCCACTCTTAATTTGTCTGCAGATAGCTCAGAAACTGGATAACCAAATTTTTAAAAATGATATGTAAATAACTGAGTAACAGTTTTAGCAGCTTTACAAGAGAAATATAAGCTTTTAGTGTGTGGCTTTTTTTTTAGATATCTCACAGGTTTTCCTATTTCTTGATTTTTAGCTGTTGTCTAGATCAGCGCTTCTCAAACTTTAACACAGACAAATCATGTGGAGAGGAATTTGGCATATCTAAGGAATTTCTGATACTGCCAGGCTTTTCAGTCCACTAACAATCAGACAGCAACAGCATTAGAAAACAACAGTTTTTACTAACTGCTCATTTACTCATCTACATAAATTGCACTTACCTCTTTTTCTTTTCTGAGGGAAGTGTCCTTTGACTAATCTGAGAGTGGCTGGGGAGTCCACACCCTTGCTTGCTCCAGCAGTTCTCTTGGGGAAGGGGCGGCACAAGTTCACCCTTTTGCTCTGCACCACGGGTAGCATGCTTGCCTTTCTCTTAGGCTGAACTCTCAGATTTGAGGCTGGACTTACTTGGACCACTGTTCCCTGCCTTCTTGCTTTAAACATTTCTCCAGAATTCTTTTCTGTTTCAGTTTCTTTTCTTACTTCTGCCTCCGAGTCAAGAAATTCAGGATCTGGAGTCATAACTAAAGAGAATCCAGCATCACAAATTCCATCTGAAATACAAGGAGACTGAGGACACTCTGCCAATAAATCTAACGCAGTTGATACTTCAAAAATGTACCCACTAGGATCTGAAAAATAAGACTTCAACTGAGTTAAAGACTGTAAAGGGCACTTTTCAGCTGGAGAAGCCAAGTCAAAACCACTGGACAGTTGGCCAGAGGAAGCAGTCTCTTTTAGTCCATCCTGAGAAGCAGCAGTCAATGAAGGACTTTGGTCCACTTTATACAATTCTTGTAAATTATGCTTTACTAATGTGTTTGGACAGATTCCTTCTTCAGTAAATGATTTCTGTGCTTCTAGCAGGGCACAGTTAAGGGCAGGTAAAACAGGCATCACCTTCAATGAGATGTCATCTTCAACTTTCAAGTCTTTCAACTCTAAAAAATATATATATATATATGTGTTAAAAACCTGAAATGTTTTTGTCTTTGTTTTTTTACAAATACATGCAAGAAAAAAATGCTTTAGATCACAGCATTATGGGATGGTTAAATATTATACACCATTTCAGATGGTTATCTAAATGCCAATTAAAAGATTTCTGGGTAAGTTTAATGAATATATATGTCCATATGTATGAAATCACTTAAACACACACATACACACACATAGAACTGAGAGACACATTCATATGTTATCACTAGGTTAGAATGAAGAGGGCATACCTGCTTCCAGCTCCATCCCATATGACCAGGAGCCCAGCATGAGCTCAGGGTGCCACCAGAGCAGTAGCACCAGCTTTTAGAGTTGGCATGCTTGCTTTTCTACTTTTTAATTCTTATTTTGTTTTTAAAATCTGTCTTTTATCTGTACTTATATAATATACTTGAAATTATTTTAAGAAGTCATAATGCAAACTACCTGAAATGGAAAAAGTAAAACACTTAAGTAGCCCCCAAATCTCATGGTAACTATTGTTGTGAATTTCATCACCTCCTCTAGCAAATGAACACATACAATTTAAAAAACTTAAGTAACAAAACCAATTAGAGTCTGTGTTTCACTTCCTTTCCCTGGCTCACTCTTTAGCTGACATGCTAATTTTTCAGCAAAGTAATAACCTAAATGGAAAACAGTGAGAGAGGAAAAAGAGAAAAGGCAGGTCACTGAGAAGTGGATAATAAAATCCTAAAAAGTTTAAGAGTTACCAGTAATAAAAACCCACAAATAACAAAGGTCTCTGGTTAAGCTGACATATGAATTGTACCATGCTTTTTAAAGAAAAAGTAAATGAAAATTAAGAAACACCATATTAGTCCTAGCTGAATTCCTCTGCACTCCAGCAGGTATCATTAGGAAAATAATGGCAAATATGAATAAACAGGAAAATGGAGTTAGACATTAAAAATTCCTTTACTTGAAGCTCATCATTTCAAAAGGAACAAGTGAAGGAAAAAAATATTTAAAAACTTTTATGTATTACTAATAAATAGTTCACAATAACAGTATTTTTTTAGGCAACTGCATTATTTCAAGAATTTGGAAAGGCTCCAGAAAGATTTGTTATGAAGTCTATGAAAAAGAACTTTTTAAGTCTGCTAAGCAAAGTATCACTCAGTTTAAAACAAATAACCACAGCTCTGGGCAACCATAATAGAAAATGTCTTAATGAACCAGAGAAGGAGAATACTGCACACAGCACTCCACTGTTTGTTCAAACAGAAAGGCTGTGTTGTTCAGCACCCAATGGTACAGGCACTAAAGTTCCTTTCTCAAGTAGTAGTTTACATTTAAAAATAAAAATGGAGTCAGAGCTCTTACAGAGGAAGGTATCAGTATGTAACAAGAGTTGAAAGCCAGATTAAAAGTCAGTTTTTGACCTCAGGCAAATATATATTTCAGTTTCATCATTTTTGATATGGTTATCCTAAGAATACCTATTTTAAGGACTGCTAAATCAATTATACCTACCATAATCAAATATACCTACCTGACATAGCAAATGCTTAAAAAAATGCCAACAGGTATGGCCATTATGATTGGTAATGTTTTGCTTAGTCTAAAGAAGTGATGCCCAAGAAAGTACAACTCTCCGCTTTGAGTGACTGACTTCAAGTTTTAAAAATCAACTTTAGAAACATTTTTGTATTGGTTGCAGCTTTATACATACAGTTTTATGTTTAAATACACACAATAGAATAAAGAAACTTTCCTCATGACAAAAGGAAATGACTTGTTTACTTTCATTTATTTGTTCAGCAAACTATTATTTTTAAGGCATCTGGCATTGAGAGGCAGTAGGGGTACAGAGAATACAAGGTAGGCAGGAATGAAATAATTATAGTAAATATTTAAATTATATTGATGATCAGCCTAGGGGTCCTCATGGAAGGAAGAGTGGTGAAGGGAATCAATAAGTGATATCTGAACTGACTCCTGACACAGATGAGTGACAGGTCAAATCACTGCTTCTCTGATTTTATTCATTATTCAAACCCTGACGCCACCAAGAATCTTTTTAGACTTTGTTTCCTAACTGCCCTCTGAAATGTTAATACCACAGATATGCTGTATATCTATTTCCATACTGTATAATACTTTTTTGCCCTCAAGAACCAATTCTTGGTCCTATGGGTGCCAACATCACTCAACGGAGGGCAGGAGACAAGCAGTCCCCCCATTGGAGGGACTGTGTGTATGAAGCCTTGAGTCCCATTGTTTGAGAGGCTAAGACACCAGTATCTCCTAGCCATTGTTGTTCAAGAATGAATGAATTCAGTTTTAGATATACTGAATTTGAGGGATATCTGAGACATCCAAGTCGAAGTGTCAAAAGACAGGTGGATACCTGCCTGTGAAGGTTAGAGGGAAGGATAAACCTAAAAAGACGATAAAGGATGAAAGGTATTGAAGAGAAGACACAGTTACCAGGGTCAGGTTCTGCTGAGACGTTAAGGAAGATGAGAACCGAGGGATACCTGACAGATTCAGTGAACTGGAAGTCACTGTGTCTCACCTGTTGAGGGGGATGAGTGGAATAAATGTAGTCCATGCAGACCCATCTGGTCATCTCCAAAATCTACAAAAGAATGAAAATCAGAGGTGAGTTAGGTTGCTGATCTTATAAAACCAAAGTAAACACACTGAAAAATATTTTTTCAAAAAAGTTATCCTTACTTGTTTCTGGTATTAAGGCTGATGATGTAAGTAAAATGAAAAAGCCCCGATCCTCTAAGCATTTGATGATTGCCTTAAACATAAAAAAAAGTGAAAGAAGATTCAATTCCTCTTCTCCCTCTACCACAGTAAAATAAACGAATCTTGAAATGTTAGTGTATATGGGAATCAGGAGATTTTTGTCTCCAGTATCAGAAATTGCTCAAATAATCATGGCCTTGTTAGGAATTCATATATTAACTAGACATCTCAAGGGTTAGTTTTAGGGTAGCGTTCAAATACACAATCAATATCAAAAAAGACTTAACATCATTCGTTCACTGAGATGTTGGGCATTTCATACTGCTGCCTAAGTAGCTGATCTGCTACCATTTACCACTACAAACTCCAGATGAACCAGATCTATGATTAGCCATTTTAAGCTCATGTTTACATAAAGCCTGCCAGAATCCTGGAACTAGAAAGACTGGAAGATATTATCCAATAAAAGAATCCTTTCTATATATCATAGAGATGGAAAATAGAAAATAACATAATTAGGTCCCTTGGCAATAAGAAACGCAGATGAAAATAAATCCTTCCTCTCTTTTTTTCCCTTTACCACAGTCTTCAGTGGAATCTTAAGCTCAAGAAAAAAAAAAAAATCTTGAAAATTTGATGTTTACAGTGACTCGGGGAATTTTATCCCCAAGGAGCAGGAGAAACTATCTTAAAGTTGTCATTCTAGTAAGTCATTATTTCAAAAGCATAATACCCATATGTACCCATAATTATGAGATCCAATATTCATGCAGTGATTTTTCAGTTCAAAAAAACTAAACAAAATATACAATTTCATAGAATAAAGTGGTAAAACAGTCTATATAAAAAACTGATAGATTATAAGGCTACAAATACAGTAAATCTGCAAATTATTCAATAACAATCAAGTATGAAAAAAAGCCTTCTGTTCTAAGTCTTATCTGAGAACTAAGTTATGACACTGAAGCTGCCTACACAGGAACAGTCACTGCATAAGCCTCCATCTGCTGCACTCACAGCCCCAAGGCACTTGACAGTTCATGTCTTAGTCTTCTCCAGTTTCATAAGCTCCTCAACAGCAAGGGACTATGTTGTATTTTTGCTTCTAGCACATAGTAAGCACTCAAGACAGAATGACTGAATAGACATACGATAGTTTTATATACTCTAGCTTTTATATCTATGAACCTATAAACAGGTCTATTCGTTTCATTTTCTATTAGCATAAAAAGTGAAAGTGACAATAGTTAGTCTCTACATTGTTCTGCGTTTTAGTTTTGTGATATAGTTGAAAGCAAAACCCCTCTACTTAAAACCATGTATTTTTATCTTGCAAAAAAATGTACAAATGAAACAGAAATATGTAGTATATCTTATTAGTCTCCCAATTATGTACTCAAAAGGTTAAAGTTCCTATTTTAACCTTTGCAGTGAGAAATCATAGAATGTTTTAAATACTTACTTCTAGCCTCTTCCATTTACACACAGAAAAATATAGGCATGCATGTCCTCAACACTCTTTTAAAGAGAGACTTTGCTCTGTATTGTTCTTGAAGTTCAGTTTTCTAGGTACAAACTCACATACACTTTGTTCAAGGGATATTTACTGCTTGTCCACATACACCAGGCACTGAGTTGTCAAAGATGCTTAAGACATGGTATCTGCCTCCAAAGAACCCAATGTCTCCTTGCGGGGACTGATATGTAGAATTTATTCAATATATAATGAGGCAAGAAAAGCAGCATGAAGCACTGAGGAGGAAGGACCTTGGGCAACATGTCATTTCCTAAGTAATTATTAGTAGTAAACAGGTTTCAGAGCAAAGTTCTGCACCAAGTCTACTGCTTTCCATAGCATTCACAAGTAGTATATTAATGCATTTTCTGAAAGTATCTTTGGACTTCCTTTTTTTTCTTTTCCAAATATAAAGGGACTATGCTTCCTCAAGAAAACAGACTACAATCCTACAGCAGATATTCAGTGGTAATTCACCCAGCCTCTAAAGTTGCTGACCCCACCTCTTAGTAGAAAGGCCTTCTTCCTTGTTGGGGAGCACTACCGCAGACTGGTGGGACTGACCTCGTACACAGGTCTGGAAGGTGGGCTCTGACTGGCTGGAGCTGACAAGCACAGTCCATTTCCTTTCAGTTACTGGGTGAGGGATATGCAGGTGACATAAACTGTGCTAATGAAACTGATAGATGGTTTGGAGGAGGGGTTCTCTCTATCTAGATACAAAAAGGAAGCATGCAGCTCTGACTGGCAGCTTTGGGACAAAAAGATCATTGCAGAAGGAAGGGGTGAACTGAAAGAGTCCTAAGCCAATAGTGCTTGGACTGGCCTTATCACCTGGAATTGAAAAGTAAGCCTTTAAATCCCTTTACTGTTCACCAGTTTGGGTTTTCTGTTAAATGCAACTCAAAGTATTGTGACACCATCTCTAAGACAGCTTACCCTCACACATTATACAGATATTCCTATTTAATTTATCAGTCTCTTTCTCTCTACTATGGGGGCAGCCCATCGTGCCTTGGCCACTGTCCCACACTTACAACATTTCCTTTGGGACACTTAGTAATCACTCACTAGAAAGCCAGCGTCTGCTACAGTCCTCACACTGAGGAGCCCTGGTTAACATAATGGGGGGAATCTTTGGACTGTTAACATATTTCTCAGCAGATATTTACTTTCTACACTGTGGAAACAGTAGAAGTGCCAACTTTTTAATTTCCTTTTAAACCTATGGATTGACACAGGTCACTTTTAAAGAAGTATTTCACAAGTGATCTTTTAATTAACTCAGAAACACTAGTGATCTACTAAATTCTTCTATCATAAAACAAAAACAGCAACAATGGATTTGAGAAAACTACACTCTGATTCTTAAAATCAGGAGTATAAAGTGACTAGTGAGACAAAAACTAAGATACAAAAGGGATGAAAATGTTAGCCAATAAATGTTAGGTCAAAAATATGTCAGTAAATATTAAATGACAAAACTCCTTTCAGCAAGCTAAAAGAATTCAATCCAGGCACAGCCAACCAATAATTAGATATCAATTTCTCAATTTAAGGAAAAAAAAATAATTGTATTTTAAATTGATGATCCTTACCAATTGCTTATTTTGAATGTATTCTGTTAGTTTATCTATTTTATCCCCTTGTTTGTTTGATAGTTCCACCTCATACATGTTGAAGCATAAATCTTGGCAACAGACTGTGGAGAAAAGCAGAAAAACAGAATATTTCTTACTTTAAAATCCAAATTTTTTATAGCCATTTTATTCATTTTATGTTAAAAAGATGAAAGAAAAAATAGCACTGTTATTCAGAAGACAGTTATCATTCATTGTTCTCAGCTATAAAATTTACTGCATACAGCATTTAAAAACAATGCTTTCATTTATACTGACACTACAATAGGATTAACAAGGTAAATACATACTATATAAATAATAAAAACATCAGTGTTCCATGAATTAGTCTAAATGACCAAAAAATTTCCTTCTCATGTTTTCTGGTTTCTTCTTCTTTCCACCACGAAAACTGTTCTCCTTGAAAGGCAATGTTATGAGTTTCCAACTATTTGTAAGCATATCCTGCTTGCTCACTTCCCTCAGTATTCTACATTAAAGCTAGTCTTTGTCCTCTTAGATGAAACTACCTTTCAGTTTCTAGTTAGCCTCTGAAAAACTGAATCACATAGCAGCTCTGCAACTTTCCAAAATGCCCTTTTAAGAATCACTTAAGGCAAAGCAGCAGAAGAGTGTGTGTGTGTCTATGTGTGTGCATGTATGCAAGAGAGAGTGGAAAATAATTGGAACAAAGCCCAGGACATGCAGTGTATCATTACATTTGAACAGACCTTTCTCCTCCAAGTAATTCTGTTTTCTAAAGGCAGCTTCTGGTAATCTTTTTCTCAAAGACGACACTTTCATTATATACTTAAAATCTAGTTCATGGGGTCTAAAAAACAAAACAATACCATGCATTGTAATAAACACGGAATCTATAGCTTCATAATTGTTGGTTTTCTAATATAAATACAAAGTATCATAACCACAAAAGTCTTTAAATTTATACTCTATATCAAATAATGTTCATATTTATAAATATCAATAGATTTTTTAATATATGGCTTCATAGACCATGGTCTGCAAATATGTTCACCTTTTCTGAATGTACTTTTGGTGTAAGCAAAATATTCAGATGTATGGAAGAACTACGCACACTGGAATGAAAATTTTCTGAAAATTAAGCTATGTAAGAGTTGGAAACTTTTGACAATACTGGATTGCAGTGCCACAGAATGAACTGCATCCAGACTTTGCATTATTTCTCCTGACCACTTTTTCCCTCTTCAAAACTTATTTTGAAATACTTGCAGACTTTATAGATGCCCTTTCTTCACTTAAACACTTCTGTGTGTATCCTTAAAATAGGGCATTTTCCTTATACAACCACAAAACAATTAGCAAAATTAACAATGATAAAGTACAATTGTTTACTGTACAGACCTTATTCAATTTTGCCAACTGTCTCGTGAAGGTCCTTTATGACAAAAGAATACAACTTTGGGGAAGAGGGTTCAGGATTCAATCCAGGATGACACATTGTGTTTAGTTATGTCTCTTTAATCTCCTCTAATCTGGAATAGTCTCTGAAGTCTTTATCTTTAATGACCTTGATATTTTTGAAGAACATGGACCATTTACTTTGCAGAATGTCCCTCAATTTAGGTATGCCTAATGTTCCCTACTAATTAGTTTGGCAGGAATGCCACTGATATGTCATTCTCTGTGCATCGTATCAGAGCACATGATGTTTTTTCCATTCCTGGCCATGTTAATATAGTCACTTATTTAAGATGCTATCTATAGTTTTTTTTTTTTCATTGTAAAGTCTTCACTTTCCCCTTTGTGATTACTAAGTTGTGAGTAATTATTGTGAGATGTGTATAAAACTTATTTCAAGGCCAAGGTCAGAATTTAGACCTGAGTTTAGGCCTCCTGTGTCACAGCCCTGTGCTGTACACATCTACCCCAAAGTATTTTAATCCAAAATGAAGTACAACTGCTCTGCCTCACACCAGAGCTGATTAAGCAAGACCCCAAAATGAGAATTAGAAAGAATTATAGAAGCATTAGTAGAGAACACAAACTCAACACTTACAGTTGTGCTGGAACCACTGAACTGTAAGTGGACCAAAGAGTGATATCACACAGCAGACAGCCTTGAATAATTAACTTTCCTTTCCATGGAGAGAGAACTTTAAGAAATGAGGGAAGAAAGAACTAATTATTTTATTTATGAACAAAACATTGGCTTAAAAAAAAACCTAAAATAATTATTTCTTACCATTTTCACGGAGTTCAAATCTAGAGACAAAAATAAAAAAGCATTTTTATAAGAGCAAAGGAAACAAACTCACTGAAACAAAGACACACATAATTACTTACACACTTCTTTGAGCTCTCACAGCCATCCTTTTCGGTTCTCTGTACTGAAAAGCTACAATTGCGTATGGACAGAGCTGCCTGGGTCGCTCAGTAACAGTGCTGCCTGAGAGTTCATAGAGGTAATACTGGAAGAGGAAAGTAAGTGTTATAAAGATAGTGCTATGGAATTCCACACATACCAAGTTTATCTCAATCCCACCCAGTTCTGAAATTTAACACATTAGATTCAGAAATGCACATCAGGAATGATTTATTCCCAGGTGACTATACCTGACTCAGTTCAAATGCACGAAAATGACTCGTCTTATGAGAGACTTTATTAGTATTTGCAGCCACGTGGCAATCATAGCCAGGAGATGGGCTAGTATAGTTAGTTGTATAATTCTCAGACACAAACTTGACTTTTCCCTAGAAGGAAAATATTGAGACTAATCAGATGCCTTCAAAAAGCAGTAATCTCACTTGACGATTCATTTAAAAGTAGCTTAGTAAGGATGGGGATGTGTTTCAACTAACAGTTAACTACAATGCTTAGAAAACTATTTTAGGGCCAGCAACAGTTTTATTATCCATAATCCCTTAAAATTGTATTTAAAAATCTAGTGTGGGCATCCTTCTGAGGCAAAAGCCCACAGCTTTTATCACAACATCAAAGGAATACGTGGGCTTCCCCCCTCCTCCTTCTTTTGCCCCCTCCCATCCCAGTTCACAAGCCTCAAATCAAATCACCTTTCATCTAAACAAAATTAAGATTTTAAAAGAACCATTTCTTCACAAGAAAATGTATACAGCCCATCAAATTGGCTATTCAATGACTATAACATAAACAATGACAAATCAAACTTAAAGTTTCAAAAGGTGAGTATCCAAACTGAAGTATTAAGCTATCAATTATATATGACAGACCGAGATACTTCTACTATGCCATGTCCCAGTAAATCAGCAGGGAGTAAGTAACACAGTAAAGAACCATAGGCCACTGGCCCTGATTACTGAACAGTCAATAGTATTTCCCATTACAAATTTCTCTTCATCAGGGGTTACATGTCTCCATGGAAAAGAAAAAGGTAGCCAAGTTATCATACAATGAAAGTCATACAATGATTTTAGAAGCTGTTTTGAATAATATAATGACATACAAAAGATGTACCAAAATAAGGTTTGGGATTATAGGCAACTTTCACTTTTATCTTACAAGAATTTATTTATTTATTTCCTGTTAGGGTCCTGCTTCTTCATTTATAGGACCACCAAAGGAAACTTTTAGAAGCCAAAGACTATAAATAGTACTTCTCAATGAACAATCACAACCTGTATCTTCTCCGCAAATATTCTTATGACACAGGACATGCTGGCTCTTCACAGTAAAGTAAGGAGGGCTGGAAGCACACGGGCAGATATGAAACAGCCATATCCACCAGACAGGGTGGGATCCAGGGGCAGGAGACCACAGCAAAGTACAATGTGACATGAATAAAAACCAAGCATTTGGTATCTGAGCTAACAGGTGCTCTGTAGCAGAGCCACCACACTTGTCACAGGGTAGCAGAGGAACACTAAAAGCAGGAATAGCTCTGACTGTGCACCAGGGCAATGCTACTTTCCCTTCAGATCCTGGGGACAAATTTTGGAGTATAAAGAGTTCACAATCTTAAAAAAAGAACATTGGTATTGTTGGGTTTTTAGCCAAAGAACTTAAGATAGTATAAAAGCTAAAACAGAAGCAAAAACAAGACTACAGAATAGGTCCTTAAAAAAGTCCACAATCTGTTAAAATCAGCTTTCCTACTATTTGAGTGAAAATTCTAATTGCATGATTCACTTATCAGGGTATTTAAGAATTTCTAAGGTCGCCAGTTACAGGAGCCACACTGAAACTATGAACAAGGTCTGGATATTTAGGGATAAAAAAAGAAAGGTTTTCTTCTTTTGACAGTTTAAAACAGACAGTGAATGTTGCTTCCTCAATTCATTTCTCATAACTGTAATCTCATTGTTTTATAAGCAGCTACTTGTTTCCTGTTATTTAATGTTTAAAAAGTGGCACTATGGGACAGGAGAGAGAGGAAGACTGCACTGATAATATTACCTTGGTATTATTTTGAAGTTTTTTAAAAAACATACTCATAGATAAGCTATTAAATGAACAAAAAAGCTCTTAAAAGGTAAGCAAAATTTGCAATTATTTTTCCTCAATTTTGACAGCTGTTTTTAATGAGGACTATGTTTAGTAAGAGATCTGCAGAAAATTTTATCACAGACGGATAACTTTTAGTTTTTAAAAGAAAAATTACATAGAAGCATATTTGGACTTTACCGTAATTAGATTAAAAATCACAACATAACCGGGCTTCCCAGGATGCCATGGTCTTGCCTGAAGATAGTCCGAGTATTTGGAAATGTACACACCTGCAAAACACAAACTGTGTGTCACTGTTACATGTATAGGACCCTACCTGGAATGATCTGAACTGAACGAGACAAAAGTCATATGAAGGACTTCTGGGAAGATGGTGGCGTGAGCAGGGCAGTGGAATTCTCCTCCCAAAACCATATATATTTATGAAAATACAACAAATACAACTACTCCTAAAAGAGAGACCAGAAGATACAGGACAACAACCAGGCTACAGCTACACCTGCGAGAACTCAGTGCCTCATGAAGTGGGTAAGATACACAGCTGCGACCTGACAGGACCTGAGCACTCCCCCAACCCAGCGCACCGGTGGGAGGAAAAGATTCAGAGCAGGGAGGGAGTGGAAGCACAGGCCCGCTAAATAACCAGCCCTGGTGATCTGCGCTGGGAGCACTGACACACATCGCGTGGTGTATTGGAGATTAGAGAAACAGAAGGGCAGGATCGTAGATGGAGACAAGCGGGTCCCCTCAGCCGGCTCCCCGGGACAAAGAAAAGCGGGTGCTTTTTTAAAACTCTTAAAGAGACAAGGGCCCAACAGTGGAACAATATTGTTTCAGCGCGCTCAGCCCAGCAGGCTGGGATCCCAGTCTTGGGGAATTTCGGACCCCTTGGCCAGCGGCCAGGCAAAGCAGCTGCGCTGAGGCTTCCCAGAGATCAGCAGCCTGCCATTTGTCCCCTCCCCGGGCAGCGCCACAAAGGGTCCGGTGGAGCGACGACGGCTGCGGAACAGCGGAGGAGCGGCTCTGCTCACAGCAACCTCACAGAATCTACTCCCAGCGGGCGCGCAGCTAAGAGGTAAGAGCCCCAGAACCAGGTCCACAAGGCACCAAGGGGACCAGAACGAACCCAGCGTAACTGCAAACCCTCGCAGTGCTATAGGCTAGACTAAGGGCGACCCCACACACAGGCAGCTCAGGGGATTATCCCAGAGACTGCCTCCCGTTGTGCAGGAAAACAGCTCAGGCCCAGGAGAAGGGTAAGGAGAAAAGAAACAGGAAGGGACTTTGTTCTCCCTGCTGACACACGTGGCGACTACCAGCAACCACTTCTATCGCCGTGAAAAGACAGAGGAATATGGTCCAGACTAAGATCAGCTAGACAAGCCCAGAGAGGGAGCCTAATGGGATGGACATCCACAATCTTCCTGAAAAATAATTCAGAATAAAAGTCATAACCATACTGATGGATCTACAGAGAAATACGCAAAAGCTAAGGGAGGAAGTGAGGAAAGACAATGCAGAAATTAGACAAGCCATCGACGGGCTTAGCAGCAGACTGGACGAGATGCAAGAGACTGTTAATGGAATAGAAATCTAAGAACAGGAGTACAGAGAAGCTGAGGCAGAGAGAGATAAAAGGATCTCTAGGAATGAAAGAATATTAAGAGAACTGTGTGACCAATCCAAACGGAACAATATTCACGTTATAGGAGTACCAGAAGAAGAGAGAGAGACAAAGGGATAGAAAGTATCTTTGAAGAAATAATTGCCGAAAACTTCCCCAAGCTGAGGAAGGAAATAGTCTCTCAGACCATGGAAGCCCACAGATCTCCCAACACAAGGGATCCAAGGAAGACAACAACAAGACACATAATAATTAAAATGGAAAAGATCAAAGATAACAACAGAGTATGAAAGGCAGCTAGACAGAAAAAAAGGCCACCTACAAAGGAAAACCCATCAGACTATCACAGACTTCTCAGAGAAACCTTACAGGCCAGAAGAGAATGGCATGATACATTTAATGTAATGAAACAGAAAAGCCTTGAACCAAGAATACTGTATCCAGCACAATTATCGTTTAAATGTGAGGGAGGGATTAAACAATTCCCAGATAAGCGAAAGTTGACAGAATTTGCCTCCCACAAACCACCTCTACAGGATATCTTAAAGGGCCTGCTCTAGATGGAAGCACTCCTAAGGCTAAAAAGATGTCACCAGAGAAAATAAATTCATAGCAAAGAAAGCAGACCATCCAAATACTAACTAAAGGCAAAGAATAAAACACCTAGTATATAAAGAATGGAAGAGGAAGAATAATGGAGACAAATAAAGAATCATCAGACGGTGTTTACAATAACTTAAAAAGAAAGTTAAGTTAGACTGTTAGATAGTAAAGAAGCTACCCTTGAAACTTTGCTGACCACGAATCTAAAGCCAGCAATGGCAGTAAGTACATATCTATCGATAATCACCCTAAATGTAAATGGACTGAAAGCACCAATCAAAAGACACAGAGTAATAGAATGGATAAAAAAGCAAGAGACTTTTTTATCTTACAAGATGACTTACAAGAGACTCACCTCAAACCCAAAGATATACACAGACTAAAGGTGAAGGGATGGAAAAAGATATTTCATGCAAACAACAAGGGGAAAAAAGCAGGTGTTGCAGTACTTGTATCAGACAAAATAGACTTCAAAACAAAGAAAGTAGCAAGAGATAAAGAAGGACATTACATAATGATAAAGGGGTCAGTCCAACAAGAGGATATAACCATTTTAAATATATATGCACCCAACACAGGAGCGCAGACATATGTGCAACAAATACTAACAGAATTAAAGGAGGAAATAGAAAGCAATGCATTCATTTTAGGAGATTTCAATACACCACTAACTCCAAAGGACAGATCAACCAGACAGAAAATAAGTAAAGACACAGAGACACTGAACAACACACTAAAACAGATGGACCTAACAGACATCTACAGAACTCTACACCCAAAAAACAACAGGATACACATTCTTCTCAAGTGCACATGGAACATTTTCCAGAATAGACCACATACTAGGCCACAAAAAGAACCTCAGTAAACTCAAAAATATTGAAATTCTACCAACCAACTTCTCAGATCACAAAGGTATAAAACTAGAAATAAATTTTAGAAAGAAATCAAAATGGCTCATAAACACATGGAGACTTAACAACATCCTCCTAATTAATCAATGGGTTAACAACCAAATCAAAACAGAAATCAAAGAATATATGGAGACTAATGACAACAACAACACAAAGCCACAACTTCTGTGGGACGCCGCAAAGGCAGTTCTAAAAGGAAAGTATATTGCAATACAGACATATTTAAAGAAGGAAGAACATTCCCAAATGAATAGTCTAAAGACACAATTACTGAAATTGGAAAAGGAAGAACAAATGAGGCCCAAAGTCAGTAGAAGGAGGGACATAATGAAGATCAGAGAAGAAATAAATAAAATTGAGAAGAATAAAACAATAGAAAAAAAAATCAATGAAACCAAGAGCTGGTTCTTTGAAAAAATAAACAAAATAGATAAACCCCTAGCCAGACTCATTAAGAGAAAATGAGAATCTACACACATAAACAGAATCAGAAATGAGAAAGGAAAAATAACGACGGACCCAAAAGAAATACAAAGAATTATAAGAGAATACTATGATAATCTATATGCTAACAAGCTGGAAAACCTAGGAGAAATGGACAACTTCTAAGAAAAATACAACCTTCCAAGACAGACCAAGCAAGAAACAGAAAACCTAAACAGACCAATCACCAGCAATGAAATTGATTCGGTAATCAAAAAACTACCCAAAAACAAAACCCCCAGACCAGATGGATTCACCTCTGAATTCTACCAGACATATACAGAAGAAATAACACCCATTCTCCTTAAAGTTTTCCAAAAAATAGAAGAGGAGGGAATACTTCCAAACTCATTCTATGAAGCCAGCATCACTCTAATACCAAAACCAGGCAAAGACCTCACCAAAAAGAAAATTACACACCAATATCTCTGATGAATATAGATGCAAAAACACTCAACAAAATATTAGCAAACCAAAATCAAAAATACATCAAGAGGATCATACACCATGACCAAATGCGATACATCCCAGGGATGCAGGATGGTACAACATTCGAAAATCCATCAACATCATCCACCACATCAACAAAAAGAAGAACAAAAACCACATGATCATCTCCATAGATGCTGAAAAAGCATTTGACAAAATTCAGCATCCATTCATGATTAAAACTATCAACAAAATGGGTATAGACAGCAAGTACCTCAACATCATAAAGGCCATATATGACAAACCCACAGCTAACATCATACTTAACAGCGAGAAGCTGAAAGCTTTTCATCTAAGATTGGGAACAAGACAGAGGTGCCCACTCTCTCCACTGTTATTCAACATAGTACTGGAGGTCCTAGCTACAGCAATCAGACAAAACAAAGAAATACAAGGCATCTAGATTGGTAAAGAAGAAGTCATATTGTCACTATTTGCAGATGACATGATACTGTACATAAAAAACCCTAAAGACTCCACTCCAAAACTACTAGAACTAATATCTGAATTCAGCAAAGTTGCAGGATACAAAATTAACACACAGAAATCTGTTGCTTTCCTATACACTAACAATGAACTAACAGAAAGAGAAATCAGAAAAACAATTCCATTCACAATTGCATCAGAAAGAATAAAATACCTAGGTATAAACCTAATGAAGGAAGTGAAAGACCTATACCCTGAAAACTACAAGACACTCCAAAGAGAAAATAAAGCGGACACTAACAAATGGAAATGCATCCCATGCTCTTGGCTAGGAAGAATAAATATTGTCAAAATGGGTATACTACCTAAAATAATCTACAGATTCAACGCAATCCCTATCAAAATACCAACAGCATTCTTCAATGAACTGGAACAAATAATTCTAAAATTCATATGGAACCACAAAAGACCCCAAATAGCCAAAGCAATCCTGAGAAGGAAGAATGAAACAGGGGGCATTACACTCCCAGACTTTAAGCTCTACTACAAATCTTCAGTAATCAAGACAATTTGGTATTGGCACAAGAACAGACCCATAGACCAGTGGAACAGAATAGAAAATTCAAACATTAACCCAAACATATACTGTTGATTAATATATGATAAAGGAGCCTTGGATATACAATGGGGAGATGACAGCCTCTTCAGCAGCTGGTGTTGGAAAAACTGGACAGCTACATGTAAGAGAATGACACTGGATTACTGTCTAACCCCATACAGAAAAGTAAACTTAAATTGATCAAAGACCTGAATGTAAGTCATGAAACCATAAAACTCTTAGAAAAAAACATAGGCAAAAATCTCTTGGACATAAATATGAGCGAGTTCTTCATGAACATATCTCCCTGGGGAAGGGAAACAAAAGCAAAAATGAACAAGTGGGACTATATCAAGCTGAAAAGCTTCTGTACAGCAAAGGACACCATCAGTAGAACAAAGACATCCTACAGTATGGGAGAATATATTCATAAATGACGTATCTGATAAGGGGTTGACATCCAAAATATATAAAGAACTCACGCACCCTAACAAACAAAAAGTAAATAATCCAATCAAGAAATGGGCAGAGGACATGAAAACACACTTCTCCAAAGAAGAAATTCAGATGGCCAACAGGCACATGAAAAGATGCTCCACATCACTAATCATCAGAGAAATGCAAATTAAAACCACAATGAGATATCACCTCACACCAGTAAGGATGGCCAACACCCAAAACACAAACAACAACAAATGTTGGCGAGGATGTGGAGAAAAGGGAACCCTCCTTCACTGCTGGTGGGAATGCAAATTAGTTCAACCATTGTGGAAAGCAGTATGGAGGTTCCTCAAAAAACTCAAAATAGCAATACCATTTGACCCAGGAATTCCACTCTTAGGAATTTACCCTAAGAATGCAGCAGCCCAGTTTGAAAAGACATATGCACCCCTATGTTTATCGCAGCACTATTTACAACAGCCAAGAAATGGAAGCAACCTAAGTGTCCATCAGTAGATGAATGGATAAAGAAGGGGTGGTACATATACACAATGGAATATTATTCAGCCATAAGAAGAAAACAAATTCTACCATTTGCAACAACATGGATGGAGCGAGAGGGTATTATGCTCAGTGAAATAAGTCAAGCCGAAAAAGACAAGTATCAAATGATTTCACTCATATGTGGCATATAAGAAGAAAGAAAAAACTGAAGGAACAAAACAGCAGCAGACTCACAGAACCCAAGAACGGACTAATAGTTACCAAAGGGAAAGGGACTGGGGAAGATGGGTGGGAAGGAGGGATAAGAGGGAAAAAGGGGCATTACGATTAGCAGACGTAATGTTGGGGGGCATGGGGAGGGCTATACAACTCAGAGAAGACAAGTAGTGATTCTATAGCATCTCACTATGCTGAGACAGTGACTGCAATGGGGTTGGTGGGGGGGACCTGATGAAGGGGGTAGTTTAATAACCATAATATCGCACATGTAATTGTAGATTAATGATACCAAAATAAATTATATATATAAAAAAAAGAATGCAGCAGCCCAATTTGAAAAAGAAAGATGCACCCCTATGTTTATCACAGCACTATTTACAATAGCCAAGAAATGGAAGCAACCTAAGTGTCCATCAGTAGATGAATGGATAAAGCAGATGTGGGACATATATACAATGAAATATTATTCAGCCATAAGAAGAAAACAAATCCTACCATTTGCAACAACATGGATGGAGCTAGAGGGTATTATGCTCAGTGAAATAAGCCAAGCCGAAAAAGACAAGTATCAAATGATTTCAGTCAAATGTGGAGCATAAGAGCAAAGAAAAAGAAAAAAACGGAAAGAAAAAAGCAGCAGCAGACTCACAGAACCCAAGAATGGACTAACAGTTACCAAAGGGAAAGGGACTGGGGAGGATGGGTGGGAAGGGAGGGACAAGGGGGAAAAGGGCGCGTTAATGTTGGGGGGGGCACGGGGAGGGCAGTACAACTCAAAAAAGACAAGTAGTGATTCTTTAGCATATCACTACGCTTATGGACAGTGAGTGTAATGGGGCTGGTGGAGGGGACCTGATGAAGTGGGTAGTTAAATAACCATAATGTTGCACATGTAATTGTAGAATAATGATACCAAAATAAATTACAATTAATTGCAAAAAAAAAGTCAATACCAAGCTTTGGGAGTTGCTTAACTTTTAATATTATTGGAGATATTCTAAAAGTTTGGAAAGAGCTAAGATAACACAGAATATAGCTGCTTGACAACTGAATGTCTAGTTGGACACAATAACTAAAAAGGGATAAAAGTCTCACATTCTTGGAAAACTCTAACTTAGTCTGTTTTGTCTCCAGACAATCATTCTACGAAAAGGCCTGTAGTATAGGCCTTGATTCTCAAGTTATTTTTTGCAGAAAATCTGAGTATTCTTAATAATATGTGAGGTTTACTACATGGCAAGTCTGTGCTAGGCAACAGTGATGCAAAGGGAAGTAAAACAAGGCCCAGGTTATTCTCTAGATCGGAAGGTCCTGGAAGGTAGGGGTTTATGGCTTTGTTCACACTGTAGCCACATCACAGCCCAACATATAGCACGTATGTGAGCATTTGTCAGGAGTATGGTGTATTTATGGTAAAGAGAAATGGAAATAAGTAAGTAAGTAAATTGGGAAAGGAGAGCTCTAGAGAGAGAAACAAGCTTCTCAGTTGAGAACAGAGTGAAAAACAGTATGGCAACGTAAAAGAGCACAAATTACTTAGGACAGTGGGCCACACTGTGAGACTGGAATACAAAGTGGAGTAAGCTGAGGTTGAAAAGGAAGCTGGAACTGAACAGTAAGATTCTTGCAGGACTTGTTGTCAGCTTGGACTTCATTCTGTGCAGCAGACAACAGTGGGCTGCTGCTTACAAGACCAAGGGCCACTCTAGAAACAAGACCGAACTAGACAGCTGTTGTGAGAGCCAAGGCCAGAGACAACCATCCCCAAACAGCGGCAGCAGGGAGCATAAGCTGGAAAGGGCAAATTACAGAGATTGCTCAACAGAGGCATGTCTTTGGCAATACAGAAGACAATGGTGAGAACACTTGCACACAATAGGAAGAGCAGTGAGCTTCTGCTCAGAAACTTGGGTCCCATTTGCAAGTGTTCACTGACAACTAATAACAACCACGTGACTGAGGGATATGTCACTTCATCAGGGACGGTGGGCTTGGGTCACAGACACACAAACCACAGGGTTCTCAGGAAGCTTTAAAAAGATCAATAAGCTCTTAAAATTATAGAACAGTACATTAATGTAAAACATCACTATTAGACACACAGAACTATCTGTTTCTATTTAAGCCAAACTATAAAATACACACAGGCAGTAGGGCTACCTTGTTACCCGTCCCAGCCTAATGTTTAAGAAGCATCTGTGTTTGTCAGGAACAGTCCAGCTTCTACTCTACCACCCTACTGAAGTCAGCCTCTCAAACATCAACAATAAAATCACGGGACTATAGTACTGTAGAAAAATGGTCTTATTTTTTTAGAGATGTAAGCTGAGGTATCTCCTTGTAATTTACTTACAAATTTGTTGGTGAAAACAAAATAATAATGATCTAAACAAATGAAGAGAATAATGTAAACCATTACCTGGTAGACCCAGGTGTTAAGTGTATTATACCCTGCTCTCTGCTTTTTCTATGTTAGCACTTATCATAATGAAAAGAAGGGGGAAGGAGAAGAAAAGGGAGAAGAAAAAAAGATGTCATGTGACAGTGTTATTGGGGTTATGAATTTATCCCCTTGCCATGTCCTTTAGAAGAGCTGAAAGTAAGTTTTTAAAAACTTTTGTTTTTACAGAGAGCTACTGTAGGACCCAGCAATTCTACTCCTAGGTACACACCCAAAAGAAATAAAAACACTAGTCTACACAAAAACTTGTACATGAATGTACATTGCAGCATTTTCATTAAGTCAAAAGTGGAAACAACCAAATGCCCACCAGCTGCTGAATGGATAAAGAAAATGCAGTATAAACATACAATGAAATATCATTCAGCCCAAAAGGGAATGAAGTATTGGTACATACTACAACATGGATGAACCTCAAAACACTAAGTATAAGACATTAGCAACAAAAAATTATAGATGATTTCAACTACATGGAATGTCTGAAACAGGCAAATCCATACAGGCTGCCCAGGCTGGTGGTCGTGGGGTACGGGGAGTCACTGCTGACATGTATGGCGTTTCTTTGGGTGATGAAAAGAGTTTAAAATTGACAGTGGTGATGCTTGTACAACCTTGTGAATACACTAAAAAACCGTAAATGGGTGAATTATATGGTATGTGAATTTTATCTCTACAAAGCTATAGTTATAAAAAAGGTCCGCAGGAATCTAGCAATAAAGCCCAGTCTCTCAGTCCCGCTCTCCCAATTCTGCACTTACCACTGCTAATACCCTTCCACAGGTCTTTCTGCTTTCTGTAAAATCACCTCCTGATTCTTCATCAGCTGGACTGCTCTCAACTCTTCCTCCCTCTATCCATCTCCCCATCTCCCCACCCTTTACTCCCATAATGATCCCAAAGTTGTATTCTTTGCCATCTTTTCCTTTTACACTGTTCCAAGTAACAGTATTTTTGGCTTCAACTAACACACACCCACTGCCACCACCTTAAGCCTCAAATCTCCAGTCCTAATCCCTTTTCCTACTATTTTTCCCACCACCACGTTATCTCCCAGAAACACAAGAAGAACTCATAACTTTTCAAATTTAACTCATGATGGTAGTAGTGCCCATTTACTGAGGGTTTAATAGGTTTACATTCTGGGCTAATGTAATATGGTATACAATATATATAATATGTTATATTAGTAAATAAGTATGTATTATCTTAGTATATTACTGAGGCTAACATATAGTCTCATGTAATCCACACAACAAACCTAGATAATAGTTTATTTTACAGAGGAGGAAACTGAAGCTTAAAGACATTTAGTGAGTGCTAATCCACATTCTTAACCACAAGGTCACCTTTTTCTTTTAGCTTATCAGCCCTCCTACCATTCTCCCCTGGTTGTCTCTATTCTATTAATAATATCATTGTAGTGTAAGTTTAAAACCTTTTATTTGATTACTTCTTTTCTCTTCTTCCTCACATTCCACAGTTGCCAAGTTTAGTCGGTTTTATTCTCTATTCCTCCTGCCATGAGGTAGTCTGGAAGAGATCCCTTGCTAGCCCCAATGACTATACTAATCTCCTGGCACTTGAAAGACATCTCCAGTATCTTTTCCAGTCCAACCAACCTTTAAAAAAAGTTCTGATCATGTTAAGTTCTACTAGGAAACCTGAAGTCTTAGACTCAAAGCTCATTTATATCTTTAAATTGTGATTCTAATGACTAGTTATCATTACTATATTGCTTTTAATATCGCTATTTTATGAAATTAACTAAAACCAATTTCATCTTGTAAAGAAGTGATGCTTATTTCAGACTTACCTTTTGTTGGGTCACCCAATGTGGTAACAGCACTGCTGCCAACACAGAGTCCACGCTGACATACCAACTTCGCCTTTAAACAGAAGAGAGCACTCTGCTTATTAGTTTTGGGAGAGGCAATAAAATAACACTTTCAAATAAATACAGAATCTGTACACTGTATGTATTCATGGCACAAAACCAAGCTTAAGTCAGTTAATTGTGTTTTGGTTAATAGAAGTTTTTCATCAAGTTTCACCATTTATTTTAGCAAAAATGTCATCATGAAAACCAAATTAAGCAAGCTTATAGGTAAGTCTTTTCTTGAAGATTTCTTTTCAATTACACTTTTAGAAGTACTAAATTTGAAAATGTCTTACCCTCAAATGCCTTTTTTAGTATAAATCCATAGCATATCTTATTTGGAAGTAGCTGATTAAGTAAATAAACTCTTCTGGTCTTAGTATATAATTATTAATTATTATACAAATGTTAATTATTCTTTAAATCAATCTACCCTTACTCCTTAAATGTCATGGACTCAACCAAAACACTCTCTTTGAATTTGAGTCAGATTATAGATCACTATATTGTTAAAATTGCACCTAGGAAGCCATACACATCTTTGGAAACATGCCCTATACACAGCAGTCTCCACTCACATTTTAGGTACAAGCAACAATATGGATGCTCAATCTTCAAAGACAGGCATGGAATAACTCCAAGGAAATAAAATTCTGGGAGAGTTCCCCTAATCCACAAAACCATCTAACTTAAACCTGAAAAACCTCTGCAAGAAACACAAAGTATCTATGTAAACAATGATCCAGAATGGAGAAATATCCATTCACCCCATTAATTACGGACACTAAAGAAACCTGGTTAATTCAAATCTCACCATGAGCTTACAAACAAACATATTTAAGATAAAACTAAAGAGGACCTACGAAAATTTGTAGAAATCAAATCTCTTTATGACTAGCTTTCATTGTCATTTCCTTTGCCACCACACTAAGTAACAAAAAAGACTGATGACCTGGTAATTTTACAAATCTTACAAAACCAAAATACCAATATTTAAGTTTAATGATATCAATTTTGTTCATTAATATCACACAATTAATTTCCTACAATCTAATTCCTTCACCTGGCTTTCCGTTTCAGACAGAAGAAATCCATAAGTTTCTTGAAGTTCTTCCTCAGTATAGTTATTTGTTTTTTTTTCTTGGTAAAAAGTTTTGTACTGTATAAAAGAAAATAACCAAATGCTATAAACATGTTATTCTGCTTTGCAAATCAATTTTTAAAAACACATCATCTGAATCCCTCCTGCTAAAAGACTAATGAAATAGATTATTTTTCTATTCCCTAAAATATATTACCCTTCCAGTGACTATTGCCAAGGATCTTTTATCTCATTTGAAAGATGATAGCTAAAAAGAAGTAGGCTTATATACCAAAAACGATGGGTCTACTTCTTTAAAACTAAAATACAACTAACACACAGACAGAGTGCATACCAAGCACCTCACCTCATTTAAGAAAATGTCATTTTTCACCAAAGTCACTTCACTGTACTGAAAACCATGCTCAGATGCAGAGTCCAAGTAAGAAGTATGAAGAATTGAAACTGCCCTCTGGAAGAGAGAGTCTGAACTCAAGGATACTGTCTCAAAAACTGTAAAACACAAACAAAAACACAACTGTTTAAGATAACCAAAGGATGAGGTTCAAAGTGGCACACTAAAAATCACTGAATACTTCATCTGTACTGCTCCTTCCTCAGAGTTCTACAATATGTTTGGGCTACCATATCTGTATATCCAAACAGACCTCTCATGAGAAGAAAATAATCTGAATGGATTGCAAGAGAGTAAATTACTTTAAATATTAAGAGCAAAATAAACCCTGCCAGACTCTGCAGGCCTTTTGGTTTAAGCTGTGTGCGTGGCTGGTAAAAACAGATGCAACCATAGTATTAAGTTGGTGGTCATTAATCACTGAGACCAGTGTTTTTCATCCAAGTCTTTGTTCTTGTTGTTGTTAAAGTATCACTGATACACAATTTTATGATGATTTCATATAAACAACACAGTGGTTTCACCATTCACCCATACTATCAAGTCATCACCCCTTCCACTGCGGTCACTGTCTATCCCGGTAGTAAGATGTTAGTCATTAATTGTCTTCTCTAATGCTGTACTGCCTTCCCAGTGACCTACCTATACCTATACTGTGACTGAAAATTATAGTGCCCCTTAATACCCTTCTCCCTTCCCACCCACCCCTTTGGTAACCACTAGTCCCTTTCTCAGTGTCTGCAGGTCCACTGCTATTTTGTGCTCTTTCTGTTTTCCTTTTTTTAATACTCCACAAATGAGTGAGATCACTTGGTATTTGTTTTTCTATGCCTGGCTAATTTCACTGAGCATAATACCCTCCAGGTCCATCCATTTACTACAAATGGAAGTATTTTTCTTTTCTTTTTGTGGCTGAAAATACTCCATTGCATATAAGTACCACATATTCTTTATCCATTCACCTTTTGATGGACACTTAGGTTGCTTACATATCTAGGCTGTTGTAAATAGTGCTGCAATAAACATTGGGGTGCATATGTCTTTTCAAATCAAGGATCTTGTTTTCTTCAGATAAATTCCTAGGAGAGGAATCACTGGGTCAAATGGTATTTCTATTTTTAGTTTTTTGAGAAACCTCCATAATGCTTTCCACAATGGCTGAACCAATTTATATTCCCACCAACAGTGTAGGACGGTTCCCCCTTCTGGGCATCCTCACCAGCATTTGTTGTTTCTTGTCTTTTGGATGTTGGCCATCCTAACTGGGGTGAGGTGATATATCATTGTGGTTTTTATTTGCGTTTCCCTAATGATTAGTGATGTGGGGCATATTTTCACGTGCCTGTTGGCCTTCCATATTTCTTCTTTGGAGAAGTGTCTGTTCAGATCCTCTACCCATTTTTTAATTGGGTATTTGTTTTTTGGGCATTGAGGTGTGTGATGTGAGTTCTTTAATTTTGGATGTTAACCCATTATTGTATAAATTGTTGATGAATATATTCTCCCACACGATAGGATGCCTATTTGTTCTGCTGATGGTGTCCTTTGCTGTACAGAAGCTTTTTAATTTGATGTAGTCCCACTTGTTCATTTTTTTGTTTGTTTGTTTCCTTTCACAAGGAGATGTTCAGGAAAAAGTTGCTCATGTTTACATGCAAGAGATTTTTGCCTGTGCTTTTTCTAAGAATTGTATGGTTTCATGATGCACATTCAGGTTTTTGATACACTTTGAGTTTACTTTTGTGTATGGAGTTAGACAGTAATCCAGTTCCATTCTGTTATATGTAGCTGTCCAGTTTTCCCAGCACCAGCTGTTGTAGAGACTGTCTTTTCCCCATGATACATTCATGGCTCCTTTATCATAATTAATTGACCATATATGTGTGAGTTTATATCTGGGTTCTCTATTCTGTTCCATTGATCAATCTATGGGTCTGTTCTTATGCCAGTACCAAATTGTTTTGATTACTGCGGCTTTGTAGTAGAGCTTGAAGTTGGGAAGCAAGATCCCCCCTGCTTTATTCGTCCTTCTCAAGATTGCATTGACTATTCGGGGTCTTTTGTGGTTCCATATGAATTTTAGAACTATTTGTTCCAGTTCATTGAAGAATGCTGTTGCTATTTTGATAGGAATTCATTGAATCTGTAGATTGCATTAGGCAGGATGGCCATTTTGACAATATTAATTCTTCCTACCCAAGAGCATGGGATGAATTTCCATTTGTTAGTGTCCTCTTTAATTTGTCTTAAGAGTGTCTTGTAGTTTTCAGGGTATAGGTCTTTCACTTCCTTGGTTAGGTTTCTTCCTAGGTATTTTATTCTTTTTGAATCAGTTGTGAATGGGATTGTTTTCCTGATTTCTCTTTCTGTTAGTTCATCGTTAGTGTATAGGAAAGCAACAGATTTCTGTGTATCAATTTTGTATCCGGCAATGTTGCTGAAATCAGATATTAGTTCTAGTAGTTTTGGAGTGGAGTCTTTAGGGTTTTTTATGTACTATATCATGTCACCTGCAAATAGTGACAGTTTGACTTCTTCTTTACCAATCTGGATGCCTTGTATTTCTTTGTTTTGTCTGATTGATGTGGTTAGGACCTCCAGTACTATGTTGAATAAAAGTGGGGAGAGTGGGCATTCTTATCTTCTTCCCAATCTTAGGTAAAAAGGTTTCAGCTTCTCGCTGTTAAGTATAATGTTGGCTGTGGGCCTTCATTATGTTGAGGTACTTGCCCTCTATACCCATTTTATTGAGAGTTTTTATCATGAACAGACATTGAATTTTGTCGACAGCTTTTTCAGCATCTATGGAGATGATCATATGGTTTTTCTCCTTTTTGTTGATATGGTGGATGATGATGGGTTTTCGAATGTTGTACCATCCTTGCAACCCTGAGATGAATCCAACTTGATCATGTATGTGATCCTCTTGATGTATTTTTGAATTTGGTTCGCTAATATTTTGTTGAGTGTTTTTGCATCTATGTTCATCAGGGATATTGGTCTATAATTTTTTTTGTGTGGCCTTTGCCTGGTTTTGGTATTAGAGTGATGCTGGCTTCACAGAATGAGTTTGGAAGTATTCCCTCCTCTTCTACTTTTTGGAAAACTTTAAGGAGAATGGGTATTATATCTTCTCTAAATGTCTGATAAAATTCACAGGTAAGTCCATCTGGCCCGGGATATTGTTCTTGGGTAGTTTTTCGATTACCGATTCAATTTCGTTGCTCGTAATAGGTCTGTTTAGATTTTCTGTTTCTTCCTTGGTCAGCCTTGGAAGGTTGTATTTTTCTAGAAAGTTGTCCATTTCTTCTAGGTTATCCAGCTTGTTAGCATACAGATTTTCATAATATTCTCTAATAATTCTTTGTATTTCTGTGGGGTCTGTCATGTTTTTTCCTTTCTAATTTCTGATTCTGTTTATGTGTGTAGATTCTCTTTTTCTCTTAGTAAGTCTGGCAAAGGGTTTATCTATTTTGTTTATTTTCAAAAGAACCAGCTTTTGGTTTCATTGATTTTTCAATTGTTTTATTATTCTCAATTTTAATTATTTCTTCGCTGATCTTTATTATGTCCCTCCTTCTGCTGACTTTGGGCCTCATTTGTTCTTCTTTTTCCAGTTTCAATAATTGTGACTTAAGACTATTCATTTTGGATTGTTCTTTCTTCTTTAAATAGCCTGGATTGCTAGATACATTCCATTTAGAACTGCTTTCGCTGAGTCCCACAGAAGTTGGGGTATTGTGCTGTTGTTTTCATTTGCCTCCATGTATTTCTTGATCTCTGTTTTAATTTGGTCATTAATCCATTGATTATTTAGGAGCATGTTGTTAAGTTTCTATGTGTTTGTGAGCCATTTTGTTTTCTTTGCACAATTTATTTCTAGTTTTACACCTTTTTGATCTGACTGGTTGGTAGAATTTCAGTCTTTTTTAATTTACTGAGGCTCTTTTTGTGGCCTAGTATGTGGTTTATTCTGGAAAATGTTCCATGCGCACTTCAGAAGAATGTGTACCCTGCTGCTTTTGGGTGTAGAGTTCTGTAGATGTCTGTTAAGTCCATCTGTTCTAGCGTGTTGTTCAGTGCCTCTGTGTCCTTAGTTATTTTCTGTCTGGTTGATCTGTCCTTTGGAGTTAGTGGTATGTTGAAGTCTCCTAAAATGAATGCACTGCATTCTATTTCCTCCTTTAATTCTGTTAGTATTTGTTTCACATATGTCGGTGCTGCTGTGTTGGGTGCACAGATATTTATAATGGTTATGTCCTCTTGTTGGACTGATTCCTTTATCATTATGTAATGTCCTTCTTTATCTCTTGCTACTTTCTTCGTTTTGAAGTCTATTTTGTCTGATACAAGTACAGCAACACGTGTTTTTTTTCTTCCTATTGTTTGCATGAAATATCTTTTTCCATCCCTTCACTTTTAGTCTGTGTATATCTTTGGGGTTGAGGGGAGTCTCTTGTAAGCAGTATATAGATGGGTCTTGTTTTTCTATCCATTCTATTAGTCTGTGTCTTTTGATTGGTGCATTCAGTCCATTTACATTTAGGGTGATTATCAATAGATATGTACTTATTGCCATTGCAGGCTTTAGATTTGTGGTTACCAAAGGTTCATGGGTAGCCTCTTTACTATCTAACCATCTAACTTTAACTCACTTATTATACTATTATAAACACAGTCTGATGATTCTTTATTTCTCTCCCTTCTTATTCTTCCTCCTCCACTCTTTATATACTAGGTGTTTTATTCTGTACTCTTTTGTGTTTCCCTTGACTGCTTTTGTGGGTAGCTGATTTTATTTTTTGCCTTTAGTTAGTATTTGGTTGGTCTGCTTTCTTTGCTGTGATTTTATTTTCTCTGGTGACATCTATTTAGCCTTAGGAGTACTTTCATCTAGAGCAGTCCCTTTAAAATACCCTGTAGAGGTTGTTTGTGGGAGGCAAATTCCCTCAACTTTTGCTTACCTCAAAATTGTTTAATCCTTCAAATTTAAATGATAATCTTGCTAGATACAGTATTCTTGGTTCAAGGCCCTTCTGTTTCATTGCATTAAATATATCATGCCATTCTCTTCTGGCCTGTAAGGCTTCTGTTGAGAAGTCTGATGATGGCCTGATGGGTTTTCCTTGTAGGTGATCTTTTTTCTCTCTCTAGCTGCCTTTAATACTCTGTCCTTACCTTTGATCTTTGCCATTTTAGTTATTATGTGTCTTGGTGTTGTCCTCCTTGGGTCCCTTGTGTTGGGAGATCTGTGGGCTTCCATGGTCTGAGAGACTATTTCCTTCCCCAGCTTGGGAAGTTTTCAGCAATTATTTCATCAAAGACACTTTCTATCCCTTTTTCTCTCTCTTATTCTTCTGGTACCCCTATAATGCGAATATTGTTCCATTTGGATTGGTCACACAGCTGTCTTAATATTCTTTCATTACGTAAGATCCTTTTATCTCTGTCTGCCTCAGCTTCTCTGTACTCCTGTTCTCTGATTTCTACTCCATTAATAGTCTCTTGCACCTCATCCAGTCTGCTCTTATGTCCCTCTATTGATTGTTTCATTTCTGTTATCTCCCTGTGGACTTCATCCCTTAGCTCTTGCATATTTATCTCCAGCTCCATCAGCATGGTTATGACTTTTATTTTGAATTCTTTTTCAGGAAGATTAGTTATATCTATCTTGCCAGACCCTCTCTCTTGGCATTTTTTGAGTGATTTTGAACTGGACCAGGTTCTTCTGACTTTTCATAGTGATAGAAGTGATTACTGGCAAGTGGCGCATTTGTCAGCTGGGAAAACAAAGTCCCTTCCTGCTTGCTGGTCGCCGTGCCGTTCTCCGCTGCCTGTGCCGGTTACCCTTTTCGTGATATGCTGAGTTCTCACAGATGTAGATGTAGCCTGCCTTTTGTACTGTATCTTCTGGTCTCTCTTTTAGGAATACTTTTATTTGCCGTATTTTCAAAATATACATGGTTTTTGGAGGAGATTTCTGACGCCCTACTCACACCATCTTGAGCGCTTCCTATTTCCCTTTACTTTTAAGATATTAAAGGATTGCCAGGTTAAGATAAACACAAATTTTTTAGAACACAATTTTTTAGGACTTAACAAAAACTTCAAGGCATACCAAATAACCATTCCATTTCTGGAATACTAGCATGAGTACACGGGATGTATCTACAAGGGCATCCTATATACCAGCATCTACAATAGTAAAAATGCTTGAGATCATCTAAATTGCCATAAACAGGGGAACACCTTGCAACCACTAAATAAAAACCAAGTAAGTTTGTACATATTGACATATAAAGATATCTACTATATACTATTGAGTAACATACATTATTACATAATGCTATTTTGGTAAAAAAAAAAAAAACCTTAAAAATTATGTGTTTGCAAGTATACAGAAAAAGATCTAGAAAGACAGAGAACCAAACTGTTGACAGTTCACACCAGTGGTTATTGAGATTGGAAAGTGGATAAAAGGGAAACTTACAATTTCAACTTAGATACTGCTACAATTCAGGTTTTTCTTACACAAGCATGTATTATTTCTACAATTTAAAATATCTCAATTCAATAAGTGAAATGAGTCATAATTTCAATGAAATCCAAATAGAGAAATGTGACAATTTCCTTTTTCTGAGGCAATCTGATAACTTAATCACCTATCAATTTTGAACTAATGATTTTAAGAAATTTGTTTCCATTGGAAATTATAAGTTTTTAAGAAGTCCTTTCATTTTACATGATCCAAGTTAAAATTTTAAAAATTGTAGTGCTCTACTTTTTTTCATTAGTAATAACTTACGGCATTAAGTTTAATACCCACTCTTTTCTGATATGAACCCTGTCACATTCTTCTCTAAAAGAGAATGAAGGTGGGAGGGTGGTCTTAATTCATTTTCATCAAGTATACCCCCAGAATTCTTGACAATAGTTTTGTTCTCTGTTAATGTCATAAATGCTAAAATGAAAGAAAAAAATTAAGTCATAAAGTGAATAGTTCTACTTATGGCATATTTACTATGTAAACAAATATTACTGAGCATCTAATTTGCATTATGTAACATAACAAACAATTCTGTTATGTTTACCCCCTTTTTAAGTCTCCAGAGTTATAGGCTAAATTTTTTCTTCATAAAATGGAATGCTTCTCATCCAACATAATTTAAGTTCTAAAGAAAATTTTGGTCACAGAAATGAATTATATAGGAATCATTTCTGCCTCACTGAAAATCTTTCAAAAGAAACAGTAGACTGTAAAACTACATCCATATTCTACTGGTTGGTGGTAATAAAATCAAATAGGAAACAATTAAATAAAATCTCTCCCCACCCTCAAATTAGTAGTATATTATCATCCAGGTATTAAATAAAACTATTAGTGGTGTCTATTACATATCTAGTACTATGTTATACCCTGAATGAAAAAAGACAAGAGAAACAGTCTCAACAAAGAAAGCTCTTAGACTCAAAAAACATAAAACCTATAAAGAAACTAGTACTATAAATGTGTAGAAGAATCTAGAATATATAGTGGTGTACTACGGTACAAACAACCAATTTCACTGAGATAAGCATATGTCAAGAATGTTTCAAAGGCACTGATACTTGAAAGCTGAGTAGGTATTCAAATGATAAGGAAGCAAAACAGGCACTAACGTGTGAGTTTTCTAGGTAGTAGAAATAGGAGCAGATGCAGAAGTACAAACAACCACACATAAAGAACTGTAGGTAATTTATTATTTGAGGAATTAAATATGCTTAAAGAATGGCATGTAGGAACCCAAGGTGTATTAAAGATGGTGGCGTGAGAGGTGAGATACAGGCCTCCTCTTAAAATTGCACATAACACGAAAATATAATTAATACAACTAATCCTAAAAGGGCAACAGGAAAGAGGACTGCGCCAGACTGCATACACCTGGAGCAAAGAGCAAACTTCACAGAACAGGGTAACATACCAAAGCTGTGGCCAGTGGGACCCAAGCCCTTTCCCCACCCCAGCTCACTGGTGGGAGGAAGAGAAATAGAGCAGGGAGGGAATGGAGGCCTGGGACTGCTGAATACCTAACTCCAGAGATCTGCTCTGGGAACACAAACCTACATTTCATGGTGCTTGCACGATACTCTCGTGGTTATGGGTTGGAAAGCTAAGACAGGCAGAATTCCTGGAGAGACTGAGATTCCAGCCACTTGTGGAAAGCAGGGATCAATATCAGCTGCTCTGGGATAAAAGAAAGGCAGGCAGTCTGAGAGAATTCCTAACAAGGAGGTCCTTAGCAAGAGGGCTGCTAAAGGGGCAAGGATTGCACAGAGCTTACCACTCAGGAGAGAGGATAGGTAGACCAAATTTTCTGGGTGCACTCTGCCCAGCAGGTTGGGAGCTTTGCCATATAAGACTCTCATATTTAAGGAGAAAAAGAAATCTTTCTCCTTAGGTGATCTTCAGGTGCTCCAGCTCCCTGGCTGGCTACACAGCTCCAAAGACCCCCTCCGTGATAGGCAGCCTATTGCGCCTTTCTCCCAGCCAGCGCAACCTGGCTCGTGAACCGGCAAACCCTACCCTGGCATTAGGCCAGCCAGAGGGAAGATCTGTCTACACCAACTACAAACGCAAAGCATAGAGGCTTATACCTGTGCTCAGCCCACTGCTTCAGGCAGTGGAGAGAGGTGTAGCAGCCGGGAAGCAGGAAACAGCTCTTTCCTCCACTCAGGCACCAATACCACTCCCCTGGGACCCCCAACATTGCTTCATGCACTGAGTAGCTCCAGGGAGTAGAGCTTCTGGACACTAGAGGGCGCCATATACAAATACGAAACGCCAAAGGAACCTGGTTCAGAGTAAAATTATTAATACAACTCCTGAGAAAGATTTAAATGACATCGACCTCATAACTCTTCCTGAAAGGGAGTTCAAAATAAAGATCATTAACATGCTCATGGAGGTACAGAAAGATATTCAGGAACTCAGGAATGAATTCTGGTCAGAGAGCCAATTGTTGAAGAGCACAACGGAGGGTATTAAAAGCAGATTGGATACAGTGGAGGAGATGATAAATGAAATAGAAACTAGAGAAGAGGAATACAAAGAAGCTGAGGCACAGAGAGATAAAAGGATCTCTAGGAATGAAAGAATACTGAGAGAACTGTGTGACCAATCCAAACGGAACAATATTCGCATTATAGGGGTACCAGAAGAAGAGAGAGAGAAAGAGATAGAAAGCGTCTTTGAGGAGGTAATTGCTGAAAAATTCCCCAATCTGGGGAAGGAGATAGTCTCTCAGGCCATGGAGAGGCACAGAACTCCCAACACAAGGGACCCAAGGAAGACAACACCAAGACATATAGTAATTAAAATGGCAAAGATCAAGGATAAGGACAGACTATTAAAAGCAGCCAGAGAGAGAAATAAGATCACATACAAAAGAAGGCCCATCAGGCTATCACCAGACTTCTCAACAAAAGCCTTACAGGCCAGAAGGGAGTGGCATAATGTATTTAATGCAATGAAGCAGAAGGGCCTTAAACCAAGAATAGTTTATCAGGCAAGATTATCATTTAAATTTGAAGGAGAGATTAAACAATTTCCAGATAAGCAAAAGCTGAGAGCAACCTCCCACAAACCATCTCTACATTGTATTTTGGAGGGACTGCTATAGATGGAAGTGTTCCTAAGGTTTAATAGCTGTCACCAGAGGTAATAAAACCACAGTAAAGAAAGTAGAATAGCTAATTACTAAGCAAATGCAAAATTAAATCAACTATCCCCAAAGTCAATCAAGGGATAAAGAAAGAGTACAGAATATGATACCTAACATATAAAGAATGGAAGAGGAAGAAAAAATAAACAAGAACCTTTACATTATGATTGTAATAGCATATTATGTGAGTTAAGTTAGACTCTTAGGTAGTAAAGAAGTTAACCTTGAACCTTTGGTGACCACGAATCTAAAGCCTGCAATACTAATAGGTACATACCTATCGATAATTACCCTAAATGTAAATAGACTGAATGCACCAATCAAAAGACAGTCATTGAATGGATAAAAAAACAAGACCCATCTATATGCTGCCTACAAGAGACTCACCTTAAACACAAAGAAATACACAGAGTAAAAGTGAAGGGATGGAAAAAGATATTTCATGCAACTAACAGGGAGAAGAAAGCAGGAATTGCAATACTTGTATCAGACAAAATAGACTTCAAAACAAAAAGTCACAAGAGTCAAAGAAGGAAATTACATACATAATGATAAAAGGGTCAATCCAACAAGAAAATATAACCATTATAAATATCTATGAGCCCAACACAGGAGCCCCTACATATGTGAAACAAATAGTAACAGAATTAAAAGGAGAAATAGAATGCAATACATTCATTTTAGGAGACTTCAACACACCACTCACTCCAAAGGACAGATCAACCAGACAGAAAATAAGTAAGCAGAAGAGGCACTGAACAACATAATAAAACAGATGGACCTAACAGACATCTACAGAACTTGACATCCAAAAGCAACAGAATACACATTCTTCTCAAGTGCACATGGAACATTTTCAAGAATAGATCATATACCAGGCCACAAAAAGAGTCTCGGTAATAAATTAAAAAAGACTGAAATTGCACCAACCAGTTTCTCAGACCACAAAGGTCAGAAACTACAAAATAAATTATGCAAAGAAAATGAAAAATCCCACAAACACATGGAGGCTTCACAACATGGTCCTAAATAACCAATGAATCAATGACCAAATAAAAAGAGAGATGAAGCAATATATGGAGACAAATGACAACAATAATTCAACACTGCAAAAATCGGTGGGATGCAGCAAGGGCCGTGCTAAGAGGAAAGTGTATTGCAATACATTTCTACCTCAGGAAAGAAAAACAATCCCATATGAGCAGTCATAACTCACAATTAATGAAACTAGATAAAGAAGAACAAATGAGGCCCAAAGTCAGTAGAAGGAGGGACATAAAAAAGATTAGAGCAGAAATAAATAAAATAGAGAAGAATAAAACAATAGAAAGAATCAATGAAAGCAAGAGCTGGTTCTTTGTGAAAATAAACAAAATAGATAAACCCCTAGCCAGACTTATCAAGAAAAAGAGAGTCTACTTACATAAACAGAATCAGAAATGAGAAAGGAAAACTCACTAAGGATACCACAGATATACAAAGAATTATCAGAGAATACTATGAAAAATTATATGCTAACAAACTGGATAACCTAGAAGAAATGGACAACTTTCTAGAAAAATACAACCTTCCAAGGCTGACCCAGAAAGAAACAGAGAATCTGAACAGACGAATTACCAGCAACAAAAATGAACTGGTAATCAAAATCCTACCTAAGAACAAAACGCCTGGACCACATGACTTCACCAGTGGATTTTATCAAACATTTAGCGAAGACCTAATACCCATCCTCCTTAAAGTTTTCCAAAGAGTAGAAGAAGAGGGAATACTTCCAAACTCATTCTATGGAGCCAGCATCACTCTAATACCAAAACAAAAGGCAAAGACACCACAAAAAAAGAAAATTACAGACCAATATCTGTGATGAACATAGACACAAAAATACTCAAGAAAATGCTAGCAAACCGAATTCAAAACTACATAAAAAAGATCATCCATTATGATCAAGTAGGATTTATTCCAGGGATGCAAGGATGATCCAACATTTGAAAATCCATCAACATCATCCACCTCATCAACAAAAAGAAGGACAGAAATCACATGGTCATCTCCATAGATACTGAAAAAGCTGTCGAGAAAATTCAACATTCATTCATGAGAAAAATTCTCAACAAAATGGATATAGAGGGCAAGTACCTCAACATAATAAAGGTTATATATGACAAACCCACAGCCAACATTATACTTAAGAGCGAGAAGATGAAAGCTTTTCCTTTAAGATCAGGAAAAAGACAAGGATGCCCACTCCCCCCACTTCTATTCAACATAGTACTGGACGTCCTAGTCACGGCAATCAGACAACACAAAGGAATAAAAGGCATCCAGATTGGTAAAGAAGAAGTTAAAGTGTCCCTGTTTGCAGATGACATGATATTGTACATAAAAAACCCTAAAGAATCTACTCTAAAACTACTAGATCTAATATCTGAATTCAGCAAAGTTACGGGATACAAAATTAATGCACAGAAATCTATGGCATTCCTATACACTTAACAATGACCTGGCAGAGAGAGAAATCAGGAAAACAATTCCATTCACAGTTGCATCAAAAAGAATAAAATACCTAGGAATAAACCCAATGAAGGAAGTGAAAGACCTATACTCTGAAAACTACAAGACATTCATGAGAGAAATTAAAGAAGATACCAATAAATGGAAATACATCCCGTGCTCATGGATAGTTAGAATTAATATTGTCAAAATGGCTATCCTGCCTAAAGCCATCTACAGATTCAATGCAATTCCTATCAAAATACCAACAGCATTCTTCAACGAACTAGAGATAATCGTTCTAAAATTCATATGGAACCACAAAAGACCCCGAAAAGCCTAAGCAATCCTGAGAAGGAAGAATAAAGCTGGGGGGATTATGCTCCCCAACTTCAAGCTCTACTACAAAGCCACAGTAATCAAGACAATTTGGTACTGGCACAAGAACAGACCTATGGACCAATGGAACAGACTAGAGAGCCCTGATATAAACCCAAACATATATGGTCAATTAATATATGATAAAGGAGCCATGGACATACAAGGGGGAAATGACAGCCTCTTCAACAGCTGGTGTTGGCAAAACTGGACAGCTACATGCAAGAGAATGAAACTGGATTATTCTTTAACCCCATACAAAAAAGTAAACTCAAAATGGATCAACGACCTGAATGTAAGTCATGAAACCATAAAACTCTTAGGAGACAACATAGGCAAAAATCTCCTGAATATAAGCATAAGCAACTTCTTCCTGAATGCATCTCCTTGAGCCAGGGAAACAAAAGCAAAAATGAACTCATGGGACTACATCAAACTAAAAAGTTTCTGTACAGAAAAGGACACCATCAACAGAACAAAAAGGCATCCTACAGCATGGGAGAATATATTTGTAAATGACATATACGACAAGGGGTTCACATCCAAAATATGTAAAGAACTTACACGCCTCAACACCCAAAAAGCAAATAACCCGATTAAAAAATGGGCAGAGGATATGAACAGACACTTCTCCAAAGAAGAAATTCAGATGGCCAACAGACACATGAAAAGATGCTCCACATCACTAAGCATCAGGGAAATGCAAATTAAAACCACAATGAGATATCACCTCACACCAGTAAGGATGGCCAGCATCGAAAAAACTAAGAACAACAAATGCTGGCGAGGATACGGAGAAAGGGGAACCCTCTTACACTGCTGGTGGGAATGCAAATTAGTTCAACCATTGTGGAAAGCAGTATGGAGGTTCCTCAAAAAACTCAAAATAGAAATGCCATTTGACCCAGGAATCCTACTCCTAGGAATTTACCCTAAGACTGCAGCAGCCCAGTTTCAAAAAGACAGATGCACCCCTATGTTTATCGCAGCACTATTTACAATAGCCAAGAAATGGAAGCAACCTAAGTGCCCATCAGTAGATGAATGGATTAAGAAGATGTGGTACATATACACAATGGAATATTACGCAGCAATAAGAAAAAAACAAATCCTACCATTTGCAACAACATGGATGGAGCTGGAGGGTATTATGCTCAGTGAAATAAGCCAGGCCGAAAAAGACAAGTACCAAATGATCTCACTCATATGTGGAGTATAAGAACAAAGAAAAAAAAAAAATGAAGGAACAAAACAGCAGCAGACTCACAGAACCCACGAATGGACTAACAGTTACCAAAGGAAAAGGGACTGGGGAGATGGGTGGGAAGGGAGGGATAAGAGGGTAAAAGGGGCATTACGATTGGCAGACATAGGGTGGGGGGGCACGGGGGGGACTGTACAGCTCAGAGAAGACAAGTAGTGATTCTCATCTCACTACACTGATGGACAGTGACTGTAATAGGGTTGGTGGGGGGGACCTGATGAAGCGGGTAGTTTAATCATCACAATATTGCCCATGTAATTGTAGGTTAATGATACAAAAATAAAATAAATTGTTAAAAAAAAAAAAGAAAAGAAAGCATAAATGAAAGCTTGCTAAATAGAATATTATCTAACCAATAAAGCAATATGTTAAAAGAAAAAAATAAATAAATAAAGGCAGCTAGAGAGAGAAAAAAGATCACCTACAAAGGAAAACCCATCAGACTATCATCAGACTTCTCAACAGAAACCTTACAGGCCAGAAGAGAATGGCATGATATATTTAACGTAATGAAACAGAAGGACCTTGAACCAAGAATATTGTATCCAGCACGATTATCATTTAAATATGATGGAGGGATTAAACAATTTCCAGACAAAGGAAAGTTGAAAGAGTTTGCCTCTCATAAACCACCACTATAGGCTATCTTAAATGGACTGCTCTAGAGGGAAGCACCCCAAAGGCTAAAAAAGATGTCACCAGAGAAAATAAAATCATAGCAAAGAAAGCAGACCATCCAAATCCTAACTAAAGGCAAAGAATGAAACACCCAATATATAAAGAATGGAGGAGGAAGAATAGGAAGGGAGAGATAAAGAAACATCAAATGGCATTCACAATAACTTAACAAGAAAGTTAAGTTAGATTCTTAGATTGTAAAGAAGCAACCCTTGAACCTCTGGTAACCCCGATTCTAAAGCCAGCAATGGCAATAAGTACATATCTATCAATAATCACCCTAAATGTAAA
This sequence comes from Phataginus tricuspis, assembly GCA_029783875.1. NCBI lineage: Eukaryota > Metazoa > Chordata > Mammalia > Pholidota > Manidae > Phataginus > Phataginus tricuspis. Next base: position 220,812 of record JAQQAC010009376.1, on the reverse strand, counting down.
TGGACTGAATGCACCAATCAAAAGACACAGAGTAACAGAATTGATAAAAAAGCAAGACCCATCTATATGCTGCTTACAAGAGACTCAACTCAAACACAAAGATATACACAGACTAAAAGTGAAGGGATGGAAAAAGATATTTCATGCTAACAACAAAGAGAAAAAGCAGGTGTTGCAGTACTTGTGTCAGACAAAATAGACTTCGAAATGAAGAAAGTAGCAAGAGATAAAGAAGGACATTACATAATGATAAAGGGGTCAGTCCAACAAGAAGATATAACCATTATAAACATATATGCACCCAACACAGGAGCACCAACATATGTGAAACAAATACTAACAGAATTGAAGGAGGAAATAGACAACAATGCATTCATTTTAGGAGACTTCAACACACCACTCACTCCAAAGGATAGATCGACCAGACAGAGAATAAGTAAAGACACAGAAGCACTGAACAACACACTAGAACAGATGGACCTAACAGATATCTACAGAACTCTGCACCCAAAAGCAACAGGATACACTTTCTTCTCAAGTGCACATGGAACGTTTTCCAGAATAGACCACATACTAGGCCACAAAAAGAACCTCAGTAATTTCAAAAATATTGAAATACTACCAACCAACTTCTCAGATCACAAAGGTATAAAACTAGAAACAAATTTTAGAAAGAAATCAAAAAGGCTCACAAATACATGGAGACTTAACAACATTCTCCTATTGAATCAATGGGTTAACGCCCAAATCAAAACAGAAATCAAAGAATATATGAAGACTAATGACAACAACAACACAAAGCCACAACTTCTGTGGGGCGCAGCAAAGGCAGTTCTAAGAGGAAAGTATATTGCAATCCAGGCCTATTTAAAGAAGGAAGAGCATTCCCAAAAGAACAGTCTAAAGACACAATTATTGAAAGTGGAAAAAGAAGAACAAATGAGGCGCAAAGTCACCAGAAGGAGGGACATAATAAAGATCAGAGAATAAATAAATAAAATTGGGAAGAATAAAACAATAGAAAAAATCAATGAAACCAAGAGCTGGGTCTTTGAAAAAATAAACAAAATAGATAAACCCCTAGCCAGACTCATTAAGAGAAAAAGAGAATCTACACACATAAACAGAATCAGAAATGAGAAAGGAAAAATAACGACGGACCCCACAGAAATACAAAGAATTATAAGAGAATATTATGAGCATCTGTATGCTAACAAGCTGCAAAACCTAGAAGAAATGGACAACTTCTTAGAAAAATACAACCTTCCAAGACTGACCAAGCAAGAAACAGAAAAACTAAACAGACCAATCACCAGCAACGAAATTGAATCAGTAATCAAAAAACTACCAAGAACAAAACCCCCGGACCTGACGGATTCACCTCTGAATTCTACCAGACATATAGAGAAGAAATAACACCCATTCTCCTTAAAGTTTTCCAAAAAATAGAAGAGGAGGGAATACTTCCAAACTCTTTCTATGAAGCCAGCATCACTCTAATACCAAAACCGGGCAAAGACCTCACCAAAAAAGAAAATTACAGACCAATATCCCTGATGAACGTTGATGCAAAAATACTCAACAAAATATTAGCAAACCGAATTCAAAAATATATCAAGAGGATCATACACCATGATCAAGTGGGGTTCATCCAAGGGATGCAAGGATGGTACAACATTCGAAAATCCATCAACATCATCCACCACATCAACAAAAAGAAGAACAAAAACCACATGATCATCTCCATAGATGCTGAAAAAGCATTTGACAAAATTCAGCATCCATTCATGATTAAAACTCTCAACAAAATGGGTATAGATGGCAAGTACCTCAACATCATAAAGTCCATATATGACAAACCCGCACCTAACATCATACTTAACAGCGAGAAGCTGAAAGGTTTTCATCTAAAATCGGGAACAAGACAGGGATGCCTACTCTCTCCAC
>JAQQAC010009376.1:175887-218465 GCA_029783875.1 Phataginus tricuspis | reverse complement strand
CCATGCTCTTGGCTAGGAAGAATAAATATTGTCAAAATGGCTATACTACCTAAAGCAATCTACAGATTCAATGCAATCCCTATCAAACTACCAACAGTTTTCTTCAATGAACTGGAACAAATAACTCAAAAATTCATATGGAACCACAAAAGACCCCGAATAGCCAAAGCAATTCTGAGAAGGAGGAATCAAACAGGAGGAATTACGCTCCCTGACTTCAAGCTCTACTACAAAGCCACAGTAATCAAGACAATTTGGTACTGGCACAAAAACAGACCCAAAGACCAGTGGAACAGAATAGAAAATCCAAACACTAACCCAAACATTTACAGTGTATTAATATATGATAAAGGAGCCTTGGATATACAATGGGGAGATGACAGCCTCTTCAGCAGCTGATGTTGGAAAAACTGAACAGCTACATGTAAGAGAATGAAACTGTTCTACTGTCTAGCCCCATACACAAAGGTAAACTCAAGGTGGATCAAAGACCTGAATGTAAGTAATGAAACCATAAAACTCTTAGAAAAAAACATAGGCAAAAATCTCTTGGACATAAACATGAGTGACTTCTTCATGAACATATCCCTCCGGGCAAGGGAAACAAAAGCAAAAATGAACAACTGGGACTATATCAAGCTTAAAAGCTTCTGTACAGCAAAGGACACCATCAGTAGAACAAAAAGACATCCTACACTATGGGAAAATATATTCATAAATGATGCATCTGAGAAGGGGTTGACATCCAAAATATATAAAGAACTCCCGCACCTTAACAAACAAAAAGCAAATAATCCAATTAAGAAATGGGCAGAGGACGTGAATAGACAGTTCTCTAAAGAAGAAATTCAGATGGCCAACAGGCACATGAAAAGATGCTCCACATCGCTGGTCATCAGAGAAATGCAGATTAAAACCACATTGAGATTATCACCTCACACCAGTGAGGAAGGCCAACATCTAAAACACAAACAACAACAAATGTTGGCGAGGATGTGGAGAAAAGGGAACCCTCCTACACTGCTGGTGGGAATGCAAATTAGTTCAACCATTGTGGAAAGCAGTATGGAGGTTCCTCAAAAAACTCAAAATAGAAATACCATTGACCCAGGAATCCTACTCCTAGGAATTTACCCTAAGAATGCAGCAGCCCAGTTTCAAAAAGACAGATGCACCCCTATGTTTATTGCAGCACTATTTACAATAGCCAAGAAATGGAAACAGCCTAAGTGTCCATCAGTAGATGAATGGATAAAGAAGATGTGGTACATATACACAATGGAATATTCTTCAGCCATAAGAAGAAAACAAATCCTAGCATTTGCAACAAGATGGATGGAGTTAGAGGGTATTATGCTCAGTGAAATAAGCCAAGCCGAAAAAGACAAGTATCAAATGATTTCACTCATATGTGGAGTATAAGAACAAAGAAACAAACTGAAGGAACAAAACAGCAGCAGACTCACAGAACCCAAGAACGGGCTAATAGTTACCAAAGGGAAAGGGACTGAGGAAAGTGGGTGGGAAGGGAGGGATAAGAGGGTAAAAGGGGTATTACGATTAGCAGACGTAAGGAAGCGGGGGCACGGGGAGGGCTGTACAACTCAGAGAAGACAAGTAGTGACTCTATAGCATCTCACTACGCTGAAGGACAGTGACTGTAATGGGGTTTGTGGGGGGATCTGATGAAGGGGGTAGTTTAATCACCATAATATTGCACATGTAACTGTAGATTAATGATACCGAAATAAATTGTAAAAAAAAAATTCTTATACAATGTAATTAAAACAGTTTCCAAAGCTAAAAAAAAAAAAAAAAGTCAATGATGGTGGCGTATTGCGAGCCAGCACCCGGATGCACCCGCGGGTACCGGGACTCAGGGGAGCTGCACTCTGGTTCGACGGCGAGAGGAGCCCGGGCAGCTGATTCTGGAGTCTCCCAATAACTCCACGTGGAACGTATTATTTAAAGCGATTGCTCCACGCTTCAGTTTCTTCAAGGGTCTTTTCCGCGGGCGCCCAGTAACAAGACCTGACTGCAAATCCCAGCCCTAATCCGAAATCCAAGTCTTCACTACAGTGACTCCAAGTTATTCTAACTCATTGTCCCTATAAAGCTTTCCCATTGTCTATTTCAACTCACCGCTATGGTTTCACGGTCCTTTGTTGTATAATTTACAAAAATAAAGGCCTACTGAGTATGGTTTTGAATACTCCGTATATCCCTGAGATGCTGACACCAGCACATAGGGTGAGGATGGCGTGCTCATCGCTGCTAATAAGTCTCACAGGTCTAACCAAATCCACCAAAACCAAAACTGAACGGTTTGGAGGGGATGGTTTAAGTATTTGGCCAGACCTAAGGACATCTTTAGTTTTCACTCATGTTTTAACAGAGTAACCTGCATTTGTGTTAGGCAGGAAAAGAGATATGAGCGGGGTGGAGAGAAAAAAAGGCCAAAAAGTCCACTACAAATTTAGACCCAAAATTAATCAATTAAAGCTCAAAAAGCCCAGAGCAACTTGGTCTGGAATGTTTGAATATATCCCAGATAAAGGAAGGTACCTCAGCATAGCCTATGTCTTTACTGTGTTAATCATGCAGCTTACTTTTTTACCTTTACCTATATGCTGTATTTTTTTCTCCTTCCAGCCCTTATTAAGTAGTTTGTAACCTAGGCAACTAATTTAGCATGCAGGCCCAGCCGTAAACATAGTAAAAGGTAGGAAGGATTCCATCTTAAAGACTGTATTTTAAATATCCAGTAAGTTAAAAATGTAAGATTCTTAACTTTTTAGCAAACAGACAAAAACAGCCCACCTTGGGGGCTGCGCAGGCATGCTGTTTGATATGCTCCCAGACCCAGACACTGATATCCAAGGGAGAAATCAGAGCAGGAAATTCCTTGTGTTGTTAATTCTAAGTATTCAAAGACCACTTAACAAGTCTGCACACCCAGCCCTTAGTCACATTTCTAAAGAATCCTTAAAAGGGGGAAACCCCAGCCTCTCTGGGGTCACCCGCACTTTCTAGGTGCGTAACCTTTTAACTTCAAACTCTCTTTCAACCTTTTAGGGGGCGTCCTCTCTGGGGTCGCCCACACTTTTCTAGGTGCGTATACTTTTAATCTTTTCCCTGCCTTTCTGGGGTGCCTCTTCTCTAGGGCAGCCCACACTCCCCTTTCTCCAAGGGTCCTTTTGCCTTAAATAAACTCACTTAAACTCATTGTCTCTGCGCCTTTCCAGTAGTGTTTTATTACTTTGCTTTGTCATTCTAATCCTCCGAATTCTGGCTTTAACTTTCACTCTATCCTATCTCAGACAAGTAAGGAAGGGCTGCTGAGAGCTCAGACCTAGGCCTGCAGAAAACCGTCGCCTAGGTGACCAGGAACTGCAGTTTACAGTCATGCTCTTTAGTAACCTGCCTGAAAGTCTCCCTTCTTTACCTATAGGAAGTTTGCAGGACATAATCTCACTCCATCCAGTGCTCTCCCAAAGCCTAGGGTGGTAGGGACTCAGTTCCCATGCCGTGCAGATCCAAGCAGACGCTGGACACCAGGTGACCCTGACTTAAACAGTTAATAGGGGTCATGCACCATCTGAGTAGCTGTTCAATGAACTTCCTTTATTATTCTATTCTGTCATTCCCTAACACTCTTTAATGAATTTCTTCCTCACTTTGTCCTCTGACTTCCCTGCATCACCCGAACCAAACTCTCCCAAACATTTGCTAGGGGAAAATCTAATCAGGACGTCCTAGAGAATCATTACTATTGTGTTGTACATACAGAAAACATAGGAAAACCTGAACTCACATAGCAAATTACATTCATAAAGTATCATGTAGATTAATTATGTACTATTTAAAAGGACAAATCACTTTGGTATTTAGTATATCCAATGGGGAAGAAATTACTTTTTTTAAAAACATTTTCCAGGGATCACATCCATTGTGTAAAATGACTTATACCCATGTATTATGACTTTTTCATTTAATTGTGGCTTACTTACTTTTGGATTTAGTGTTCAATTTTTGAAGACTGTTTTAACATTCTCAAAATCAAGTCTGACTGTGAAACCTATTTTTGTATATCAAGCAGATGCTTATAATTTTATACCTACCAAATTTTGTTTTCTTTCTTGCAGTGCTGCATAACAAGTCAACAGATTTTTTGGAGACCATACTTTTCATAGTCAAGATTAGGCACCTTTTATTAGAATGATTTCAAAGGTTATATGGTGTTATTTTTTTAGGCAACTGTATGAAGTAAGTGACCTCTGTTCTGGCTCATCAAAATAGATTTACTAATTTGTGCTTTAGCATTAAACTATCAGCCTGCAAAGAAATTGCTGTATTAAACTCATTATTGTATTTATTACAAGGACATTGTTAAGTAGTTTTGTCCTTCTTATGAGAAATTCCTAAGACTAAATTTCTCTCAGGGACAATTACACTTTGAGACCTGCTTTGGATTCCTTTTATTATTACATATGACAAAAGATAAAACGATACCCACTCCATGCCACCTCAAAGATGATTTTATTACCACCATCCTTAGGTATATCCCATCCCACATCCCTGGGCAAAGAACAGATTTGTTCAGAGAGAGGAGACCCCAGGGTGAAGTAAGTGCTCCGACTGCTCAAACTAGGCCTCAGGAGTTGGGGTCTTGAATATTTTTCTCCTAATGAGGGAGCAGGTGTACCCAAAGGTTCTAAACAGAGTCTATTATGCCACGCCAAGGAGGGTAGTGAACCTTGACAAAGAATATTAGCAAGGGATTTACTTCTCCAATTACATACTATTAAAATCTTATTAAGGGAAAACAGAAAGTAGGCCCCAGATACATTTCTTATGATAAAAGTACTAATTTTAGAAAGAGAAGCTAAGCCAAATTTAAAAACAAACAAAAAAGGCCAATTGAGTTAATCAATAAAAGCAAAAGCTGGTCCTTTTGGAATAAAAAAAGATAATTTTTTTAACAAATAAAATCAAGAAAAAAAATTAAATATCAGGAACAAAAAGGAGGATACAAACACAAATATAGGGAAAAGATACAGAATTATAAATCACAACACACAATTTATACCAATAAAATTGAAAACTGTACAAATATATTACCAACACTGGTCTATAAATAGAAGAAACAGCTGAATAAATGAATTATAATGAAAAAATAAAAGAGTAGCCATCGTCCCACCCCTTCTCCCAAAAGACGAGTTCCAGAGTTTTACTGTCAGGTTTCATTTTTCACTTATCAGATTATGAAAACTCCCAAGTTTGGCAATGCATTCAGTTGGGGAAGCTGTGGGAAATAAAAACAAAAGACCAGAAAAAAATATTTACTATGTAGGTCACAAAATATTTACACATTAAGATAGATCAATAGGATATAAAAATAGAAATTTACAGTTCAGGAATTATGAGCAGTCAATAAACACATTTCAAAACACCTCCGATTTCCAGATTTAAGAAGCCAAGGAATCCCAAGTATGATTAATAAAGATACATTACAGTGAAAGAGCAGGAAACTAAAGACAAAGAGAAATATCAAAGTCAGAAAAAAAGGACTGGATAGACGGACAGATGACTTCTCAATGGCAATACTGTAAACCAAAAGGCAAGAGGAATGAGATCTTCAATGTGCTAAATGAAAATAAATGCCAACCTCAACTGCTACATTCAGCTAAAGTGTCTTCCATAAATGACAGTGAAACAAAGACATTTTCAGGTGTACAGAAACAGAGTTCATCATCAAAAGAAAGAATGTACTTCAGGCAGAAGGAAATGGCCCTAGGTGGATGGTCTAAAGGATATAAGAAGCAATGAATAGAGAAGGTCCCCTAAGCCTTTCTCTAAACAGGCCCACTTCTGTCTGATAAGAATAATTTTTAAAAACTCAAAATACATAACAACATATAAGTCATGAAGGAGCTAAATGAAATTAAACATCTAAGGTTCTTGTATTATCTAAGGGGAAAGTAAACATACCGGTCTTTTTAGATTTTGAAAGGTCAAGGATGCACTTCAAGGATAATTAAAAAGAGGCAAAAAAGTATACAGTTTCCAAACTAGTATATGGGGAAAAAAATGGAATGATAAAAGATATTAAATCAATATTTAAAAAATAACAAAAGGGAAAAAGAAATAAAGAACAACCAGGACAAACAGAAAACACAAAATAAGAGCAATTGTAGTAAATGTAAACAGGCTTATGTCTCAGCTAAAAATAATTTTAAATTGCATTAAAAAGTCCAACAGATATTCTTTTAAAAAGACATATCTAAAATATAGAAGTGCATATAAATCTATAGCTATCTCAAAGCACCTTAATAAATGAAAAAAAAAGCAAACACAAAAAGAAATACATGCCAGAAATAATCTCACAAAGCCACAAAAGGATTCACTGAAAAGACTAACATAACTGATAAACTCCAGCAAAATGATTAACAGAAAGAGAGAGGAAATGAGAATAGAAATATTCATATATCAGAAATGAAAGGAGACATAACTACATATGCTTCAGACATTAAAGATAGCATGAGGGCACTGCTAACAACTCTGTGCCAATAAATATTAAAAATTTAGATACAATGGACAAAATCCTAGAAAAATCTAACTTGCCAAAACTGATATAGTTTTATTAAAAATCTAAGCAATCTTGTAACAACTAAAAAAATTAAATCATTAATTTTAAAAATCTGCCACTAAAAGAACTTTAAAGCCAAGTGGATTCAATGATAAATTCTACTACAACTGGTTATCCACATGCAAATAAAGTTACATTATATTTATACTCTAAACTACACATAAATAGTAATTCCAAATAGAGACATGAACATCTTTAAGATTAAAAACTTCTGCTCATCAAAAAACATCTTAAGGTACTTACAAACCACTTAGTTATCAAAAGATTAATACCCAGATTATGTAAAGAAGTCCCACAGTCCAACAACTTAGTAAAAGATAGAAAAATAGACAAAGGATATGAACAATTAGTACCAAGAAAAACTGAAAGAATGTCTTTAAATGTATGAAAAGATGCTCAAACTCAGTCATAATAAAATATAAATTTAAATAAACGGATACCACTTTTCTTTTAGCAAACTATCAAAACGTACAAGTTTTGAAACGCATTTGGTGAGGGGAGGTTTTAGGAAAGCAGTCTTTTTAGTACACTGAAGGTAAGAGTGAAAAATCCCAAAGAAAAACAGTCTGGAAATATTTATCGAAAGCATTTATCCTCTTACCCAGTAATCACAATTCCAGAAACTAATCATGTAGAAACAAATACCTGCTTACATACAAAATGACAACTCTACAAAGTTACTACATGCACCATTATTTTTAATAGTAAAAAGCTAGAAACAATCAAACTATCTATTGTATACTAAAACTAGGACAGCCACACAATGGAAAACTTTTCCTTGTCTTCCTATATACTGATTTGTTAAGATTTCCAGGATACACTGATGAAGTGGAGGAAAAAAAATACAGCATAGCAGAGTATTAGAGTAAGAAGGCCTATGAATCAATACATTGGGGAATGAGTTGGGCAGATACAGGGAAGACTTTTTTCAATGTACGTTTACATATTTTTTAATTGCTTAAATAAATTTTTCTAGTAACGTTTTTAGCAGTACGAAGAGTTCATCAACTTGTATGTGTAACATATTTTTTAAATCGTACATATTAATAAGAGAAAACTAGCTCTCAATAGAGAAAGTGAGGAAAACATGACTAAACATTACACAGAAGGAAAAAGACCCTTAATTTCTTTCAAGTAATCAGAGAAGTACTTAAACTGACCATAATAATGTATCATCTGACTTACACCAAATTGGCAAAGTGTTAACAAGTTGGATAGTGCCATACGTGGTGAGAATGGGAAAAAAAGAGAGGTTTCACTCACAACTTGTGGAGTATAAATCAGAACCACCTTTTGGAAAAAGATCATGCACACATCCTCCCAACAGATCTACCAATTCCACTAATATACCCAAACAAATGTAACTTGGAGATGAACAAGAACATTTATGGCAGCACTAATTACAACAGCCCAATGTTGGAAATAACCAAGATGTTCATAAAGAATAAAATGGGTATGTATATAATATACTCTTAACAGTAGACTATTATATTTCAATGAAAATGAATGAATCAGCAGTGGTTCCCAAAATGGTAATGATGCTAATGTATGTGATTTTTTGATATTATATATTAAAATATGTCATCATTTGAGATATCTAGATAATTCAGTGAACTAATACCTTCTACATGACCAATGTAAGGGTGAAACTTCCCTTCAAAATGCAAGACAGACCAATGGATTTTATTGTTTCTGTGTTTGAGAAGTTGAATGATATGATTTCCAATTCTGCATTGCAACTAACCTTTAAGAAACTGTTATATATATTTTTGATACTCATAAAAACCTATCTTAAAAAGTTATTAAAATATTACTCCCTTTACAGGTTTTTAAAAAAACTAAAAACAGAAATATGACCCAGCAATTCTACTGGGAATTTTACCTCAAGAAAACAAAATTACTAATTCAGAAAGACAAATGCACTCTTATATTTATCGCAGCATTATATACAATAGCCAAAATATGGAGGAACCTAAGCCTCCATCAATAGATGAATGGATAAAAGAAAATGTGGTATATATATAAATGGAATTATTTCCCAGCCACACAAAAAGAATGAAATCTTGCTATTTTCAACAATCTGGATGGACCTAGATGGTATTTCACTAAGTAAGTCAGACAGAGACATACAAATACTATATTATTTCACTTATATGTGGAACCTGAAAAACAAAACAAATTAATAAAACAGAGAAAATATTGCTGGTGGCCACAGGGAAAGGGAGTGAGAGAATGGGTGAAATAGGTGAAGAAGAAAAGGAATTAGAATGTTTGATATCTTGATATGGGTGATGGTTACATGAGTGTATACATGTGTCAAAGTTCATCAAGCTTGTGCATTTTATTGTACATACTTCAGTATAAAACAATCATTTAAAAATAAGTAAAATATTCCTTTTTCTGAGTACACAAATGAGGCCATATTTTCTTCATATATATCAACCAAATATAGTGCAAATGATTGAATGCGGAAGCAGACATGAGACTCTAGTCATTAAAGATACTTGCAAAAATGTAAAGTAATGCTACCCTTGTCACTAGTTTTTTTGAAAAACAGCTTTTTCTTTAAACATTATTTAAGATATAATAGTTTTTTAACATATATATAATATATAAATGTACCACAGATACCATATCTATTGTATTTTAGTCAGTTTTAATATCTGATACAATCCACATGTACAGAAGATCTAGGAGGTCCTCAATAGTTTTGAAAGTGTAAAGGAGTCCTGAGTCTAAAAAGTTTCTGAATTGTTGAACTAAGGCACATGCTTCAACATGGATGAAATCTCAAAAACATGTTTTACAAAAGTAATTCAAAGGATACAGTATGATTCTATTTAAAGTTCAAAAACAGGTGAAGTAAACAATATGTTGGTTAAGGATACATATATAGGTGATAACTATAAAGTAAGGTAAGGGAATAATCAACACAAAATTCAGGATGACGGTGATGGGGACAGGGACTATGAATACTTTGCTTCTGGGGAGAGGCATGATGTTCTATTAAGCTAGGTACACAGATATGTATATATGTGTGTATTTTTAAATAGTACATGTAAACAGCATATTTCACAACAAAAATTTTAGTGGAAGAAACAAGGAGACATACCTATTCTCCTAGAAGGAGAAACTCAAAAGAATGTCTCTTCTCAATCTATAAATTCAATGCAATCAACAAATAATATCCCAACAAGATTTTCTACAGAACTTGAAAGGATGGTTCTAAATTTCATCTGGAAGAAAAATGCATAAGAGCCCAAAGCTTTTTTCAAAACAAAGTACCAAAATACATTAGAAAGCCACAATAATTAAAACAGTGTGGGAGTCATTAAATAGGTCAAAGAAGGGCATTGAGTACCCAATTAGAAAACAAAAACAAAAACACACAAAGGATATGACCCAGCTAAAATGTTTAACTTTGTTATGACACGAGGAAGGTAAAAATTAAGGTGAGATATTATTTTCTATTATTAGAAAATTAGTAAAATATTAAATACTGTTGCCATCCAGTGCTGTCTAGTAGGGAAATAAAAAACACACTTTTTGGGAGAGTGAATATAAAAAGGACACAATCGTTTAAAGGCAATTTAATAGCATTATTATTCTGCATTCTCATAAGGAATGGATTCTACAAAAATACTACCATGAGCACATGACATTGTATAAAAAAAAAAGATAATCACTGAAGCACTGTTAATTACAGGGGAAAATTTGAACATAAATGTCCATCGATAGAGGAATGAAAGACTGATTTGATAAACAGATGCCATATCTACTTAATTATACTAAACAGACATCATACTACATTTATTTAATAAACAATGTCTCAGGTAAGTTGTTAGGAACTCTGCGAATATTAATTTATTTAGGCAACTCTGGATTACAGAAGATGCTCCTGACACAGTTTCTTTTAAAAGAGAACTGGTGACATTTGAGCAAAATGTCCTGAAAACACAAATTTTCAAACACCGTACACAATTATTTTAAGAAAAACAACACTGTCTTTTTCTCTACCGTTTTACTTACTGATGTACTGAACATACTGTATACAGCTATCCAATTCTAGAAGGCAATTTTTCAACAGAATGTATTCTTATATTATTAAGGAATGTTTTGTCATAAACCTCCTGAGTAGGCTTCCCACCAACCCCAGATCCCATAATATTAAATATCATACACATACCCCTTTCACTTCCACAGCTCTTTCAGGGGACACCGTGGGCCCTTAGATCACTGTTACCACAACACAACACATTTGGTACAACACTTAAGTTAGAATACATTTTCATAAATCTCATTCTAATTTTACCTTAGGAAGAATAGAGATATGTTCAAATTTTTGGATTTCAGGTAGACAAGTGGTGACTAAATGAGAATTTTCGAAGTACCTTCCTCAAATTTTGAGATTAATCTGTCATGTTCTCCCACAAGATGCTGCTTGGTGTCACCTTTACACGAACTACTGGGTTGCATGGACCAACCTACTATGACATTTCTTATGCACTACTTCACTTTTCTGCCAAGTGGCCCTCCCTCCGGATAGAACTCTCCCTTTTATACCTATCTTAAAAAAGGAAAGGCCACGCACCGCCATGAAATTTCCACAGAAAGAAACGTGAAATGCACAGACCCTTAGGAAATTATTTAATAGCCAAGCAAAACCAAATGAGCAAAGCTTCAACTACGTATATAATGTCCTGAGGATGAAGCTGTCCTCTGATTAGCGACTCAAAAATAATGCTAGACACTTTGCTTCAAAAAGAGTTAGAGATGAATTGTGAAGCTCTATAGGAACTGAAATACTGACTTCCTAGGAACAAGATAGGCATGTTAGCAATACTGAGAATGGACACAGGTTGTAAGTCTAGTAATCTAAAAACAGCAAAGCAAAATCGATTCTGAAAACCACCAACCCCACCCACCCAGCACTCAGGGTAAAACAGGAAAGACAAGTGGGTTAGTCACTCATCATTCAAGAGAAGCATGCAGTCACTCGTAACTATTTTTAAGTTACAACAGCGAAGCCCCCAAGAGCAACCACAAATGCTCAAGCGCTACGCAGTGGACTTAAACCTTGGAGGACTTGGGCTCCTTCTCCCAGGCGTCTACAAAGGTGCACACACCGGGGCGCTCACACCGGGGAAGTTTTACCTGTCCTCCGCGCTGCCGCCGCCCTGGAGAACTTCAGATTATTGCTCAGTTTTTTGCCCATGCTGGTAGATGTAGTCCGCTCCTCCACAAATGCTCTGCCTTTCTCTCGGTCCCTCGCCGCCAAATGTGACAAGATATTTGCGGACCTTGCTAACTAGCCGCAGTCTGTACTGCCTTTGCGGAAAGGAAGCCTCCGAGTCGCCTCTCGTCAGCACTTCCCTCCTCGGGGGTCTCAGGTGGGCACCCTCGACCCGGGGCTGCAGAGGCTCGTCAGAAGCGCGTGGGATCCTCCACGTCGCAGCCCGTCCTTTCTCCCGGCCTTAACGCCACAGGCGCGAGGAGCGCGGCCCGGCCCGCACCGGGCCGCTAGGCGCCGGCAGGATGGTCTCGGGCCCTGCGTCGAGGCTAGTAAACCGCAGTCGCCTCGGCGCTCGACAGCCAGGCGACGTCCTGGCTGAGGAAGGAGCGGTCCTGGAGACACCCCGCAGCCTGAGGAAACGTGACTGCTTTCTCAGGGACGGACGCTGGAAACCGGAAGTAAAACCCGTAGCCTCAGGAAGAGGAGAATTGGGGTGGGGGAGAACAGAAGAGAAAGTGAAAACTGAACTCTGGCGGTCCCTGACGAGGAAGTAGCCAAGCGCTAAGGAGAAGCCAATGCGCAAGCGCAGGCTGAGTCGCGGCCAAGCGGCGCTCGCCTCGCCTCTCTGAGCAGACCTGAGGCCGTATCGCGCTCTGGGATTGGAGGACAGAGACTGGGTTGGAGGCGTGGGCGCGGCAGGGACAGGAGTCTCGAAGAGTTGGCCGGCGCCGGATGTGGAAACCGCGCAGAGGAAGATGGGCGGAGCAGCCACTACAGGCCTGCACGTACTTTATGGGCTCTTAAGGCTGGGATGGCTTTGTTCTGCCTTGCGTCTCCTGCTACAGCTGGCGCGGTGAGACATTTTGTTTTGCCCCAAAGCGACATTTACAAAATCTTCTGGTAATTTAGTTAACTGTTACTAGCCAGTTATTTAACCAGAAAAATGAGTTTATCTGGGAATAGCAGAGGAATTGCAATTCAACAACGTAAAGTATGGTGAACCATGGGCAAATCCAAGAACAGGAGGAAACTGGGAGCGGTGGTTCAGAACAAAAGTCCAGTCCATTGGAGGAGTTACAGTTTGGGGTTGTGGCTGGGCCAGGGGAAAATCTCCATTCTCCCTTCTGGGATAGGCAAAGAAGCTTTGTGGTTCATGGAGAACCCTCCCTAACTGCTTCCAGACTCCATTTTGAATTAGGTTTCCTTTATCCATTTTTACATATTAACATTTGTTTATGTGCTAGTTCCCTAGGAAACACCTTTAGGAAGTTATAATCCATGTAAAGAGTTAGGGTCCCACAAATAATATTAATGATACCAAGAAGAGATAGTAAGTACCTGCAGACAATGAGTCAGGCACTGTGCTACATGATGGGAATAGATTTATTCATTCAATAGCATCTTTTACTGTTTACTGTAGACAGGCGCTGAAGTAGGCAGTAGGATTATAGTGAACAAGCTAGACTAGGACCCTGCATAAAATGGAATTAATTCTAAAGGTGATGACAAACAGTAACAAGGAAACCATCACCACCACAACAAAAATAGAATTTCATTTAGCAATACCACTGTGAAAAGCTGGAAATATTGGAGAGTGGGATTGGAGACTGTAGGTCAGGGGCAGAAGGTGCAGAGCTAACGAGGTCTGAATAAGGGACATTTGAAGTAAAACGTCAGTAATAAAAACAAAACAAACCAGTCCTTAAGAGATGTGAAAGAAGAGTTTTCCAAGCAGAAGGTGAAGTGAGTACAAAGTTCCTATAGATATGAAATTGTTATTCAAGAACTGAAGGTTGGTTGTGAAAGCAGAGAATATCATAAGAGATATTTTTTAAGTACATTAAAACAGAATGTGTAACTCCCTAATTTACCTCAAAATAAATATTCATGAAACCACCACCCTGGTCAAGAAACAGAACATTGCCAAAATTCCAGAAGCTCCCTCTTGAGTCATCTTCAATCAATACCCTCCTCTCTTCCCTACCTCCAAACCTAACCATTGCACTAACTTCCATGATGAAATTTTCTTTACTTTTCTTGATAGGTTTTCTGCCTAAATATGGATCCCTAAGCTTTGTCATCATGTTTTGCCTGTGGTTGGAACTTTATATAAATTGAACAGTTTTGTGCCCAGTTTCTTTGTAATTACACTGTTTCTGAAACTCATGTTTATATGTGTACTTATTCTTCCATTTTCATTATATATATGTAGATGTAGCACATTTTCTTTATCCATTGAATTGTTGATAGATATTTGTATTATTTCCAGTTCTTGGCTATTGAGAATGCTGCTGCTTGAACAGTCTTATTTATGTCTCTTGGTACACATGTGCATCATTTCTGGTGAGTTTATCCCATGTTGGACATGATAATTTAGATTTTTGTTTCAGGTAATATTAATTCCTTCCCCTTCCATGGTTGGCCAAGTTTGCTTCTCTGCTTCATTGATACTGATCTTGGTCATGTGAATTCTTTTGGCTGATAGCATATTAACAAACATGATATGAGTCTTAAATGTGCTCATGTAGTTTGATGTGGCTGGTGAGCTCAGATGTTGCACATGAGGAAACTGTATCTCATGTAGCCATTGCCCCTTCAGCCGGGGCCCTCAGAACGACCATATGCGGAGCAGATTTGAATCCAATCTGCAGAATCTGAGACATCCCAAAGATCAATAAACATAAGAATCAGTGCTGTTGTCATAAACCACTGGGTTTGTGGTTTGGTTATTATGCAGCATTATGGCAGTAAAGAAGACATATGTTCAACTTTAATAGAAAATAGCAAACTTTTTGCAAATTGGTTTTACTGAATTACATTTTCAAAAGCAATGTATGAGAATTCTAGTTGTTCTACATCTCTGCTAACACTTTTTAATTTTAGTTATTCCGGATGGTGTATTATGGTTTGGTTTTGAATTGCCTCCAACTTTGTTCATTTTCAAATATGTTTGGCTATTCTAAGTCTTGAATTTCTGTATAAGTTTTAGAATCAGCTTATTTTTTACCTCAAAAAAGGCTGCTAGGATTTTATTTGGGATTGTGTTCAAAAGTAGATCTATTTGAAGAGAATATACTAATATTCCATCTTCAAATCCATGAACATGTTATCTCCATTTAGGTCTTACAGAATTTCTCTGAGCAGTATTTATAGTTTTCAGTGTACAGATCTTATATACATTTTGTTAGGTTTATCTCATATTTTTATGGTACTTAGAATTTTAAGTGTACAATGGTTTGTTATTGGTATATAGAAATAAGATAAATTTTCTATATTAACCTTATATCTGCAACTTGCTAAACCCACCTATTAAGATGTAATAGCTAGTTGTGTGTGTGTGTATTCTTTTTCTTCTTTTTATTTTTTATTAAGGTATTACTGATATACAATCTTATGAAGGTTTCACATGAGTAACGTTATGGTTACAACATTCACCCATATTATCAAGTCCCGCCCCCACATACCCCATTGCAGTCACTGTCCATCAGTGTAGTAAGATGCATCATTACTGTCTTCTCTGTGCTATACTACCTTCCTCATGCCCTCCCCCTACATTATGTGTGCTGATCATATGTGGAGTATAAGAACAAAGAAAAAAACTGAAGGAACAAAACAGCAGCAGACTCACAGAACCCAAGAACGGACTAATAGTTGCCAAAGGGAAAGGGACTGGGGAAGATGGGTGGGAAGAGAGGGATAAGAGGGAAAAGGGCATTACGATTAGCAGACGTTATATTGGGGGGGGAGAGGCATGGGAAGTGCTGTACAACTTAGAGAAGACAAGTAGTGATTCTATAGCATCTCACTACGCTGATGGACAGTGACTGTAATGGGGTTGGTGGGGGGACCTGATGAAGAGGTCGTTTAATAACCATAATATTGCACATGTAATTGTAGATTAATGATACCAAAATAAATTATTAAAAAAATTCCAAAAAAACACACAAAACCATTGGACATAAAACAAAGCAAAAAATATATAATCTATAATGAGGAGGAAGAAATTAAGTCAATAGAAACAGATTCAGAAATGACAAACATATTGGAATTGACAGACCAGGGCTTTAAAATTCAATGTAAATATATTCAAAGATTAAAAAGAAAACATGAAATAATAAAGAGAGAAATGGACAGTATAATAGAATCCAAATGGAACTTCTAGAACTGAAAAAAAAAATCTAAAATGAAAAATTCCCTAGATAGACTTAACTGAAATTAGGTGCTAAAGAAGAAAAGATAAGTGAACATGAAGACATAGCAATGGAAACTATGTATATCTAAGTACAGAGAGAAAGAAAAAAAATCTGAAAAAGTAAATAATACTTCAATGATGTGTGAAATATTGAGCAGTCTAAAATGTGTATAATCAATCTGATATATTTCATAATCAGAAAAATGAGTAGGGTAAACACATTTAAGGAAACAATGGCTAAAACATTTCCAAATTTGAGGAAAAAAATAAAATAAAAAATAAACCCATAACTCCACCAAGCTAACAAAACAAAACAAAAAAACAATCCTAAGCAGGATAATTACAAACAAAAGCACATCCAGGCACATCACAATGAAAGTGTTAGAAACCAGGAAGGAGAAAATCTTATAAGCAACCCGAGGGATAAATTAGATACAGAAGGAACATACTAATAGCAGATTACTTCTCATCAGAAATAATTCAAGC
The DNA here is from genome assembly GCA_029783875.1 of Phataginus tricuspis. Lineage (NCBI taxonomy): Eukaryota > Metazoa > Chordata > Mammalia > Pholidota > Manidae > Phataginus > Phataginus tricuspis. Next base: position 201,905 of record JAQQAC010009376.1, on the reverse strand, counting down.
CATAAGACAATGGAATGACATTCTTAAAGTAGTGAAATTAAAAACTGTCAACTTAAGATGCTATTAAGATGTTTCATGCAAAATAAGTGAAGGCAAACTAATGATATTTCAGGTAGAAGCTGAGAGAATTTGTTGCCAGCAGCCCTGTACTATGTTAGAAGTTCTTCAGGTTGCACAATTCCAGATGGAACCTTGGATCACCACAGAATGCTTGAAATGCTAAACTACAGTTAAATAGAAAAGATTCTTTTCTCTTTTTAAACAATTTCTCTAAAAGATGATTGATGGGAAAAGCACTTCCAGAATTACAGAGTAAAGACCTCCAAAAAGCCACTATATAAAAAAGAAGTCATGATAAGTTATCAAAGTCATTTTCTGAGAACTCTGATCTTAAACCAAAGGCTTACAACAATCTGAGGAAATTTATTTAAAAGAAATAGCTGAATCACAGTAAGAGGAGTATGCTTTTGGGCATTTTAACTTGTTCTACACTCTCCCCTCCTCTGCCCAAGCTCTGCAGTATTCTGTAAAATCAGCTGCCTTAGAACCACAGTAGCTGTGAAAACAGTAGCCTAGCAGCCACCAGTGGGGGCAGATAGGTTTGGAGCTTTCCCCAGAGCCCCATCCCCACAGGATTATCACTATTTGATCAGCTGGAGGCTCTCTGGAAAAGTCTAACTCACACAGCTTGTTTTTATTTGACCTGAAAAAGAGCTTACTCAGTGAGAAATGCCCAATTGCAAAGGCATTTGTTGAAAACAATCAGTGACAATTGCTATAACAGCTTGGGCAAATGAGAAGCTGGCCAAGAACCTAAATGGAAAACCTGGTGATGAATCTCAATAGGGAGCTTTTAAAGTTCCAACATATTCACAGAAATCTAGAGGGCCATGTATGTGTGCAGGGTTGTGTGCATACCAAAAAAGAACTGAGAAGACTTCTTTCAATTACTCCAAGTAAGATAAAAGAGACCCATACCTAGTGTCTTGCCAATGGGTTTCAGCCTCGGGCAAGTCCACTATGGATTCAGTGATACCAAAAAATGACAGTGGAACGTTCTTGGGGTGAAAGGGTTTATACCAAACTTTATTGCCACAGTGGCACGTTAATCACTAGAATCCCGTCCGCTCACAGGAGTCTGCATGCAGCAAGCTGGTCTCTGCCTCTGGGCCTCTTTACCTCCACAGTCATCTCAGTCTCTTGTCTCTGCTCTCCTGCAGCCTTGCAGCCCTGCAGCCATGCAGCAGCCCAGAGCATTGTGCGGAGCTCTTTATATAGAGTCAATAACAACATATTACCCACACGTGTGTAGTGAGCAGGCTGACCAGGGCCAGGCTACAATCCTGTTCATAGGAACCTTCTCTTTCTCCACACTCTGCTCCTTCAGGATTCTCACCTCTCAACCTATGTGCCCTCAATATTCTGCAATGGTCCCTGTGTGAGGAAGCTGGAACATTGTAACCAAAGTCCATAATAACAGAGGCTATGACAATATACAAATAACAAAAATTATGACAAATTATAATAACCCTCAAGCCTGAGGAGGTCTATTGCCACCAAGTGGTCATTCTGGCTGTATTCAAAGCAGTTCTACCCAAATGAGTTAACCAAAAGGACGATGGCTGGGCCTTACAATACCTTACAATACACCTTCTTCAGCCTCTCCAGCAGGAAGTCTTGCAGACACACAGGCCAATTTTGTCTCTTTGACTTCTGCTGCTTCATCCTCAGCAGCTGGAACTGCTGCTCCGGTTTCAATTGTTGCCACAGCTCCAGGAAGATTCTATTTGACTTTCCACCCAATTTCTCTCTGTCTGCCCCTGTCTTTATCAAATCAACTCATATCTGGGTCCTCCTTACCTTCACAGGGCCCTTTAAATTCTTTGAGAAACAGACTGTATTTCCTTTTGTGCCTTCATTGCTTGAGCCTGAGTATAGGAGCAGAGAATGGAGTACTCCATGACCTGGGGAGGGTGCTGCACCTCTCCTGGAGGAACCCGCCATTGCCAGGTCTTTATTTTCTTTCCGGCTTTCCACCAGCTTTCAACTGGATGGGCTTTCAACTGAGGAGGGGCTGATGCAGAGCCTCCAACCCTACCTGTTCATCAAACCTCCACTCCTCCTTCATTTCTGGGGCTGATGGCACCACTACATCCTTGACCTGCCCCATGGCACCTGGCAGCCTGCATTTTCAGGCTGCTGCTTCTCTGGCTGCTGCTTCAAAGGCTGCTTCCTCTCAGGCTACCATGACATCCTTTACCATTTCCACAGCACCTCATAGTGATGCCATTTCAGTTATCAACAAATTTTTTACCTCCTCAATGGCATGTTGCACCTCATGTTCTGTGCTGCCTCCTCGTGCTTCCTGCAGTAGGACATCTTTCTCCCTTATGGCCTTTCTCAATATTATGAGAAAAAAATTCCCCACAGTTCGTGCTGCCTCACCAGCACTCTTTTTCTTTAAGGAATTCCCTATTTTGCTGAGGGCCAACTTTACTGCCTCAGGTGTTGCCTCCACCTCTTCCCAGTCTTGGGGTGAGGCCCAGTCCTCTAGGAGGCAAGCTGCATCAGATCACATATCCATTGGGGGACACTCAAAGATCTTCCCATCCATAGGGGCAGCCCACTGAAGCACCCCTCTCATAAGGGCAGCCTGTTCTGCTCCTCAGTCAACAATGAATCCTGCCAACATTGCCAATTGTCTTGCCAAGGGGTTTCAGTCCTGGACAAGTTCACTGTGGATTCAGTGAGACCAAAAAATGACAATGGAATGTTTTTGGGGTGAAAGGGTTTATACCCAAGAACGTTATTCCCATGGGGGCAGGTTAATCACTAGAATCCCATCCATTCAGAGTGAGTCTGCATGCAGCAAGCTGGTCTTGCCTCTCTGCCCCTGCAGCTGTCACAGTCTCTATCCTCAGTGCTGCCACCACTCCAGTCTCTGCTCTCCTACAGCCTTGCAGCAGCCAAGAGCACTGGGCAGAGCTCTTTTATAGAGTCAATAACAATGTATTGCCCACACGTGTGTAGTGAGCTAGCCGACCAGGGCCAGGTGAGAATCCTGGCCATAGGAACTTTCACTTTCTCCACACCTAGACACATCAGCATCAAACTACTGAAAATGAAAAAGTGAACCTTGAAAGCAGTGAGAAAAACAACTCCTTATGTACAGGGATGTTCATTAAGATCTCATTAAGATTAACAGCTAACTTCACATCAGAAATCATAGAAACCAGAAGGCACTGGGATGACATATTCACAACGGGGGATAAAAAAAGATTGCCAACCAAGAATTCTATATCTAGCATAAACCTACTTCTAAATGAAAGAGAAATTCCCTAACAAACAAAACCTAAGTGAGTTTGTCACCAACAGATTTGCTCTAGAAGAAATACCAAAGGGAGCCTTCAAGCTGAAATGAAATAGACAGTAACCCAAATCCAGAAGAAAAAATATGTACCAGTAAAGAAAACTACTTGTAACTCTTTTATTCCACTGATTTAAAAAACAACTGTACATATCAATAATTATAAACTTTTAATAGGCTTAAAACGTATGAAGACATAATCTATATGACAATAATGGCATTAAAGAAAGGAAAAGGAATGGAACTCTACTGGAGCAAAATTTTTAATATACTCTTGCAATTGGTATTAATCTGAACTAGATTATCTTAAGATGTTATTTGTAACCTCCAGGGCAATTTTAAAGACCTCAAGACTATAGTAAAATAAAAAGAAACTTGAATGGTGCACTAGAAAATATCTATTTAACATATAAGAAGGCAGTAGTGGAAAAATAGAGGATCAAAAAAGAAATAAAACATAGAAAACAAATGGCAAGTGGAAAGCCTACCTTATCAGTAATCACATTAATCACAATGGATTACATAGGCCATTCAAAAGGCAAAGATCAGATGGATTAAGAAAACCTGGTTTAATAATATACTGTCTATAAGAGACACTCCTAAAATAAAAAGTATTACATATAGGTTAAAATTAAGAGGATGGAAAAAGATATGCCATGCCAAAAGTAACCAAAAGGTAATTAGAGTGCCTATACTAATAACAGACAAAATAGACTTTAAGACAAAAATTGTTACTAGCAACAAAGAAGGAAATTTTATAATGATAAAAGTGTCAGTTCAACAATTATAAATACATGCATCAAAAAACAGAGCATCAAAATATATGAAATAAAAACTAATTGAAGGGAGAAATAGACAAGTTATCAAATTCAGTAATAGTTGGATATTTCAATTTCCCACTTACAATAATGGATAGAACCAGACAGAAAATCAACAAAGAAATGGAAGACATAAATAACACTAATAACCAATTAGATGTAACAGGCATCTAGGAAACAGTTCACCCCAAAACAGTAGAATACACACTCTTAGACAGACCATCTGCAATGTGATAAAAGAAGCTTCAATAAATTTAAGAGGATTAAACTTAATAAACTATAGTATAAACACAATTTTTATATGCACTGGGAAACCAGAAAATTCCTTTGGTTCACTTTATTGCAATATTTGCCTTACTATGGTGGTCTGGAACCAAACCCACAACATCTCCGAGGCTGCCTGTATTTCCAATATCATTCTATACGTCCCCTATGACCTCAAACCAAAGCCAAAAAAACATAACCAGAAAACTGCAGAGCAACATCCCTTATGAATACAGGGCAAAATTCTTCAACCAAACACGCACACACGGCTCTACTAATAGCTTCAAATGTCACAACGTTAGGCCTTCTGAAGTGTGTAAGGTGCTTTGCGAAAACGAAAGCTCGCTTACTCAATCATCCACCTACAAACCTTTGGAAACCAGTTTTGCGTTTCTGTCATGGGACTTGGAAAGGCATGTATCTTTGTTTTCATTTTCTCCACGACCGTGAACGACAGGGACTTTACGATTTTTCTGGAGAGATGGAAGAGACAGGGAGAGCGCCGGCCGGTAAGACTGAAGCGCAGAGGCCCAGCGGCGGGCGTTTGCAGGGGCGCGCGTTTGCTGGGGCGCGGTAGCCGCGCCCGGCGCTGGCGCGAGTCCGAGGGCGCGCCTTTAGGCGGGGACTACAAGTCCCGGCGCCGCGCCTCGGGGACCTCCCCCAGCGGCGTTCGGCCCAGGTCTCGCGCCAGATCGGCGCCAGCCTGGGGCAGCAAGGGCATGGAACCCCGCGCGGCGGACGGCTGCTTCGTGGGCGACGTAGGTACGAGCGGGCGCGGGGGTGGCGCGGCGGCGGCGCGGGGTGGGTGGTGCGCACCGCCCCAAAGGAGGTCGGGCTTGGTGGCCGGCAGTCCAGTGCCTCAGACGCGGCTCTGCACTCTCTCCGCCCGCAGCTCTTTCCCGGGGCTGCGCACCCACGCGGGTCGCGGGCTGGGTGGAGGCGCCAGGTCGCAGTGTCCTTAGTATCCGCAGGCCCACCCAGCCGCGGAGGGGAGCGCGCCAGCAGGAGGCACCCCTGACCTGACAGATGGCACGCCTGAAAGTTCTACCAGGGTGCCCCACTGCATCTTAACCATTTTCGGGCTGCCCAGAAAAAACGGATTGGAGGGCCAGGGGACATTCTCCGGGAAGCAGCTCGCCTGTCTAGGAAGTACTCTGAGGATGAAATGAGCATAGAGAGCATTTTGAAAGCCTGAACGAAAATAATCTGAAGTATTTTTACACTGGTTAAAATCAATAGCGGAGGAAAAAAGTGAGAATTCTGAAGCTAAATTTACCGTTGCGCGGCACTGCGGTAATAACAAGGCAAAGATACTTTGATTTTATAAAACAGCCAACATGATCCAAGGCATTTAATAAGCATCTGTTTGTACTTGGCATTCCACCCCAGGCAGGCACAACTTTGACCCTGTCAGTGTGATCTGCACTTGATTGGTTCAGTTAAATAGGCAGTGAGCAGCTAACCTTGGAAAGGCTATTGAAACACATCTTTTTGTTCATATAGAGCTTGTCATTGGCACAGCATTAGTTCTCAGCATGCTTTTTGAGGTTTAAGAACGTAGCTTTAGAAGAAAAGCGCCTTCTAAACTAATGCATTCACAACTTCTGGAGTTCATGGATGTTTTTTACTTTGTCATTGTTTTATTTATTATTTACTATCTTTCTCCAAAAATAAGTCCTACTGACATTTTAATTCTCAACTTTAATAAATAAGCTGACTGTGTTGGATCCAAACAATACTGCTAGACCAGCAGTACAGGCCCATGGTGGGAACTTGAACCCATTTTAACATTCTTATCTCAAGTTGTGTATGTGAGGTGTACTGCAACCACAGCATGTAGGTTTTTTATTTTTTAATACCTCAAATACCTCACGGAGGTAAAGATTGCAGAGTCTCACAATACGGCCTTATCAGGAAGTACAAAGAATTTAGAGGAAGTCACCTCCTAAAGTGAATCCAGTGTTGGTAACCTAGCAAATGTAATATAGATTATACTGACCCAAGGTGAGTGTGTGTTTGTCAAAGTGAAAAGGTAATCCCTATATTCAGCTCTGTACTCAGAAACTTCGGACTTGGAAGTAAGAGGCTGGCAGAAGATGAAAGGCTGCTGTAAGGAATCTGGGCCCAAAGAGGGGAGGTGCTGCTTGTTCTTCAGTTATCCTTAACCAAGAACTTCAGAATGTGGGATGGAGAAAAAAGGGGCAGCCCCTGAGACCATGATGAGAACTGCCAGCAGTGGCCTCAAGTTCTGGGACAGCTTCTAGGCAGTCATCAGTACCTGTAGATAGAGGTAAGACAGTGCACAGCAAGAAAGCAAAAAGCTGAGGTTTAAACCCAGGTGGGTTTACTTTTTTTTTTTTCCTTCCCATCAAATAGGTTTGTCTCTAAGCAATTTGTAGGGTTACCTGTAGTGCTGGACTGGTTTTGTGACTGGGCTGGATAAGTCGTGTCTGCTGTGTATTTCACAGGGGACAGGGGAACACTTTGACCTCCTATGTGCCATCCCCATATACTTTATCACTCTTCCTGCTGTGAGAAAGGCGTTTGCATCAGGGGTCCACAGTCATGAGTACAGGCTAATGTGCATCACCATGCCTGGGAATGCTTAGTGGTATATCTCAGAGGTACTGTAGGTTCAACTACAGACCACTGCAATAAATAAGTCAAATACATTTGCCTTCCCAGTGCATAAGAATTATGTTTACACTACACTGTAGTCTATTAAGTGTACAATAGCATTGTCTAAAACAGTGTATATACACCTTTAAAAAACGTTTGCTTAAAAATTGCTTATCATCATCTGAGCTTTCAGGAAGTCAGTCTTTTTGTTGGTGGCAGATCTTGCTTTGATGTTGATGGCTGCTGACTGATGGGGTGGTGGATGCTGAAAGGTGCTGTGGCTATGGCAATTTCTTAAAACAACAATGAGGTTTGCTGCATTGATTGACTTCCTTTCATGAACAATTTCTCTGTAGCATGAGATGATGTTTGATAGCATTTTACTCATAGTAGAACTTCTTTCAAATTGCAGTCAGCCCTCTCAAACCCTGCTGCTGCCTTATCAACTAAGTTTGTGTAATTTTCTAAATCCTTTGTTGTCACTTCAACAGTCTTCACAACATCTTCATCAGTAGATTCCATCTCAAGAAATTACTTCATTCATAAGAAGCAACTCCTCATCTGTAGAGTTCTATCATGAGATTGCAGCAATTCAGTCTCATCTCCAGGCTGCACTTTTATTTCTGGCTTTCTTGCTATTTCCACCACATCTGCAGTGACTTCCTCCACCGGAGTCTTGAACCTTTCAAAGTCATCCACAAGGGTGGGAATTAACTTCCAAACTCCTGTGAATGTTGGTATTTTGACCTCTTCCCATGAATCACGAATATCCTTAGTGGCACATAGAAGAGTGAATCCTTTCCAGAAGGCTTTAAATTTACTTTGCCTATATCCATCAGAGGAGTCATTTTCTAAGGCAGCTATAGCCTCACAAAATGTATTTATTTATAAGGTTTGAAAATCAAAATTATTCCTTGATCCATGGGCTACAGAATGGAGGTTGTTAGCAGGCATGAAAACAGAATTAATCTCATTGTATATATCCATCAGAGGTCTCAGATGACCAGGTACATTATCAATGAGCAGTTTTTTTTGAAAGAAATCTTTTTGAAAGGTCTCATTAATGGGCTTCAAATATTCGGTAAACCATGTTATAAATAGATGTGCTGTCATCCAGCTTTGTTGTTCCATTTATAGAGCCCAGGCAGAGTGAATTTAGCACAATTTTTAAGGGCCCTAAGGCTTTTGGAATGATAAATGGTATTAGCTTCAACTTAAAGTCTATGGCTACATTGGCTCCTAGTATGAAAGCCAGCCTGCCCTTTGAGGTTTTGAAGCCAGGCATTGACTTCTCTCTGACAATGAAAGCCTTGGGTGGCATCTTCCAATAGAGGGCTGTTTCACCCAGAGTGAAAATCTGCTGTTTAGTGCAGCCACCTTCAGTAAAGACCCTCACTGGATCTTCTGGGTAACTTGCTGCAGCTTCTGCATAAGCACTTGCTGCTTCACCTGCACTTTTGTCACAGAAGTGGCTTCTTTCCTTAAACTCATGAACTGATACTTCAGACTTTTTTCTGCAGCTTCCTCCCCTATCTCAGCCTTCACAGAATTGAAGATAGTGTAGGGCCTTGCTCTGGATTAGGCTTTGGTTTAAGGGAACGTTGTGGCTGGTTGGATCTTGTCTCCAGACCACTAAAATTTTCTCCATATCATCAATAAGGCTGTTTCACTTTCTGATCATTTGTGTGTCACTGGAGTAGCACTTTTAACTTCCTTCGAGAAGTTTCCTTTGCATTCGCCACTTGCATTCGGTGCAAGAGGTGCCCAGCTTTCACATGCTTTGGCTTTCAACTTGACTTCCTCATTGAGCTTAATCCTTTCTAGCTTTTGATTTAAAGTGAAAGAAGTGTGATTATTCCTTTCACTTGAACTCTTAGAGCCATTGTAGGGTTATTCATTGTTCTAATTTCAGTATTGTGTCTCAGGGACTGGGGAGGCCTGAGGAGAGGGAGAGACAGGGAACGGCCAGGCAGTGGGGCAGTCAGAACACGAGCACGGTTATTAAGTTCACGGTCGTACATGGCCACAGTTCATGGCTACCAGACAATTACAATAGCAATAGTATCACTGATCACAGATCACCGTAATGATGAAAAAGATGGAAATATTGCGAGAATTATCAAAACATGATGCAGACACACAATGTAAGCAAACGCCACTGGAAAATGGTGCCGATAGACTTGCTCAGTGCTGGGTTGCCACAAACCTTCAATCTGTAAAACATGCCATATTTTAAAACTGCAAAGCACAGTAAAGCGAGTTCAAGAAAACAAGGTAAGTCTGTATTTGCTCATTCCCCTCTTTGGCTAGTGGGTAAGACAGAAAGGTACAATTTGGGGAGGGGGAGTAAAAATACTACAGTTAGACAACATTTAAAGAGTACTTACTGTGTGCCAGGCCCACATTGAATGCTTATGTTAAGCCATTCAATTTTCATAGCCCACCAGTGAGTAAACTATTATATCCCAGTTTACCGGTGAGGAAACAGACTCTTAGGGAAGCTAGTTCTTGTAAAATGTCATAAACCGCTGTGTCAGACCCAGCAGTTCTGGCTTGGGGGACTCTGACCCCCAGTGCTATACTGCTCCGCTGTGGAGGCAGGGTGGGCTACAGGATGGAAGAAATGAGGTGATCTCTAGTAGACAGTCATCAACAGATAACTAGGTAGGTTATCTGTCTGCAGAGGACATAAATTCACCCCAGACATGGTTTGTAAAAGTACGCCTGATAAGACTGGGGAGCTAGCTGTTGATTGGAAGTTTTTCTAGGGAGATGTAATAATAATAAAGTGCAATAATAAAAGGAGGCTGTTTATTGTAAAGTGTATATAATGTCATCTTGTCGAAGTAGGGGGCTTGACAGTAAGGGTATGTCAGTTTTAGCCCAGCATTGTCATCTGTGACTTTTTACCTTTTAAGTTTAGTGTCTAGAAGACTCACGGGCCCCAGGCTGAGTGCTGGGAAACTGTCACCATAGTTTCTGCACTTGGGGTGTTTACCGTCTCCACTAGTTACCTGCTTTTGTCTGCACCTGGCTCAGACAATAAAGAAATATTTGCACACAACAGGAAGTCCGCTGCCAGCTGGGCGCCATGCCTTGTGTGGCCTCCGACTCACCGTGGTTCCCGAGTTTCTGGCACCTTCCTGGCTTTCTGGTTCTGCAGGCAGGTAGCCAGATGGCCACATCTGGGCAGTATCCTGAGGACGAAGGGAGCCATGTGACTCCTTGGGAAGAGGGATTTTCGAAGCTGTGAGACCTTTGCAGGCCCTCCCTCCCTCCCTTCTCATTAGGGCAGGTGGAGCAAGAGGGCTACATGAAATGGGTTTGCTGTGATTAACGTAGCCTGCCCATCTGGGGAGGGATTCAAGGTTTGGGAGCCAAACTCAGTGGCTATTATAGTCTCTTAATACTGAGTGGCAGATTGCAGGCCACTGAGTGTGACCACAGCACCATAATGAGACGGACAGACCGTGGTGGCACGGAGGGGGGCTCACCCAGCATGGATGGGGACTGGGGTGGGCAAGGCCTCCTGGGAGATGTGGGTAAAATTGTAATATTTTGAGAATATTTCTCCTGGCTTTAGTATATCTGCATATCCATAGGCATTCAGAGGTGGAAAGAAGTATGGCTTTAGTGCATTTGCATCATTCCTCAGGAGTGGAGAGAAGTTCATCTCCATATCAGTGGGTAATTACCTGGACAACAGAGGGCTTCTCTGTGCCTGAGAGGTGAGGGGGAGGGCTGGTTTTGCTGCTGCTAGAGCAGGGAAGAGAGAAGGCCCCGTACTGTGGTTTGTAAGCAATAAACAGATTTTAAACTTTATTTCTCCCTTTGACTGATTTTGGTTTTTAGAGGTATTTTGCCCCAGGATTTCCTCTCCCCAGACTTACAGAGAACTAACCACTGGATTTCAGTCTGGAAAAGTACAAGTGGGAGTTAGCTGGATGAGCAGGGAGGAGAATAGGGCAGTGAAGGGGGCTTTATTCAGAGGGAGAAGTATTGTCTAAAGCCGTGGTTCTCAATGTGTGGTCTCCAGACCAGCTGTAGCATCTGGGAACTTGTTAGAAATTCAGATTCTCAGGCCCCACCCAGACCTACTGACAGGCTCACAAGCCCTCCAGGTAATGCTGACCTGTGCTGCATGTGAGACCCACTGGGTACAGGGGCAGGGAGGTCAAAGTGCCACCTTTTATTACTCTTAATTCTGAAAAGACTGAGTCTCCAAATAGTCACATTCTGAGGTACTAGGGGTTAGGGCTTCAAATTATGAATTTGTGTGTGGGGGGGCCGGGCCCCCAAGGGTGGACAGTTCAGCCCATAATAGATTGTATGCCAGCAAATTAGATAATGTAAATAAAGTGGACAAATTCCTAAAGGTCTCAAATACCAACTACCAAAATGACTCAAAGTGGAAAGTCTGACTAGACGCACAACAAATGAAGAGATGGAATTAGTGATTTAAAAACTGATACTAAGGGAAAACCCAGGCTCAGATCTCTTTTTAGGTGATTTTGACCCCACATTTAAAGATTTAATGATAATTCTTCATAAAATCTTCCAAAAACTGGAAGAGAATACTTCTCAAACCATTCTGAGGCCAGATGATAGCAAAACCTTGATACCAAAGCCAGACAAATACATCGATTAAAGAAAAATGATACAGATACAATACAAATATCCTCAGCAAACTACTAGCAAACCAAATCTAACATCTTATAAAGTGGATTATACACCAAGACCAAGTGCGATTTATCCCAGGCATGTACACTTGGTTTAACATCTGAAAATCAATGAATGTAATACACCATTTTAACAGAATTTTAAAGGCCATCATGGTCATTGCAATAGATACAGGAAAAAGTACCCTTCAAGTCGTGGGCTTACTCACAAATTTTCAGTGGGAGCATTGGACCAATTACCTGATCGTATATAGTGTCTTGGGTCTCATAAGTGTGCGTGTGTTCATTTGCTCTGGGTGGAAGTGGCATGCATGGTCTTATACTAGGTCTCTCTTCCTCTCCAGGTTTCTGGGTGGAGCGCACCCCTGTTCATGAGGCAGCCCAGCGGGGAGAGACCCTACAGCTGCAGCAGCTGATTGAGAGCGGTGCCTGCGTCAACCAGGTCACGGTGGACTCCATCACACCCCTGCATGTGGCCAGCCTGCAGGGCCAAACACAGTGTGTGCAGCTGCTGCTGGCTGCTGGGGCCCTGGTGAGTGGCCCTTTGGGACAGACCCCGGGGCTGGCTGTATTTGCAGAGTGGAAGGGACAGCTCCAGAGCACATGAAATGGGAGGAACAGAAGAGGCTAGTATTAATGGTCTGTGATGTGCAAAGGGACAGAAGAAAAAGAGGCAGGAAAGCAGAATGGGCTATAGTGGAAGCCCATGGAGATGGGGGTGGTCACTGTGGCAACTGTACACCAAGGATCAGTATGCGTGGTCATGGACTTGACTAATAGGAGTCACTGGTGGCCAGAGAGGGGCAGTTTTAGCAAAATGCTGGAGGGAGGGCTTGAGCTCTGCACATGAGCAGGGGTAGGGGTAGGCGTGCACATCAAACAGCTTTGGAAGGGCTGGTGGGGCCTGGGCTGAAGAACTGTTTGGGCTCAAAGAAGAGTATTCCAGTCTCTGAGGTGACTAAGTAGGATGCTGGCAAGCTAGCTCTCAGGGGAAAAAGGAAAACAGAAGCAAGATCTGATTTCCTGCTTTCCCTGGTGTAAATATGGCACAGCTGATGTGGAGCCCCAACAGTTTGCAGCCGGCAGAGGGGTGGGATGCCTAACAGTGGGTGGGAAGCAGCTGGATATCTGCTCTCTGAAAGCCTGGCCACTCTGGTGGTCCTGGGGGAACTGGAACAGGCTTCAGCATGTACCCAAAGAGCATCTGAATTTGCACAAATTCTCAGCAGAATCTGCCAGTTTGGGAGTTGGGAAAAGATCACCTTTTTCCCCTCTGACACTCGCTGCTTCCTCCCTACCAGGTGGATGCCCGCAACATCGATGGCAGCACTCCTCTCTGTGACGCCTGTGCCTCGGGCAGCATCGAGTGTGTGAAGCTCTTGCTCTCCTATGGGGCCAAGGTCAACCCTCCCCTGTACACAGCATCCCCGCTGCACGAGGCCTGCATGAGCGGTGAGTTGGTGGAAGCTGATGAAGGAGACTGCCCAGGCTCTGTCCCAGGCAGCCCTCGGCTTTTCCTCCTGAAGACCCAGTCCTCGCCAGGATGAGGGTCCATTGATTCTGTGCTAGGATTCTGTTCCTTTGCCAAGTCCCCAGTGCCTTTCAGATGTCCACTCTGCAGTGGCTTGCTCAGTCATTGCTGTCATTTTTCCTTGTGGGTCCTGTTCCCATTGGGAGACCCAGCTGCAGCCCCGGGCCCTGTGTTCTCAGGAGGGCGCTGCTCCAGGAGACTTAGGGAGCAGCTGGGATTTCAGCTGCCCTAGCAGAATGGCTAGATTCCATACGGTGGGAGGAAAAGAGGAAAGCCCTGTAAGCACCGGAAAATGACTTGTTGTGTCTCACTGGACAGAAACTCCTGTGGATGGGCAATAATAGACCATATTGGAAATGTAGGGTGAGACCAGCTAGTCTTTAAACAACAGACTAAGGAGGCTGGATTCGCCTTTTTGAGCACAGGTCGCAAACCTGTGGCCTACACGTTGATTGGCTGGCATGGTGTTGTCTTTGCTGTGTTTTGTTGGGTGTAGGTCCAGGTTTCCTCAGGCTCCACAAAGGAACACTGTTTTCTGCCCACAAGTCATCTTTTGTTTCCTGCGGGTGCTGGGGATTGCTACAGGCCCCTCTTGGGGATTTTTGAGCAGATATTGAGGAAAATCTTTTAGAAAGGTTTTAGTATTACTCCTTGTGTAGGGAGGAACAATTTTTTATCCTCCACCGATCTTAGGTTCAATGGCTGGGCCCTGCCCATTAAGCTCACAAAGGATGGATTAACAAGGGAAAAACAGACGTTTGTTAACGCCTGCATCACATGTACCCAGAGGAGCACCCATCAGCGATTAGAATTTGCCTTATATTTTAGCAAAAGAGCAGTACGTTTTAAGAGAAGTGACCAGACAAAGCAAGAGGACTTTGGGCTTCTTGGGTGGAAAATCGCAGGGAGGCAAATGCACGGAGAGCTCGTGGGTGGTGAGGCCAGCTTTGGCAAGGCTTGCTATGGTCCACAGGTGCATCTCTGGTGATCACCTGTCCTGCCTGGTGATGGCAGTGGGGAGCTTTACAGATTCACCTCCTGCTCTTAGGCAAATGGGGGAGGGCATACAGTTTTTCTTGTATCTCTTCTCAGTTGTCTTCAGCTCAAAATAACTTCTGTGAAAGTGGCAAAGTTTGGTGTGATATATATATCCTGTCACTCTGCAATAGAAAGGCTGAGCTTTGGTGGTGGGAGGTCTCTCCAGAAGTGGAGAGATGAATCAGGAGCCATTGCAGTGATCCAGGTGCAAAGCCCTGAGAGCCTGAGCTCGATTGTGGCATGTGGTAGATTCGCTTGGAAAGCTTTGGGGGAAGAATCAATAGATGTGGTGTGAGGGAGAGTTGAACACTGGGTCAACACTGACTTAGGGTTGAGCAGGGAGTGGTGCTGGGACAGATTGGTCAGGAACACGAGCCCCTGGGGAGGGAGGGGACTTTGTAGTGGCCAAGACATCAAATGAGAATGGCCAACAGAAGGCTGTAGGTGAGAGCCGGGATTTCAAGACTAGTGGTGACAACGGATTAGAGCTGCTAACAGCAAAGTGCAGTGAAGTAAGTATGCAGTCCAGGATGGACTGAAACCCCACACCAACCCAGATTAGAGACACAGGGCAAGGAGCCAGGGGAAGAGGCAGGCAAGGCATCAGCTTGGAAGGTGGGGGGCCCTGGGAGGCAAGGAAGTTTAGGGGAAGCCCATCCTAGAGACTTGGACTGGAGATGCCTGCAGCTTCATGTCGTCACCTCTGGGCTCAGTGCTACAGACCCAGCTCAGGAGAGAGCACAGAGTTGGAGAGCAGTGAGGGGCAGCGAGACTGGCTGTGCAGAGGTGGCCGTCCAGGACCTTTGTTTTCCTAGTGGAGGGCTGGCCTTGCCCTCCCCTCCTCCCTTGCCCCACAGGCTTGGAGAACCACTGTTCTCTCTGGAGAAGGAATAGCCCTCCCCCTTGCTCCCCAGGACCACGTGGGACCTGAACAGCTCTGAGTTGGGATGAAGCCCTGGTTCTCTCTCCATTGAGACCAGGCATGGGCTTACCTATTCCAGCTGCTGTTTCCGTCATGCTGGTTATTTCAAATAAACATGTTCACTGAGAGTTTTCACCCTTTTCCATTTCTTTTAAGGAAGTTCCGAATGTGTGAGGTTTCTTGTTGACGTTGGGGCCAACCTGGAAGCGCATGACTGCCATTTCGGGACCCCTCTGCATGTTGCCTGTGCCCGAGAGCATCTGGACTGTGTCAAAGTGCTGCTTAATGCAGGTGAGTTGGTATTTATACCTGCATTGCTCAATGCAGGTGCCTCTTGTTTCCACCTATCCTGCTCAGGGCAGGTTGATTTTGTTTACTTGCACCATGCACTGTGGAGAGCTGGATGGTGGAGTCAGATGGACCAGGTGTGAAGCTTGCTCTACCGCTTGCTGGCTGATACCTTGGGCCTCAGTGTCCGTATCTATAAAACAGGAAGTATAAAACCTATTTTGCAGGGTCATCAGGAAGATTCGTGATAACATTTCCATGTACCTGTTGCATAGTAGGCATTCAGCAAATGCTAGTCATTACTCTTAGAATTTAGTGCTACTTTTCACATGGCCACAGGGCACCATCCACAATACCTGCCTAATGGGGTTGCCATCTAAATCAGAACGATATGGGGATCCAGCATGAAATGGAGTCAGCAGCGTGGAGTCCAGGTCATTGTCAGGTGATCTAAAAAGACTCAGGATGCAGAGGTTCCCAAGGTGGAAAACAAAAATGAAATAAAAAACAACCCTACCAAGGGAAGGTTACATTCAGGACTTATCCACCAGTTTTGAAATGTAGCCAAAGCTGGTATTGGCAAAGAGTTCTTATTAGGCACCCAGTATAAATATTTTGTTGAGGGAAAATTTTAGCTCAGTCATTTCATCTATTCTGGGTGCAACTTAGGATGAAAAACAAAACTGTTCAGGAATGAAGGAGTGAGGCCAAGTCACCAAGGTGCAGATTATTTTTGCAGGGGGTTTGGTGGTGGGGGGTGTCTGGGAAAGATGAGAGTCCAGCTGGAGTAATTTTTAATCTGATTACCAGCAGTAAATGTTTTTTTTTTATGTGTGATTTATTTTTTGTTTTTTATTTTTATTAAGGTATCATTGATATACACTCTTATGAAGGTTTCACAAGAAAAACAATGTGGTTATTACATTCACCCTTATTATCAAGTCCCCCCCATACCCCATTGCAGTCACTGTCCATCAGTGTCCCTATTTGTCTTCTCTGAGCTACACTGTCTTCCCCGTGACCCCACACACACCATGTGCACCAATCATGATGCCCCACGATCCCCTTCTCCCTCCCTTCCCACCCACCCTCCCCCACCCCTCCCCTTTGGTAACCGCTAGTCCCTTCTTGGAGTCTTTGAGTCTGCTGTTGTTTTGTTCCTTCAGTTTTGCTTTGTTGTTATACTCCACAAATGAGGGAAATCATTTGATATTTGTCTTTCTCTGCCTGACTTATTTCACTGAGCATAATACTCTCTAGCTCCATCCATGTTGTTGCAAATGGTAGGATTTGTTTCTTTCTTAAGGCTGAATAGTATTCCATTGTGTATATGTACCACATCTTCTTTATCCTTTCATCTACTGATGAACACTTGGGTTGCTTCCATGTCTTGCCTATTGTAAATAGTGGTGCGATAAACATGGGGTGCATATGTCTTTTTGAATCTGAGAAGTTGTTTTCTTTGGGTAAATTCCTAGGAGTGAATTCCCAGGTCAAATGGTATTTCTATTTTTAGTTTTTTGAGGAACCTCCATATTGCTTTCCACAATGGTTGAACTAGTTTACATCCCCACCAGCAGCATAGGAGGGTTCCCCTTTCTCTGTATCCTCGCTAGCATTTGTTGTTTGTCTTTTCTATGTTGGCCATCCTAACTGGTGTGAAGTGACATCTCATTGTGGTTTTAATTTGCATTTCCCTGATAATTAGTGATGTGTTTTGAATTGACATCGATGGTATCATTACAGATTTTACTGTATTTCCTATTTTTTCCACCCAGCCCTGTATTTTCAAGACCCACCACGTACCTCTGTGTGGTGTTCAGTGGCTGCAGAGCATGCTGAGCTTACCCCCAACTCCAGTCCTTTTCCATCCAGTGGTGCCAATAACATATTTTAAAAGATCCTGTTTTGTACCTTGGGACAGTCACCTCTTGGAAAGGGTCTGCCTGCTGAGACCTTGTATACAGAGAATCCACAGGAATGGGGGTGGGAGGGAAGGGAGTGTGGTTTGTAGAGGTATTTCCAGCCATGGTTTTCTCCTTGACCATGAGAGTAGCTTTATTTCCCTGGGCTCCCTGCTCCATTGCTAAAACAGAGGCAATCTCTTTCCTTCCAGCTGGCAAGAATATCTTGAAAATTAATGCTGAAGAGGGGGAACTACTTGGATTAGATTTTCTGTAGACTTTATGATTTACTTTTCATTACAGGTTTGCATTTAGCACTCAAATTCATATTTGCATTACGATCCGCATGCTATACAGTTCTTTATTCATGTAGGCAAACCTTGGAAGAAAACCCCTGATGCAGTAGAGCAGTTAGATTAGGGGAGATGTTTCTTTAATGTATTGCTTTTTAGTATTACATATCTGCCAGAGTAAATACTGAGGTAGTGTAGCCATCTTCCCACCTGAGGGGGTCCTTCTGCTAACCTGGTTTCTGCATTTTGGCTGAGGAAGTAGAGCTTTTCCTCATGGGTCATTGTGTTGGAGTTCTTGGAGTCACACATTGATCACTGTTAGGGATGTAGCTTTTATGTTCTACTAAGTCAGAAATCAGTAAGTAGGATTTCTCACATATTTTTGAGCAGTGGGGCTGGAAAATATAACAGCCTCATGCCCCCTCATTTCCTCCTATTTTGGCCCTCTGAATTTATAAACAAATTCAGTAAAGTTGCAGGATACAAACAGCAGGGTGACATGCTGTGATCTGATGTTTTTTAATCCCCACTTTGATGATTATTTTATGATTGTGATTTGAATCTACTATTTGGGGGCTCACTTCACTGTTGCTGGGCTATTTGCTTACCTCCTCCAAACTACTTTCCCTACCTTCCTCTCATTACTCCTTATCCACTTACTTTGAAGAAGTTGATTTTTTTTTTTAATAAAAATTCTGAGGCTCCTGGAGATCCCACTGTATAGAAGTGGTGATCGCTCTATACAAAGCATATCTTTACCAAAATTGTTATCTTTTAATGCATCTAAAACTGCTGTATTTAGTTGCTGCTTGTTCACAATTTTCTGAATGTTTCTGTTTTCCCAAGAAAGAGATGAATGGCAGAGTTGGATTTGAGGTTAAGGGACCTCATCTCTTACCTGAACTCCAGGGTGTTTGGGAACATTACCTGTGTTCCCTCTGAGTTTCGCTTTTGTAAAAGGATATTTATATTTAAGGAATATTCACTCATTCATGCAACACACCCTCTCAGAGCCTCTGTCCCGTTCCTGCTGTGTGTGCATGGGTGAGGGAAGGCCCGGGGCCTGAGTAGTTCAGTCTGAGCTCTGGGGCTGCAGGACAGACTGTCTGGGCATTAGGACTGCCTCTTAACTCACAGCCTAGCTTTTGCTTTATTTTTCTTCTTTTTGGTTCTATTTCCAGCTGTATTTCCTTTTTTAAAAATTATTTTTCCAGTTATATTTCTTGATTACTGCTACCTGTCCTTAGTCCTTTTGTCATAAAAAAAAAAAGAAGTAATTGCTGCTTTTGGGTTTTGGAAAAGATGTTAAAAAGGCTGCCGTAGAGTCTGTCTTGGTCTTGGTTCCTGAGAGGGGACTGCTTTAGTCTGCTGTGCTGGACAGAAAGCACCAACTCATGTTCTCCTGGCTCTGCATGCTCTCCTTGCTCTGGACCTGCAGGGGCCAATGTGAATGCAGCAAAGCTCCATGAGACAGCCCTGCACCACGCTGCTAAGGTGAAGAATGTTGACCTCATCGAGATGCTTGTTGAGTTTGGAGGCAACATCTATGCGCGGGACAACCGGGGGAAGAAGCCGTCCGACTACACTGGGAGTAGCGGTGCGCCAGCCAAGTGCTTTGATTTCTACGAAAGTGAGGCCCCATGCTTCTCCCTGTTGTGGTCCTTTGAGTGATGCAGTGTATTCTAGAACTGCCCAAGAGACAGTTAGGCAAGAAGCTCTGTTCTGACAACATATCAGATCCCTAATGAGTAAATAAATAAGCTCGGACTTAGTCCCAGTGAGGCTGATAACGCAGATGTAGTCCTTATAATTCGGCGAACAGTACAAATAATCTAAGGGCAAGACTTCTTCGGGTACACACTTTTTATTGCGTTTATCTAGACTTACAGTCACGTTCAAATACCTATCAGTTGAAAAGAGAAACCTTGTTATTCAAATTGTTGCTAGCCCTATTCAGCCAGAATCTGTTTGGATCTTAGAGGCAAACACCATCCCTATCTGTCAGTTAAATGTTTCCAGATGATGTTTCTTTTCTTGCATCCAAATAATTTGGGGGATGAAGTAACATGGTAAAATGAATTTCACCAGTAGTTTTTTCTTTCAAAGAGCTTTTTATTTCATTAGTTTCCACAAATTGAGAATACTCTGGTTAATTTATACTTTATCAAACCTAGATATTTGCATCCTGCATGGTTTTTTGAAGAACCAAATCATTCTGAAAGGCAGGCCTTGAGGCCAGGCCCTGCTTTGCAAATGTTCCAGGACCCGCCAGGCGTCTTCCAGCTTTGGCCCTGGTTTGCGCGCCCTCCTGAACTGTAGCTCCATCTTTGCCCCAAGGTCCCAACCCTCTGCTCTAGGACATGCATTTGAGTATGTGTCTGCCGGAGTTGTGAGGCAGTTTTCCTTGGGTCCCCTTAATGGGCTGGAACAGCAGGAGCTGGCAGCTGGCACCTGCCCAGTAGTAACTCACCCCGTCCCTCATTTGTCTGGAAGTTTGAGCCTGCTAGACACACATTAGTCCTTTGCTGACAAATCTGTGTGCCAAGTTAAAATATTATGAAAAAAAATCACAAAAACAAACAACCCCAAAACTCCACAGAATAAAATCCCAGTGGATATCATCCGATTCTATCTCCTGATCTTCCTCCCTGGGTCCTGCTGTCCTTCCTGGAAGCCTTCCACAGGAGGCATGCATGGCACGTACTACTGCACAGACAGGGTGGTGTTGCCAGCTCCACCTGGTCACTTACTAGGTTGAAGGGTGTGCTCTGCTTCCTGAAGGTGACCTCATGTGCTTGTATTCTCTTTTTTTCAGAGACACCTCTGACCCTGTTGCAGCTCTGCAGGGTGAGCTTCAGGAGGGCCACTGGTGTCAGAGGACTGGAGAAGATCACCAAATTGAACCTCCCTCCCCGGCTCATTGATTACCTTTCCTACAACTGAGCTGCAGGTGCGGGAGGCAGAGACTGCTGGGGCTTCTGCCTTGTCTGTCTGAAGCTGGGCCATTGCACTAGATCAAATGATGTCCCTGAGTCCGTGCCACCAATCTATTTCATCTTCTCTGAAGACCCTGGAGAATGTCTCTAAGGCCTGGGAAGGCTGCAACTTGCCTCTTGGGGGTCCTGTGCTGGCCGCTGGCCAGCTGGCCTCTTCACTGACCTTCCTCACAGGGACCTTCAGGAAAGACTTCCAGAAGCATGGGGAAAGGCCAAACCAGGCAGGGCAGGGGGCCAGGGCATTGCTGGGAGGCTCAGGGCAGCCCTGGCTGATTCGTGGGGCCCTCAGGTGGCCCTGCATTCAGAGGAGCCTATGCCACAGGAGGTGACCCTCAGGAGTTCGGTGTGGCCCAGAGCGCTGCTTTGGTGACATCGTGCCACTTGGATGCTTGCTTCTGGAGCCATGTTTGACACTTTGCAAGGCCCACCAGGTATGCGCATCACTCAGGGTTTCTTATGGGTCTCAGTTGAGGAAGGCTGGGGCATCTCACTCCCCACTAGGACAGTGTTTCTTTGGAAATTTTTCTTCAGTTTCAGGTCTCAGCTATCCTAACAAAGTTTATGTAGGGAATAAAAAGCTTTTAGATGTACATAGGTTTTGTTTAACTTAGGTTTTGTTAATGTCTTTACAACAACAGTAACATGAGGGTGTGGGAACATATTCCCAGGAGTAGTTATTTCTAGCGTGAAGGACTGTTAGGAAGCTCTTTAGGGATTATTTTTCATCTATTTCTACAGTTTCCAAATGAGTTATTTTCCAATCCTAATGTTTGCTAACTCCTTGAAGCACTGAATTAGTAAAAGAGGTTACCAACACCCACTGGGTGTTATCGTTAATTGATGCATTTGCAGGTACTTACAGAACATGCATTATGCTTAAGGAATTGTCTCAGCTTTTGAACTGGGCAGGAAACAGATTGATTATCCCAGGCAGGGAAAGAAAATCTGTCACAATCTGTTCCTATAGTAATAGAAACAACTTATTCTCCGTTACAAGCCAATATACTATTAAGTAGTATATTCAGACTGCATTTGTTTAATATTCTGTATAATTAAAAACAACAAAACACTGGGGAGTTAGGCCAGAGGACTTTTCCATAGTTAGTCCAGTGTATTTGACTTCTGGGGAGCTGGGGAGGGCCCACTTGTGAACACTATTGTGAGTCATGCTGAAGCCAGCATCCTCAGAAGTGGGAATGTCACCAGATTCTGCAGGTCTGCCTGGCCCTCCCTATCCCAGAGAATGTGAGGAGGATGGCCTGAATTGATCACGTAGTTATGCTACATGGCCAGAGGTGTCTGGCTGTGGGTTCCATGGGTGGCCCCAGACCTGGTGAAAAGTTTCATGCTGGCTGCTGTGGGAATTTTCCAGCCATGCCACTGCAGCCTTTATTGGATGCTGAGAAGGGCCATTCCTGTTCAGGGATAGCTATAGGTCTGTCCAACAAGGTCTGGATAATTCATGTTTCTGCATGTATTAATAACAAAGACAAAAGCATCACATTCTGCCCTTTCCTCTTTCCAACAAACTTGCCTCTAGCAATAAATGCTGAGAACATTTCCACAGGTGGAGTGCTGAGGCAGGGTCCAGTCTCGATGCTCACTGCTCAGTAAGAGTTGTTAAATGGAGTCCATCCTTGTGTTTGTGTGGCCCTGTTGTTATCAGGAGCAGAAACACAGTGGGGCTTCATCCTGTGTGAATGGAGAAGGGTGTGTTTTCTTCTCCGTGTTTTGGAAGGTCAAGAGGTGGAGCCACGCCATCTCAGGTTCCTTACTGCTGCCCCTTCTCATGCCCTGGTGCTAATCTCAGTGCCACCCACGCATAGAGAGGCGCTGCCCAAGAATCAGATGATTGATTTTAGGGCCTCTTGGATCTTTTCCCCATGGCTTTATTAAGATAAAATCAATGTATAACCTGCCTGAACCCTTCCACAGGGATGTGACTAAAGATGTGTTTTGCCATCTTCCCAGCTGCAGAACAGGGACAAAAGGCCAGAATTTGGTCATTAAAAGGTTACTGATGATCAATCACTGAATCTTACAGATGAGAAAGTGAGGCATCGCTAGCCTCATTTATTTTTTTTTAGCCTCACATTTTTATAAGGCTGACATTAGGTGATTAAAAGATGCCTTGAAAAATGTAAAGGGCTCCCCAAATGTAAAAGTTACATGGTTATGACTGTACTGTAGTTTTGCTGTGTTTGTAGATCTTACATCTGTGTAAACAATTCTCTTCTGATTTTGGGCTATACCACCTATTTCAGAAGTAATATATTCAGAAGACCTCAGTTTACATTTTAAAGCTCAATGTGTAAATGACAAATTTGGAGAAGCCATGTACAACCTAGATAACAGGTGATTGGTAATAAACATATATAAAAATCTTTTGTAAATCATGAAAATGATAAACCCAATAGAAAAAAAAAACAGGCAAAAACTATGAATAAGAAATTTGCAAAAGAGGAAACCTCAAGTGTCCCCTGACAGGAAGGGGATGATGGTTAAGAGAATGCAAATTAGTGAATATTTAATTCAACAAAATGATACCATTATTTTTCATCATCTTAATGAAAATGGAAAGGTATGAGTTCCTTAATCCATACAGGCAGATGGGGACTCATAGACTGCTAGTGGGGGTAACTGGAAATGTGTATTTGGAGCACTGTTAGACAACATCTAGTCCATTAAAAGTGTATACTGCACGTGCCCAGTATTTTTGCTTTTGCAAATATACTTTCAGACATATCATAGGGAGACATGTGAGGATGTTTAGTGCAGCATGTTTGCAATAGCCAAAGATGCCATTATAGTGGATAAGTTGTAGAATATAGTCCTCTAATGCCTACATGCTATTAAAATTAAGATGAATTAGAGTTATATGTGTTAACACTGATAGATCTAAATGCGTTGCCAACCTTATTTATGTACAGTATGAATCTGTTTGTATAGACTGAAATACACAACAGCCTAAGAATCTAAGGATACCTATGTGGGTAGTACATGCATGAGATCCTGGGACCCACAGCCTGGGTATGCTTACCCCTGGGTGAGGGGGACGTGTGGTCTGGAGAGAGGCACAAAGGCACTTCAACTCTGCAATGGTCATTTCCTAAAACAAGGTAGGAAGCACATGTGACAGAATGCTCCCACTTGTTCATGTTGGGTGGTGTGTCTCCTCCATGTGTTTCCGTACTTAGTTTTCTCATAAGTAAAAATTTAATGCATGGAGAAGGAACAGAGAGCAAAAATGTCTTTTTAAAAAAGAGGAAGAGCTCTATGTGACTGATAGAGAAGATGCTGTTTAGAATACCTATCTATCAGCATCCTGTGGGCCACAAGCTTATGGTTTCGAAGGTGAGATCTTGCATTCCACAACAGCTACTGATGCTTCTCACCATCCTGGTTTTTGGACAGGATGTTGCAGCCACTGTCTTAGACTGCAGCCTTAGAAACGCCTGAGTGTCCCCAGGGCTGGTTGGGTGGAACCCCTCTCCTCGGCTAGCCTCTCCAGCTTTGGAATGACTTACTCCCTAGGGGATTGTGAACTTTTTGTATGTGGCTCTGGGCAAAGTCCCCAGGACAGGAGAAAGATGCCCTGATTAGCATTAGAATTCAGGAAAGCTGGTGCTGAAAGGAGACTTGCCATATACCCTTTGAACCTTTCCCATGATTTAAGAGTGGCTCCAGACAATGGTCCGAGCTCTTGTTTTTTACGTATTTTTGGTGACTCTGAGACCCATCTTGGCCATGGCCCCTTCCCTTCTGACACTTTCCTTTGGCATCCTCTCATTTCAGCCTTCCATGGTCTTGCTGCATTGCTGCGCATGGCTGCTAGGGCCTGAATTGTGCTCCCCACTGCTGAGTGCATATGTTGAAGCCCCAGCTTCCCATGTGCCTGTATTTGAGATGGGGCCTGTCTGGAGGTGAAGAAGGTTGAATGAGGCCATTAAATGTGAGGCCCTAATGAGCTAGACTCTGTGCTTTCTGTCCATCCTGTGAGGACACAGTGCCTGCCAGCCAGGAAGAGAGCTCCCGCCAGACACCACCCAGGCTGGCGCCCTGACCTTAGACGTGCAGCCCCCAGATCTGTGGCCTGTGGTGTTTGGCCATAGCGGCCATGGCTAAGTAGGACACTGCCTATTCACCTGGCAGTCCTGGAAGGAAGTTAGGCCTGGATATTTGGGGCTTTGGGACTGGAATTTATCTCCCGCCAAATCTGCACTCTCTCCCCAGACATCCACATTGACCTGATGAGACACATCGGTGGCTTCAAACACCACCAGCTCGAGTCAGACATTGTTTGCCTGCCCTCTGTCTCACTGTGAAAATGGTTTCAAACTGTGTAGAAGGCTCCAGAGTTAAGAACTAAAATTCTTTTCTTCTTTCAGAGTGCAGATCACTTAGGGCCATTTCAGAATCTTCAAAAATTCTTCCAGCCTGAAGACCCATTCCCTTTCTGGGTTTCCATGTGTGTTGCTTATAACTCCACCCAATGCACTTTGCTTTTACTTCTGTGATGGTTCTGATCATATCAATCTAATAATGTGTGGGTGTGCTTGTACAGTTCCCAGACTGTAGGTGCCTTGAGGATGGGGACCAGTACTGTTCATTGTCGCCCTATAATCCTGGTGCTCAGCACCCTGGCCTGGTCAGGGAGTAAGCTCCATGCAAGTTTGCTGAACAAGGAGCAGGAAGAACAGTGTTTTTCAGGAATGTGTCCCGTGGCACGTAGGAGGGAGGTCTGCTGGCCCCAGCTGGTCCTGGCAGCTGTACATATATCACCGAGGAAAGAGCCTGATATCTGAGTAATTCATTCTGCTGTCATTTTCACATAGACCCTGAGCCACAAGCAGCAGGACAGCAGGTGAAGCCAAGGGGTCCAAGAGCAGGCCGCTCAGCTCGTGCATTTCTGGGGACAGTGGCTAAAGGGGGGTTGGCTGCCTTTTAGCAGCATTTGAAATCTGACTTCCAGTTTCCTCTTACTGCTTTGGCATCTGTGGATGTGGGTTGCATATCGCATTCTTTATATGACTTCACCTTCCTGGTTACACGGCCTGACTGTGTTCCCTTGGTTGTGTGCCTCGTCTCAGAGAACGGGTGAATGGTCACTGCAGTGAAAACACACAAGAATGGGTGACCGTGTCCCTACCTCTGGCGATGTGGTTTCACCTCCGTGAGAGCTGTCTGGAGGCAGGCCCGTGTTATGACTATTGTGAGCCCTGGGTACCCTTGCTTTCATGGGCTCTTCCTCCGTTAAGAAAAATTAAAAATTATACTTTACAATTGTGACAGTACAATG
>JAQQAC010009376.1:155934-175877 GCA_029783875.1 Phataginus tricuspis | reverse complement strand
TAAGCCTTTTATTGTCCCCATGAAGAACCTCCTTTAGCCTGGGGACCTCTGCATGTCTTCAGCTTGCATGAGCGAGCCAGGAGCTCATCCCAAAATAGTGGTGGCCACTGGTAGGGCACAGGTTTATGGCCTGAGTGTCCATATGCACAGAATTCCTCAGTTTCACTGGCCAGTGACCATTGGGGGTAAAAGGTGTCAGGGCAAAGCTCAAGGGAAGAGACAGGGGCAGCCTGGCATTTTAGCGTATTGCCACATGGGGGCATAGATGTGCCTGGTTTTGCACATCAGGATCTCTGAGTGTGGTCAGTCTGGCCACACAGGTCTACCCGGGCTTGCCCAGCTGCCTGAGGCCTGGGCCAGAGTAGAGCATTTATCTAGAAGGCCCCTCTGTCCCTGCCTCCATCAATAAGCCCCAAAACTCTGGGGCCACTGAAGGCAACTCAGTGCCAGGAAAACACTGATCAGAAGGTGGAGCTGAGATGCTACCACTAAGCTGTTTGTCCCTGGGGAAGGAGAATCACCTCCCTGGGCCTGGGGGCTTCTTACCTGAAACACTTCAGTGTGGACTATAGAGATCTCTAAGGCCATGGGCGTCTCAAATTCTAATTCAGCAGGAAATACAGCAAGGCTGAAGTGCATGCTACACACTGCTGAGGGCCAGGAGAGCTGGTTTCTTGTTTCTGCTCAGCTGTTCCTTTGGCTGGATGACCTTAGACATAACACTTTCCCTCTCTGGTTCTCATTTGCTTCATCTGTAACAAAGAGGCCTTTCAGTTGGTTATCAGCCTGTTGGGAGTGTCCTTGGGGCCCACGTGACCTTTGCCATCTCCCTCCTGGATGCTGCCTGAGAAACAGCTAGTGGGGGCCATCTCAGAGGAGGGGGCCAGCTGGATACAGGCCCCAGGCCATCCTGAACCTGGCAACCAGACCCTTCCCCCTTCCTACTGCTGAATCCCTGGGGAACTGATGAGTTCTGGAGGTGTGGAGAAAGGCAGGGCACCAGAGCCTCAGGTTCTATCCTCTTGTCCAACACAGGCCTTCAACCAGAGCTCTCCCCGCTGCCCAGATGCCACTGCCTGAGTAACATCAGTGGGTGGCTTATTTGAAGTGCCTCCACAGTGCCTGGAATTCTCTTGTTTTAAACATCTTGGGGCTGCCAGCACTCCCATGAGCAGTGGTGCAGAAGAGTTAGCTGGGGAGCTGATTCAAAATACAGAGCTGCAGACTCTGGCCCTGAGATTGGTTTCTTAGGTCTGGGGTAGGCCCAGGAATCAGCATTCTTTTAACAAACTGCCCAGGTGAAATAATGCCATAGAAATGTTGAAAGAACAAATAATTTTCCTTAGTAGGTGTTATTTTTTTCTAGCCCTTATTTTTTGTTTTGTGTCATATCTCAGTACCTGGGACTTCTGAAAAAAGGGGTATAAAAATAGCCCTTTTGCAGAGCCAGCCTTTCTTGCCTCCTGTTTAGTCTGCACATTGCTCTCACTGCTCCCTGGCCACGGACACTGCTGAATGCTGGTGGCAGCACACATCCTTGCCCCTTGGCCCTCAGCCCTCAGAGCCTGGCAGGGCCTCCACCAGGACCCCTGGAGCTGTCTGGGGAGGCCGGCCTCATATCCCCCATTACCCATGGGCAGGGAGAAGCACCTGGCTCGCACAGATGAGGGGTATCTGTGTTGTGCTCAGTGCATCTAAGACACAACTGCCAAGTACTTCAAGTGGGGCTCCTTCCTGGGTGGTGTGGCAGCGTCCAGTGCACCTTCCCCGTCCCACCACTTGACCTACCTCCGGGGCCCCAGACCACCTCCAGGTGGTGATGACACTAGGGGCCCACCTGCCCTTCGGGTTAGAGCCCTCCCTCCCAGGGCACCCGTGAGACCCCAGCCTCCACGGGGAAGGTCCTCTCAGCTGCCCTCCCTTGTCGGGGCTGCCACCCAGCCCCCCAGCCAGTGCTCCTCCAACCCCTGCAAGTTGGCTCCAAAACCAGTCATAACAACTTCACAAAAGAGGAAAGCGGGAAAAATAGAAATGTATCTTGGCCTGAACAAGAACTGATTTCTTCCAAACCACTTCAACACAGTGATGAGGCTCCTACATGTGGCTGGGTCTTTGTGCGGTGGCCTGGCTCCCAGGGAATATGGTCTCTGCTGGTCCTGCAGAGCACAGCCAGTGGGCTGCAGAGAGGAATTGGCTATCTGCACCGTGACTGCCAGGCCTGCTATGCCCCTGCACTGCAGCTGGCCCCGCCTCTCTAGAGCAACCCTGTAGCACGTGGGTCCTTCTACTGCTTCAGTGTGTCTGCCCGGCCTGCACCAACCAGGCTTTCCTCCCCACCCAGGGCCTCAGCTGCAGCCCCTCCTGCTGGAAAGGAGCACCCTCTCTTTGCTCACCCTCTCCAGGAGGCAGGGGCTAAGAGAGACTCTCCCCACACAAAGTGCCCTGGCTGCTGGGGTGCAGCACACAGGTAAGGCCTGCGGGATTCTGGTGGGAGAAAGGGGCCCCGGCTGCCCGCTGCCATTTCTGAGGTGGGAGGACTGCGTGCTTGCCAGGGCAGGTCCTGTTAGCACTGAGCGGGAGAGCCCACGAGAAGGTATGGCTACTAGAAGATGTGGACCGGCTGCTCTCTCGGCTGGAAGGCCGGTATTTACTGTCAGAGCACCGACTCAGTTCTAGGCTTGCTCTTAGCTGAACAGACCAGGCTCTGGGTTTGGGCCCTGCTGGCACCTTTGCCAGTTACAAAACGACCCTGCAAGCCAGGAGCCAGAGCCTTGATGCTTGACCAGTGACACCAGCAACACAGCTGTGATAAGGGGCCTGCACGAGAGCTGGCCTGCCTGGGGCTGGGTGTGCTTGGATGCCTCCCCGACCCATGAAGTGCAGGCCTGTGGGGTTCTGCAGCAGCCAGGTCCCTGCCCCACAGCGGCCTCCTCTAATTATGGCCCCTGAGCCCTTCAGCTCGCTGAGAAGGAACCCACAGAAGGGGGACTTGACATACACAAGCCAAGCGCTGACCAAAGGTCCCCAATCCCAAATGACTGTACTCCCAAAAGGTGAGCATCTCCTGCTGCGAAAACCTACCTTCTCCTTTCCCTCTCCAGGTTCCTACAACTAGACAGTGAGCAAATGCATAATAAGGGAAAAAGCAAAGCAAGAGATGTTCCCCAAGCCCTTACATCCTTTATTAGAGCTCTTTGAGGGATTAAATGACTGGTGGGGCCACACAATCTTAGCCTTGGGCTCATGTGTGCAGACTGCACCTGGTCCCCGGGGGAGAGACTCCAAATCGCACCACCAGCATCAATGGGCGAGCAAATGGAAATTTGGCTGGAGTGCCCAGCTGCTATTTGTGGTGAAGAAAGCTGAGGTGTGAGCAGAAGTGGCTGAAAGGAGAAACTGCTTCCAAGAAACTACAGAGGGTCTCCTTCCAAGAGGCCCGGATCTCTGCAGACATGATCTCATTGCCTCTCTCCGCAGGGCCTCCCAGGGGACTGGGGCCAGGGGTCTCTGCCCAGCCCCTAGGGCAGAGAATACTCAACGTCTGGCTTTCCTGATGGGGTCTAGACCTGGTATTTGCTCCCCGACAGCAGAGGGACCAGAAAATTCCCCCACAGCTGATATGGCAGAAGTCTCCTCAAGACTGAAATAAAGCAGTTATTCAAAGGAAATCATTTCAGTCTGTATGGAGGGGTTGACTGTCCCCATCTGCCCTGGTGAGGAGAGTGAATAGGATCCAGTGGTATTAGGGTTTTTAGGAGAAACAGAGCCAGTAGGACGTACAGGCATCAGAAAGGGGTTTAGAGGAGGAAAGGGCTCACACGATTGTGGAGGCTGAGGAGCCCCACCCCCTGCCATGTGCAGTCTGCAGACCCAGGAGAGCTGCTGGTGTTCTGGCCCAAACCGGATGACTGGAGAACCAGAGTCCAGGGCAGGAGGAGAGAGGTCTCAGCTTAGAAAGCAAATATTGCTTTCTTTGCCTTTTGTTCGACTCATGCCTCAGGGCTAGATGAGACCCTCCTGTCTCCTCCAGAAATACCCTCATAGACATACCTGGAAATAACCTCTTCCCCGTCTCTGGGTGACCCTGAGCCCAGTCAGCTGACACAGAACCAGCCGTCACATTGACTGCAGCGGAGGGCAAGGGCCCAGTGCTGGGGGTAGAAATCATTTTGGGAATCGACTAAGCACAGTTTTGGGCTCTTGTAGCACTTTGCTAGATGCCGGAGGATACAAAGGTGAGCCTGCCATCTGTGTCACCAGGGGTGGGGTGTGGGTGTGGGGTGCTTAGTAAGTGTCGGAATTAGCTCAGAAGACAAGTCCAGTGGCCGTGGGTGCTGAGCAAGCCTTCATGGGGCTGTCATTTTAGCGAGCACCATCTACCGGGCACCAACTGTGTGCCAGCACTGTGCCATGAAATCTTGACACGCCACTTCGTTTACTCCAAACCCAGCTGTGGGAGGGCAGGGGTGGGGGGAACCTAGCATGTCCCACTCACAGCCTGTGGCACAGTGCCAGGCACTTCCTACCGATGTTTATGAGTGAATGGTTGATCATGATGCCCGGTGTAAAACAGGGAGACTGAAGCCACAGGAGAAAGTAACTTACCACTAGTTGCTGAGTATATGAACAAGGGAATCAAAGTCAGACCCCAGGAAGAGTCCAGGCAGACAGCCCTGCCTAGACTGGGCTGTGCCTTCCAGTGGCCTTGCAACCTTGCTTGGGGGGTCGGGTGGGGGGGGGGGGGTCAGGGACGCTGCCTGTATTGATTTGAATGTGGAGATAATATTTATTTCAGAGGACTGTTGGAAAGATTAAAAAAATAATATATAAACTTGCTCAGCACAAGACTGGCCTATAGTAATCAATCAATCAGTTCTTATTTCATGAACCTCACTTCACTCCAGTGCTCAGTCTATGAAAGCTTCTTAGTCTTGCTTCGTCTCCTGAGACCCTGTTTTATCATCCCTCCCTTGGTCCCACTTTGTCCTAAAACTCTGGGCTAGGTTTTCAAAGTCTTCCCATGCCAATATGAAACAACATGTGTGAGAACCTCTCTAAGGTTTTTAGCCCAGACACTTTTCTTAAGGGCTTTTTTGAGAGAAAACAGGCCTATTTAAGTGGCAGACATAATTTAAGCTAGAGCCTGGATAGACCTTGCGGACTGTAGTCATTGAATAACACTAAAATAAGTGAGTAAAGGCTTTTAGGAACTCGCCTTATCTAAACACTTTGAAAAATAATGATGTTAGGGCTAAAGATTGAAAAAGAGAAAGAGCTACCGGACCACAACCATGAAGAATGAAAACCCATTGCTAATCAGGCTCTTCTTTGAGTCTCAGTTATGATAGCATTTGTTAACTCAACAAAGATTCTATAGCTTGCGTTGGTTTCTTACAGGAGCACTGATAGAATCTGAGTCTGGGCTGTGAAACCTGGGCTCTGGGAAACCCCAGCACTTTATCTTCTGTGGGTATAACGAACGCACAGCCATCTCTGAGCCCTGCCTGGTGAGCCAGGCCCCAACTCCAGCGTCTGTTAGTGGCTGTCCTTGCCACCCCTCTTTGGGGATGGCTGGGGGAAAGGGAAGGAGCCGGAGGCTCTGTGGTCTGAGTTGATGTAAGAACGTGACATTTTCCAGCACAGCAGTGCCTGTTCCCCTTGCTGCCAACCTAAAGAAACTTGAGTAGTCTTGGCAGCTGGGACAGGGAGGCGCCTTGGCTAAAATGCAGGTGGAGATGGGTGGCAGCCCAATAGAGAGAAAGACTCCCTTTTCCAACACCCAGTGCTTATTTTGGCTCTGGGAAGCTGACCCTTCTGGGGAGAGAGGCTCCTAGTGGAACAGGGTGGAGAGGATGCATTTGAAACTGCAGGGTTTGCAAAATCAAAACACCCAGTTTAGGGTGTGTCAGGCACGGTGCATTTTGGGACTATTCCATGACTGTCGAGGGCAGTGTGCAGAGGTAAACATCCAGATTCCTGGCAGACCTCCATTTCCACAGAGTTTTAATTAAATGGCCATGATAAATTCTCCCTGTCCCCCATAGTCATGACAAACCCTGAGCAGAGTAGTCCCGAGCAGAGCACGGGAGGTTGGTGGGGTCCCAGGGGCTTCCCAAAGCCCACAGAGGTGTGTTCACCTTCCCACCCAATGAGGGCTCTCCGGGCTTGCGAGCCCAAGTTCCTCACAGTCACAGCACAGATGGAGCCTGTGTCCTTCTCCAGCATCCTGGGGTGCCACTCAAGCTGCCTGATGGGCTGGAGCTGCGGATCCATCACCTCCGGCTACAAAACCCCCGGGAGTTCTAAGGATGGAAGAAACCCTGTGGCCATCATCCCCTGGGCTGGGGCTTTCGACCTGTCCTTGTGAACATGCCCCATTCTGCCTGCAGGGAGGAGGTGGGCTGGAGAACTGAATGGCTACCAGGCTCAATCCTGAGGGCCTGGGGCGGGAGAAGCATGGTTCCAGGTGGGAGGGACTGGAAGGTAAGGACTGTCCCTCGAAGTTGTCTAGGTTTGCTACTGTAACACTCAACCGTGGCTTTCCACACATTTCATGGATTGCCTGTTTGTCAGCATGATGTTTCCTGATTAGCAGGGCTATCGGGGTCTCCCTGCCCCTTGGCTTACCAGGCCTCTCAACCACCTGTTCATAAACTTGGGTTTTGGGATCCTTAGGACCTTGACTGGCTAAAAGGTCAACAGTTACCCTCTGTTGATTCCAAGCTGCCCCCACATCCCTCTCCCATCAAACAAAACAAAAACCCTTCCAATTGCTCAGACCTTGTTTGTTTAGGAGGAAAATTCTGGCTGGGCCAATGGAAAAGCTGCCAGATTCAAGGGGATTGTCACAGGCCTGCTCTTAGCTTCCTGACTATGAATGTCATCCCATGAGATGGTTTGTGGAGTTTAATAAGGAGCACACAAAAATGCCAGGACTAAGTAAGACTGGGTTCAGGACGTTTGCAGACCTCACCTCATTCCTTCTCTGCTTTTGTGAAAAGGTGTCATATTTTCAGTTCCATTAGGAGGTCTGGTTGTGCAAGACCAATCACAGAAAGGCCAACTCTTAGGCTTGAGAGAGTCGCTTCTGTGTGACCAGTGCTATGAGGTCCAGAAAAGGAGCCACACACATAATGTTAACACAGTGGAACTGCTTGGGATGCTGAAGCCTCACAGCCCGCATCGCCTTCAAATTTCCAAGTAAGACCCAAAACAGGAAGACTTTCATTCATTGCCAACTCTTAGAATGGCTCGCCTGTGAGAAGTGGTTAGGACTCAGCTTCCCTTTGCCCTCCCTGCAGCATTCAGTGGGACATGGAGCAAACTTTACTCCTGGCTGGTCTCAGATTAACCTTAGGGGCAGGCACGATGCCTTATCCAGCTTTGTATCCTCAGGGCCTCACATAAAGTCTAGCGCGGAGTAGGCTCCTAAAATGTTGAGTGCAGGGCAGGAAATGACAGAGGGAGAGGAGGAGGAGGAAGGGCAGAGAAGTTACCTGCAGAACCAGAGGGTGGGGAAATGGAGCCAGGAAGCTGAGGTTGGCAATGGGATATGAGGGTAGAGAACCCATTTTTTCTCAGACTTCTGATGCTGCCTGAATGCTCACTGTTTCCCCTCCAAAGAGAGAAGGAATCACCCAGAGAAAACACGATTCTCTTCTCAGTGGCCATGAGTCAAACAGAAGGCTGCAAACAGGGGTGGGGCACCAGCCCCAGTGACTGGCCTTCAGATAGGCACTCAGTCCTTGTTCATTATGAGACCCAGTCTTTGGAAGCTCCATGCAGGCCTGTGTGGAGCAGTGAGTCATTCATTCTTTCTGGCATGGCTGTCACTGTCCAGGAAATGGTGCTGGGCACATGCACATAGCTGCTCATATCCAAGGCATATGCATGAGCATCTAGCCTGGGTGCTCCAGAATACAGCTGATGCCACAGGACATGCCTGCAGCTTCCTACTGCTCACAGGCCCAGCAGCTAGTGGGGAGTCTGGAAGGGGAGGGCCAGACTGCCAGGAGTTTGCTGAGACCCTTCTTCTCTTTTGTGGGGCTCACATGACCCGGATAAAGACTGGCTACCAGGGGCTCCTCCACTGAGGGGCAGGCGTGAAGCAGATGTGAGTGTCCTCATTTTAATGACTGGTACACCGGAGAGACTTCAAACAGGCCTGAGGACCCAGGCTCAAACGGGCCTGTTCTTTTATGGCTACTGATGATAACACCCCAGCACCTCAGAGGGAACCTGAGAAGTCATTGTTCAGATAATCTGTTGTCCCTTGGCTGTTGGACCCTCACTCTGCCTTGGCCAGTGTCACAGGCACAGGGCATGTGTGGAGAATTTTGGAGGTGCATCTCAGGTTCTCCATGCAAACCTAGGGCACACTGCTATGGGGAGGCCTTCCAGCGGGGGAGCGGCGTGCACTCAGGATTCGCTGTCATTCAGACTGTGAGATGCTGCCAGGCCAGGCAAGGCCTGCTGCCTCCCAGGACAGGCAGAGGGGATCCTGGCACGGGGCGCTGGGCTTGGCTCTCAGCTCTGTCCCTGATGGCCGTTTGGGGAGGGGTCACTGGTTTTCCTCTCCTGGACCTTGGTTGTCTCCTTTTTAGAAAGGATGTACCAGCTTGCTGTATTCCCTTCTCTTGCCTGTCCGAGGGTAAATTCTGAAGTTGAACGGGAAACCCAGCTGCCCAGAGGAAAACCAGGGTCAAGACGAAACTCAGTGTCCTCAGCTGCACCCGTGAAGCATTAACTGTGCAAGAGCCTCCTTCCAGCCTCGCCTTCTCCAGGCCACGCACTCCTGCACTGCAGACCACAGCTCTGCCTTTGCCTGACAGGTGCTGTCAAGGCTGCCCCACAGCTCTGAGGACCCAGGGAGACTGCTGAGGCCGTGGCTGTGGAACTCGTGCTTGCAAGTGCTCAGTAAATAAAGTGTGCGTTGCAGGTGCAGGTGCGTGGCATCCCTACCTGTCCTGGAGCACCTTGGTGACCAGTTGCTCAGAGTGAACTGGGTAGTTGCTGGGTGGGAGCTCGGGTGCTCCAAAGGCAGGGCCTCTGACTAACCTTCACCGAAGAGAAGACAGACCCAGGGCTACTGGCAGCATGTACTGAGCCCCACAGAAGAGGAGGCACCCCTTCCCCAGCCCCTTCAGCAGCCAGCAGAGAACTTGGGGTCTCGGGTCTCAGCCTCTCCTCCAGGCTCTCTGGGCTGACTGTGAACAGGGCTGCATGATGCTATGTTCTTACTCTGTCCAGGCACCTCAAGCTCAGAGGTAGTGGGCCCAATTATCTGCTGTCCAAATCAGGCCCCTGACAGAGTGCAGGGGGTGCAAAGTACAGTGCTGGGCAGTAGGGACCCAGACTCAGGCAGGACTGAGGCTCCAAGCATGGCACAGCCCCGAGGCTGCTCTGTCTGGGCTTAGATGCCCCACCTGTCCAGGGCTGTTATCCCAATGGGACACTTTCTGCCTCCAGTTCCCTAACAAAGCTCACAGTAGTCTAACTCATTTGAGGGGCTGGGGGTCTACTTCACTCATTCTAGAATAATCTCTTGAAGTTGGGAGCACCTTAGCTGAACTGACCTTTAAAAGAGCCAAGCAGTGTGGCCAATATGCCAGCATTGATATCTGCCCCACAGCCATTGGGGTCTTAAACATGAACCATGGGGGACTGCTTCTCATCTCTCTCTTGGCTTCTGCTAGCTGAGCAGTGATTTCTCACGCTCTCCCTCCTATAAATCCCCCACTTACCACTCCACTCCTATCCCACCCTGCCCACAAGACAAACCCGAAACCAGTTAAATGACCTGAGACCAAGAGAGATTCCGTCTCTGTCGCCATCGTTGTTCCTTTAGCCAAATCTTCAACTTCATCCTCGTGGCGTGCACCCCTCCACATTTTGCCCATTTTCTTTGTGTGTCACCAAGCTCTGAGCAGCTTAGAGTCACTGCTGGTCTCTTCATCCCTCTGGCTCACTCAGGCTATTTCTCCTTGTACTTGTCTCTCACATTCCCCCTTTCCTCTCCTTTCGGCCTCCATTTGGCCTCCTCAGGACTTCATGCTTCTCCTGCCTCCCAGCTGTTTTTCCTGCTTCTCAGCGTCCTCTGCCTGATGCTGTCAGACAGTCTTCCCAGAGCCCTGCCTTTTTAAAAAAATACTAAGTAACATTTATTTACTCACTCATTCCACATATATAAATGGAGCTGCCACGTGCCAGGTCATAGTGGAGGTGTGGAGAAGCGGTAAGTTACAGCATTATGGAACCTCTGTGCTCATGGGGTTCACATTATTGGTTGGGGAGAAGGCAGTAAAAAATTAAAAGGAAATCTGTACCAGATGGCAGATCTCTTAGAGAAAAATAATAGTGTTGGAAATAGGGGTAGAGAGTGATGAAGGGGTTGGGAGTAATCACTGAGGTAATGACACTGGGCTTAAAAACATGAGGGCGTTGCAGGCGCAAACGCCCAGATCAGGGGTCTCCCAGGGCGACTGAGATACAACAAAGGGGGTTGGTGAGGCTGGAGCAGATGGCGTGCAGAGGAGTATGAGGTGAGTCCTGGTAGGAGGTCCCAGAGATGGTAGGAGGCGCTGCTGACAACTGCATAGCCTTAGGTTTTCATCCTGAATAAAACAAAAAGCCACTGCGGTGCTCTGAGTGGAGGAGGGATGTGACTAAACACAGATTTTGCAAGTTCCTTGGCTGTTGGAAAGAGTAAAGGGTTCAGTGCAGAGCAGGAATATAGTCAGGGGCTGCTATAGTAATTCAGGGAAAGAATGAGGGTGGCATGGGCCAGGTGGCAGGGGCCGATGGTGAGAAGGGGTCAGATTCTGGCCTGTTTGATGATGATTTGGATGTGGAGTGTGAGAGAAAGAAAGGAGTTGAGGATGATGGGAGCATTCCTCTGGCCCAGCCAGTAGAAGAATGGCGGGGCCCTGGACTGGGATTGAGAAGCTGAGGCCAGAACAGGCCTTAGGAAGAAGAGAAACTGGGAGCCTGGGCTGTGGGGGTCTCAGGTAGGAGGCCGGATTGTGAGTCTGGAGGTCGGGAGGAGTCTGGGCTGGAGGTGGAAGTCTGGGACCTGTGAGGGGGCGGCAGGTCTTGGGGGTTCTGGGACTGCAGGCAATCCCTTTGGGAGGAAGCCCGCAGAATGAGTGGCCTGAGGACAGGCCCTGCCACTGCACGCAGAGGAGGAGGAGAGCTGGAGGACATCACTTTGTGCATGCTGCTCAGGAACCTGTAATCTCAGGATACTGGGCAGACTAGTGGGATGTTAGATGGGGCCTGGGGAGGCGCCTGCCCAGAGGCTCCGGAGTATCTGCGTGGGAGGCCTTGTGCTGCAGCCTGGCTGGAAGGGAGGGACCAGGACTCACTTGGAGCAGGTGCACTGTTTGCTCTTCCTTTCTAGTGACACGCATACAAATAGTAAAGGTTTCTACAGATGAT
The DNA here is from genome assembly GCA_029783875.1 of Phataginus tricuspis. Lineage (NCBI taxonomy): Eukaryota > Metazoa > Chordata > Mammalia > Pholidota > Manidae > Phataginus > Phataginus tricuspis. The sequence continues at coordinate 164,441 of JAQQAC010009376.1, read as the reverse complement.
TTCACCAGACTGCTTCATGGCTCAACCAGGGCAAGCCCACACCCAACTGGAGTAAACTGGGCACTCGTCAGCTTCCACGACAGAAACACCCAGAGGTGGGGTGTGCTTCTTTCAAGTTATTTGCTTGGAAGTGCTCAGCCTTGTCAGGACTGCAGGTCACTTTATCTGTAATCCTCCCAGCCTTGCCTCTTTGAGATTGAGCAGGGAAAGGGGACAAGGGGCATGCTTTTGTAAAATCTACTTGGCCTGAAAAAAAATCTTATTCATTAACTTAATCTATGTGCTGTTCTTTTCTTCCAGGCCCTTAACCAACTATAACTTTATAACCAGGACGAAAGACAGATCTCTGAGGTATAAACGAACCTATGTGGTTAAAAAATGCTGAGATCTGGATCAACACAGTCACCTGAATAACCGATTCTTAAGACAGAACTTCAAAGAAATTATTAACCACCGATATAAGTCATGCCTTATACCTACCTTTACCGAAAACACCCCATAAAACCCCAAACCTAAAACCCTTAAAGCATGCCTCCTGTCTGAGGTCGCTCGCACTCCTGTCTGGGTGTGCACTGTCTTATCAATGAGCTTTCCTGCTGCATAAGCCTGTTGCACTTCATCTCTAAATTCTTTTTCACGATAAAGACAAGAATTTGCCAACCTCCACCTGCAGTGGTTAAGTGTCATTGTCACTTTGCTATTTCATTCAGCTTTCTAGTCTTTAAACACAAACCTGTTTTTCTCTCTGTTTTGTTTCAGACCAGTAGGGAAGCGGCTGTGGGAACCTCTGAGTAAGGAGGGCTTCTTCAGGAGCGCTCCCCCTTCCTGGTTTCACCTAGTGTGGGGAGAGACTTCCCAAGATAGGCTTGCCCAGCAACACTTCCACGGGGCAGTGTGTCTTCAGGCAGGCTTCCCTCTTGGTGATGGCATGGCTGCCACACCTCCCCGGGCATGTGCTTCCTTGTTTACTTCTAGGAGTGGGGAGAGGGTGCCTGATTTCCAGAAAGAAGAACAAAGCCTCTGCGTTTCACTCTTAATGCATGGATTGAGTTTTCAGTCCATCTTTGAACCATGCCTGTGACAAGATACTTTATTGGAGCCTGGGGTTGGGTCAGTCCTAGGCACACGTGTACATGGGTGGGAGACAGAAAGCCACATCCATGACTAGCAAGGGGCAGCTTGAGTGGGGGCAGCTGGTGGGGACTGTGTGTGAGTGTGGGGTGCTGAGGCCCCCTCTTATGCCTAGTCCCCGAGTGCCGGGCTTCTCAATATGAAAGCACTGGTCCTGGCAAGATGGGTGCATTTGAGAAATAGTTGGGGATGGGATTCTCTGAGAAAACCACCTTTCCTTTGAAAAAGGAGAAATGGAGTTTCTAGAAAGATCTCCACTTGGAGTCAGGCTAGAGTCCAAGCAGGGTACCTGGGAACACATTGTATCTACAGAAAAGAAAGGAGAGGGATGCAGGAGCAGAGGCACCTCTGTATGCCAGTCCTGGGATCCCATTCATTGCTGCCCAGCACATCTGCCTTCCAGATCGGAATCATCTTCCTCCGCCTGTGCACACCTCCACCTCTTTCTTGGTACCTTTAGAGAGGGAGAATTTTTGTCTACCCCTCGAGGTTATTCTAGCTGATCTAAGAATAAGATTGATGTGAGATAGTTTAACAGGAGAGAACACCAAAGTTTAATTGCATATGTCTAGGAATCCATGGACAGGAGATTGCAGACAGGCAGGGACAGTGAGGTATATCTGTCATCCTGAACTAAGGAGAAGGGGCAGGGGTTTGGGACTTCAAAGGAAAAGGGAATCAATTCACAGGAATATGAGAGTAAATGTTTGTCAAATGTTTGCTGGGCCACACAGGCACAAGGGGCACAGAGAGGAATTTTAACAGATGGAGGTGCATCCTTCCCCATCTACCACATCTAGGTCATGTTACAATGTTGCCATCTATGGTAACAGCTCTCCTCCTGGAGCAGGTGCTCCCTCTGAATTCTTTTCATGAATTCAGGTTGGGTGGGGGGGGAGGCCAAAGTTTCTTGCTGAGTCTTTTGGGCCTCGACTGTTTTTGGTCCGACATCATCTACATGTTAAAGCGGCCTACCTGAGGCAGTCTGCCCTTGGCCCCCACTGCACCTGTGGAAATTTGAAATTAGCCTTTTGAACAGCACACTTCCACCCAGCCCAGTGCAGTGTGGCCACAGAATAGGTGAAGAAAAAACAAAACAAAAACACCCACATGCCTCAGTTTCCCTAGTGAAGCAGCAGAGATGAGTCAGCAGGAAACCATGAGAGAGGCTTCTGGTTATTAGCTTTAACTGCGAGCACCAAACTGATACATGGTTTCCTCAGAACTGGGTATCAGAGATTTCTGTTTCTTTTATGGCAGGAAGTCCGGAAGGCCCTGCCCACCCAGTTCACAATGACATGTGACCTCCCGTGCTTCCTTTGGATAGGAAACAACATGCAGCATGTTGCTTTACTCTGAGTCCAGCCCAACACTGTTTCCTATGCTGGAAAATGAATCTAACCGTCAGTGAAGGAAGGTGTCAGGGCTCCCAGGATGCCACATTGGGGCTCACTGCTCTCCTGCACCTGCCTGCCCTTGGCTGGCATTTGCTGTGCAGATGGCTACCTTGTGGAGGGGGCTCCTGCACATGCTCTCAGTCACTGACTTATGTCACACAGTGGCCGTGCAGAGCCACTGGGTTTGGGGGCCCCACATTTCACAGCAGTGATCCCCTGGTCTGACCCCTCTGAGCCATAGGAGGCTGGGGATACCAGCAGACACCATTGCTAAGGGTGGCCTAGAGCCCAAGTAGAATGACCCAGAAGGACTGAATCAGGCACTGGAGACCCAGCAGGGACCTCAGAGATCTCCTGGTGCCCTCTGAGCTGATATAGGAGACTGAGGTCTGGGGTAAGGCATGAGATTTACCCCAGAATTAAGGATTAGAAAGCGATGGGATTAGGACCTGAACACTTGGCCTACTGCCTCCTGATCTCCATTCCTGGGCTTGTTATTACAAAACATCACTTAAGTGGATATACCTCATGTTTTAAAGAATTTGTGTATTGAATAATGTGCACGTTAAATCCTTTTAAGACCTAAGAGCAAACTTTAAGGCAGCTGGGGAATCTTACTGCTTCCTGGTCTGGCCTTTTGGTCCCAGTGGCCTCCCATCAGAAAGGCAGGCAGGCAGGTCTCTCCATTTTAGGGTTCTAGGATAAATCATCACACTCCACATAAGCAGTTCAGAGCACGCAGCCACAGACAGGAGTGAATTGGCATGGGAGCGACCTCCCCACCTTGTCCTGAATCTCTCGGGGTATCCTACCCCAGACGCCTTAGGAAGTGTGACAGAACTTGAGAGAGACAGTGAAACTAAGCTCCAACAGGCACCACGGAGGCAGCTCTAGTGGCATCTGAAGTCATCAGGACTTTTGCTGGGTACATGGTGGCACAGAAGGGGACCCAAGAGAACAAAAACCAGATTATATTTTCCGGTAGAGATAGACTTCGCTTATGAGGTTTTATGAGGAGTGGAACTCAGCTTGGCTCTGGTTCTGGAAATTAATGTGATGTTTGCAACCAAGCTCTGGGAGTTAAGCTGCCTGAGGAATTTCACTGGGGTCACATGCTGGTCCTGGGCAGTCCCCCTAGCACCTCGGTTTCCACCTCCCATTCTAGGTCAACCTCAGAAGAATTTTGTGATGAAGTATGTGGCGATCCTGGAAGACAAGGCCCGTGGGACCTCTCCTGAGATGGCAGGGAGGGCATACCTGTGTCTGGGCAGAGCCCATGGAGGCCACCTGCCCAGGGCCCGTGTAGGTGCGGTCACGGCACGTTCTCTCTCCTTTCTGGCTCCACATCCGGGAGCCAACAATCACACTGGGCTTCTGGCTCACTTTTAGGTGGCTGGGTGCTGGGGGACGCGGTTGTGAGCTTCCCCACTCCCTTCTGAGCGAGGAGAGCAGGTTCTTTCTCATTTGGGACCTGAGACATCACAGTCACTTTCATGAGAGGTGGGAGGGAAGTCATCCCCGGGAAGGAGTCAAGTCGGCTTGGAAGTCTGCAGAAAGTCCCACATTTGAAGAGCTCTTTGGCTGTGAGGTGTCCTCACCTCTCTAACCTCACTGAATGTACTTACAGAAAAAGACACAGGCCATAAGCATTCAGCTAGTGGAGATTTCATAAACTGAACACACCCGGGAACTCAGCACCCAGCTCAAGAAACAACACAGTGCTGGCCTCTGAGGCCCTTGCTGTCCTGTCCCTTCCCCTGCCCCATCCCCCGAGGAGAGCCGCCTTACTAACTGCTGACCGCAGGGTTGGTTGGCCTGTCCTCAGACATGTATAAATGGAAGCACACATTACCCATTAAGTGTCTGGCTTCCTCTGCTTGATGTCATTTGTCCCACCCTTTTTGAGGGATCTGAAAACAAAGCAGTGTTATCAGGATGTCAGTGCGAAAGGCAGCTTCCTAACAGGACTGTGTGAGAGAAGGCGGGGAGAGTTCAGTCCAGGAACCTCTGTGCAAAGCCAGAGAATGAGGCTGCTCTGAATCTGGTTTCCCTGACATAGTTCAGAGAGGTGGCCAGCTGTCCAGAGCACTCGGGGTATCTCCAGCTGAGGCAGGCTTCCCTGTCCTTGGGGTCTGAGAAGGTGCCCTGAAGGAACAGCTTTGTGGCCCACAGCTACTACATCACCCTCATGCCTGCTCTCCTGGGAAGCTTGCCACGCTGCTTTTCCAAAATCTAAGGGAACTCTTGACCCAGTGATTTAGAAAAGTGACAACATGTATTCTATGGATGGTTGTGCAGCAAGAATGGTGTGGTGTTTGTTAGCGTGAAAAAGCTCATGTGCCTCTTAGGAAATTTTTAAAGCAGCTTAAATATCATGAAAGCCTTGAAATAATTTTCTTCTGTTGCACCTCATGCCACTAATTAGGAGGGAGATTTTTATCTTTCACCCTATTTTACAAAAGAGGGAAATAAGGGACAGAAAATGAGGTCAAGTCGGGCAGATGGTGCAGTTTCCCTTTGGAGGCGTGAGTGCAGGCCACATGGACAGGCGAGGGTCAGTCCTGTGTGATGTGCTGCCAGCTATACGTATGTGTTCATCTTTCCTCCTGGGGCGCAGCCATTCCCTCTCCTGCCAGGTCCCCAGGTGAGCACCCTCAAAACCCTCACTACACAGAGATACTCTAGAAACCCCTCAGGCCTTCAGCAAACCCACACACAATTAGAACGGTACTGAGAAGCCTCATGTGTGCAAGGACAACACGAGCACTTTTATTTGCCTACCCCTGCAGCAGTGTTCAACCATGCTGCATCCCCTTTTCCTCCCCTGGCCAGAGCTGGACAAGTTCCCCTGCTTTCTGGACACTCTTGGTAATTAAAATGTAGCCTGTCTAGTTTAAAACTTCAATTTATGGCCCAATTCAAAGCTCTGTATCTCTCTTTTGTGCCCTTCTCAGGCTGTAGCTACTTGTATCAGTCAGCTAGTGTTGCTGTAACAAAATGCCACACCCTGGGCAGCTGGAACAACAGAAATGCATTGTCTTGCAGTCTTGGAGCCAGACGTCCACAATCCAAAGGACGGGGGAGCATCTGAGGCTCTGGCCAGGCTTTGAGGCTTTGCTGGCCATCTCTGGCTCCCTAGCCTTGTGGAAGCATTGCTCTGGTCTCTGCCTCCCTGCTCACATGGTGTTTCCCTGTGTGTGTGTTTGTGTCCACACTGCCCTTTTGTAAGGATGCTGGCATGTTGGATTGGGGCCCACTTACTCTGGTGTGACCTCACCTTAATCAATCCCATCTTCAATGGCCCTATTTCCAAGTGAGGCCACATTCTGTGGGACTGCGGCGAGGTGAGGACATCCACATGTAATTTTTGGAGGACACAGTTCAACCCATGACACTCCCCATATTTCAAGATGGCAAGAGAGGGAAAAAATTAAGAAATGGCTTTAGCTGAAGCCAGGCAAAACTAATGGGCAGTGTTCGAAGTCAGGGTCACAGAGCTCATTGGGAGGAGGGTCAGATGGAGCAGGCCTGCAGGAGGATTCTAGGGGCCTGGCTATGTTCTACCTCCTGCCTGCTTGTGTTATGGCCTGCAGGTGGTGGCCCCCGACTTGTATGTGGAAGCCTGAATCTCTATGTAGGGTGTCCTGATGCGGGGCCTTTGGGGGTGATCAGGACTAGATGAGGCCATGAAGGTGGCGCCTTGTGAATGGGATTTGTGCCTGATCAGGGTCATGGGAAAGCTGGCTTCCCCTCTCCACCTTCTGCTGTGAGATGCAGTGAGAAGGTGGCTGACGGCAGCGTGGAGGAGGGCTCCTGCCAGAGCCCGCCATGCTGACCTCAGGTCCAGGACTTCAGCATCCAAAGCTGTGAGAAATACCGTTCTGTTGTTTTAGCCCCCCAGTCTTTAGCGTTCTGTCACAGCAGCAAACAGATTAAGCAAATGGTTGTTTGCTTCATGATACTCATTGTCTAAACATTTATGGTGTATGCACTTTTCTCTGTGTGTGTTAAACCTCACAACTTCTTAAAAGTAGAAAAAGGGGGGGCATAGGAAGAAGTTTTGCTTACCTGATGAGGTTGCAGCTGGTGGTGGGAGGGGGCCCGATCTCAGTCTGGTTCCGTGGGCACCAGGGCCTTGGCACATAGGTACTGTGTAGATGGTGGGTCTGCTGTGTGTGTGTGTGCACATGTGTGCATGTGTGTACGTGTGTGTGCATGCATGTGTATATGTGCCTGTGTGTGTGTGTGTGTGGTGGTTCCAGGTTCCTTTGGTGGCTGGAGGTTCTCTGGGATGAGCTGCTTTTTCCTCAGGGGCCCCTTCAACAGACTCATTGCATCTCTTTCTTGAGTCGGGGTGTCCCCTGCTCTAGACTCTTCTCTGCCCCCTCTGCTCCTTGGAGGACATGGGAGCCTCTGAGTCCCTTGCTGACCTCCCAGAGCTTTGTGGAGCAAGGATGGATGGCCTCTCCTCTTCCAGGCTGGGGCCTTGTAAAGCCCCTGCCAATCTAGGCCACTGCAGTGCCTGTGCCTTTGTGCCTGCCCCAGACTGCGGGGGACCATGTCATGCACTCCTCAGAGCTCTCTCCACATTCCCCTCCTGCTCAGCAGGTACCTGGCTGGGGAAGGCGATGTTAGTGTTCCTGCTTGCAGGGAGCTGGCATCTGAATGAGCCTCACCTGACTTCAGAGAGCAGCAAGCTCTCCCATGGGGCCGGGGAAGAAAGTTTCCCCATAAGGCCCTACCTCTCCTCCTTCTCTCCTGCCCAGTCTTCCACCTAAGGTGGGATGCAGGTGGTTGTAAGGCTGGTGTTACCATTTCTGCCCTTTGGGGGGCCCCTCTGTTAGATCCTTGACCCCCTAGAATATGAGGACACAGATTATTTTGGCTTCAAGCACGGTGCCCTAGCTGCCCACTGGAACACTGGAAAGGGATCTACCATCATTTTGTACCTTCCGACCTTGTCCTCATTCAGCAAAGGACTGAGTCTGCAAGGCTGATGGATGTCTGGTCCTGCCGTCAAGGGACTCCTGTCCAGAGGGGCACAGACTGGAAAGGCAGACAACTGAGCGGTGGCAGTTAGCATACAGGTTGTGGAGTCACACTGAGGGGTTCTGACGTCAACCAGGCTGCTTGAAGACTGAGAGATGATCAGCATGTAATTTCACCCTCTGAGCTTCAGTTTCCTCATCTGCAAAACGAGAAAAAGCTTTTTTGGTGATTAAATGAGACAATGCATGTAAAATACCAGTAAGATCATGAGCACTTAATAAATATTAGTTATTTCACATTACATATATTAAGTATATATAAATATATTATTTAATTATTTATATTATTTTCAGTTATTATTATTATTGGAACAGATACCTAAAATGTGATGTGCTGAGACAGAAAAAATGTACCAGATGTCATGGGTGCATGAGGAAAGAACTCTCGACTTTTCCTGAAAGCCTGAGAGGAGGGACATTGGATGACATGTGAGAGCTGAGAAGGAGGGCCAGTGAGCAAACAGAGAAGGGGCTTTCCAGATGCAGGGAAATCAGAGAAGGGGGCATGGCTGGCTTGGAGCTAGCAACCTGCTGATGGTTGAACCAGAAGTGCAGGAGAGGAAGTAAAACAGGTAAGGGAGCCTACAGATTTAGTTTTATTCTGGAGGTGATGGGAAATCACAGTAAGGTTTAAACAGACAAATGATACAGATTTTCATTAAAAAAAATCAGTCCGATGGAGCAATGGAGTTTGACTTGGAAGAGGCAGAACCAGACATGGACAGAACCACAAGTAACCTTCCCAGAAGAGACTCTGATCTGACTTCCCTCTTGAAGTTAGGCATGGCCATGTAACTGGTTCTAGCAATGAGTTCAGTGGAAGTTCCATGTGTGTGTTAGTGATATTCTCCTGAGAGACAGAACCAATAGGAGGTATGTATACAACACACACACACACACACACACACACACACACACACACACACACACA
>JAQQAC010009376.1:94396-149526 GCA_029783875.1 Phataginus tricuspis | reverse complement strand
TAGTTAGTATTTGGATGGTCTTCTTTCTTTGCTATGATTTTATTTTCTCTGGTGACATCTTTTTAGCCTTAGGGGTGCTTCCCTCTAGAGCAGTCCATTTAAGATATCCTGTAGTGGTGGTTTATGAGAGGCAAACTCTCTCAACTTTCATTTGTCTGGAAATTCTTTAATCCCTCCGTCATATTTAAATGATAATCGTGCTGGATACATATTCTTGGTTTGAGGCCCTTCTGTTTCATTACGTTAAATATATCATGCCATTCTCTTCTGGCCTGTAAGGTTTCTGTTGAGAAGTCTGATGATAGTCTGATGGGTTTTCCTTTGTAGGTGATCTTTTATCTCTCTCTAGCTGCCTTTAATACTCTGTCTTTATCTTTGACCTTTGCCATCTTAATTATTATGTGTCTTGGTGTTGTCTTCCTTGGGTCCCTTGTGTTGGGAGATCTGTGGGCTTCCGTGGACTGCGAGACTATTTCCTACCCCAGTGTGGGAAAATTTTCAGCAATTATTTCTTCAAAGATACTTTCTATCCCTTTTTCTCTCTCTTCTTCCTCTGGTACTCCTATAATGCGAATATTGTTCCATTTGGATTGGTCACACAGTTCTCTTAATATTCTTTCATTCCCAGAGATCCTTTTATTTCTCTCTGCCTCAGCTTCTCTGTATTCCTGTTCTCTATTTTCTATTCCATTACTAGTCTCTTGCACCTCATCCAGTCTCCTGTTAAGCCCATCTATGGCTTGTCTCATTTCTGCATAGTCTTTCCTCACCTCCCTCATTTCCTCCCTCAGCTCTTGCACATTTCTCTGTAGATCCGTCAGCATGGCTATGACTTTTATTCTGAATTCTTTTTCAGGAAGACTGTGCATTTCCATCCCTTCAGGTTCCCTCTCTGGGGTTGTCTGGGTCTGAAGCTTTGTCTGTTCCATATTCCGCTGTCTTTTCATGGCTGTAGAATTGGTTGCTGATAGTTGCCACGTATGTCAGCTGGGCTCTTTATGACTTTAAAAAGGAAAAAAAAAAGAGAAAGAAAAAAGGAAAAGAAAGAGAAGAAAAAACAAGTAAAAAAACCCCAAAAAAACGCCCACTGGGAGTGGGTTCTGTGTGAATGCTGTAGGTGGCGCTGTTGTTCCACTATTCCAGAGCCGTGGCCGGGCTGCTCCACAAGGCCCTTTATAGCTCTGGCTGGGGTGGGAACGAATGGGAGGCTGTTGAGCTCTGTGGGAGCCCTAAGTGCGGCCACCCTTTCCCAGTCACCAGCTAAGGGGTCCGAAGCTCCCCAGGACTCCCAGCCTGCTGGGCTGAGTGTGCCGGGGCGATGCGGTCCTCTGCTGGGCTCCTGTCTCATTAAGACCGCTGAAAGAAGCGTGTGCTTTTCTTCTTCTTTTTTTTCCTTCCCGGAGCCTGCCGCAAGCAACCTGGCATGTTCCCTGCTGAGACCCTAAGCCCTCTGTCTCTCCAATCTCTGCTACACTGCGCGCTGTTTGTCGGCGCTCCCGGCGCAGATCACCGGGGCTGGTTATTTCCTGGGCCTGTACTTCCACTCCCTCCTGGCTCTGAATCCTCACCTCCTGCCGGTGTGCTGGGGTGGGGGAGCGCTCGGGTCCCACTGGGTCGTGGCTCCGTATCTTACCCACCTTGCTGGGTGCCGAGTCCTCTCAGGTGAAGCTGCACGCTGTGCACTTTCCTGTGTATTCTGGTCTCTCTTTTAGGAATAGTTGTATTTGCTGTGTTTTCGTGGATAAATATAATGTTGGGAGGAAATTTCTGCTGCTCTGTTCACGTCACCATCTTCCCGGAAATCTTAAGTTGGGAATTTAAAGACAAATACAGCACATGTGAATCTCTGTCCAAAAATTCAGAAAGAAACAGAACTGACTTAATTTTTCTGTAACATTGTAATATCTGATTTCACTCCCATCCTCCGCCGGGCTGCTGGGAATCCTAACCTCAATCCTTCTCACGTGTAAAGACTGTGGTGTACTCTTGGGGCCTTGAGCAAGGGCTCTGGGGGTCATACCATGGCCCTTGATGCTCACTCTCCATGCGCCATTGAGACATCCACTGTCCAGCCTGACGACCACTCGGCTCTGTTCCATGTCCGTCTCGGGTGGGGGCTGGTGCTCAAGTTTCCATCTACCTCTCCCTTAAAGGAGCCAAGAACATGGGCCAGGTCTTCCCCTGTGCACCCCCCAGAAACCATGATCCTCTCTTGTTTCTTCTTTTCCCACTTGGTTCCTCTGCACAGGACAGACTTATCTTTTCAGAGGGAAATCCTCCCTGCGAATTTCTTCAGGATCCCATCTCTCCAGGTCTCCCAACAAAAACCAGGAAAACATGCAGACTGTTTCTCCTTCCCAAGCTGCCTTGTGCCTCCCTTGGAATTAAATGAGTTAATAGTAAATGTACCTGGACCCACTTGGTACCTAGTACATGTTGCTATTCATATTCTTGCTACTTTTACTTGGGAATATTGAAGCACAGAGTTTGAATAGAGAAAAAGGGAGATTTAGGAAGAGAAACAGTCCAGAGTTCACATGTCCCCATGTTCTGTGACAATACCTGGCTGCCTCAGTAGTCTCTTGGTGCTGTAAGGAGGGCTGGGAAGTGTTCCCAGACCCCTTTTCCTCTCCATCTACTGTCCTCTGGCAGCTCACACTTCCTATTTCATTTACAGAGAAGCTTGCTCCTTGGCCACTCTATGGTGCCCCAGGAGTGGGGGCATCCTCATGGAGTATGAGAATTGGTGGGGGCTTTGCCGAGACTATTCAGCCTGTGCTCAGGCACCCCCAGCAACGGGCAACTCTGCAGAGATACCAAGTCCTCTCCAGCCCCTCAGTCCACTTTGGGTGACAACCTGCCACCCCCAGATTTTTCAATGGCATTAGCTGTGAGCTCAGGGCCTCCATAGAAGCACCCCTGGCAGTCTGATGGGAGCTGGCGGCCAACCGGAGGCTGTTTATGTGGCACAGGCCCACCAGGTCAGGTCCATCTTGCAGGTGGTAATAAGGCACAGGTGCCGGATGAGAATGGCACAGGTGGCTGTCCAGGTGCAGGCTGAGCGCATCCTCCCTGGGATGCAGGGGCAGCTTCCACTGCCTCTCCTAATGCAGCTGGAGCCTACAAGCTGACTGTCCTGGCTCCCCTGCCCATTCCTGTGAGTGGCCTCACTAGCAGTGCGTGTGCGGGTGACATGCTACCGTGTGGCCACAGGCACAGAGCAGAGAGGAAAAGGGCACAGCTCAGAGTCTTCTTTTTTCCTGCTAGGCTGTCAGCTGCAGTTCCCTCCACCAAGCCTCAGGGGTAAGTCTGGAAGAAATGTGGCTGGTGTAGAATTAAGCTTTTTAAGTGGAAAATACCCTATGACATCTTGGCCGAGTGGGTGTCAAGCCAGGTGAGAACTGCAGGTGGACTCTCTGTGGCAGGCTGTGGGTCTGCTCTGGGAAACGCTGGCTGCACGCCGCGCTCCCAAGAGTCTGGGGAGCTGTATCCTATGTTCCCCTGGAGCAGAAACTGGAGAGGAGCAGGATTCCTTCCAGTCCTTGCCAAGTTAAGAGAGAGAAACAGGGTTAGGACTGGCCTGCAGGCTCCCAGAACCTCGGGGCTTGAGTCAAGAACCACAATAGATTACAGCTTAGGAAAAAACCCAGTGTTGTCTGGTTCTGAGCAGACTCATTCGAGGCGAATCAGAGGTGAGTCAAATGCCTTTGGAGGAGGAAGTGACTTATTGGCTGGTCTTCCCTGCCCTGCATCCATCAGTCACTTGCAGAAAACAAAGGAGAGCAAGAGAGAAGACACTTTGCAAACTTCTGGTTGCAAAGGTCCCTTTTTTTCAGGATTTGGTGGAAATGCGTTTCGCGGCTCCCTTTGGGGTGGGGGCTGGGGGTGTCTTTTGGCCAAGTCGGGCCTGTTCTGTGAGGTGTAGAAGCTGCCCGAAGACAAAGGGCTATTCTCCATACTTCCCATGGACTCTTCTCTCACGGGTAACCTGGGCTCTTCTGGAGGGCTTACCTTGAAGGCAGCCACAGCTGCCAAGGGCTGGAGGCCCTGTCACATCTTAAATCATCTCTTTAGAGGCCTGGTCCACTGTGTGCGATATGGTCTCCATGAGCCTGGTTACTAACAACTATATTTTTCATATGCTGTTATACATAATAATAATAATGGTATATTGTTTCTCTAACTCAGGAAATTACTCCTTAAGTTTGGGGTTGAGGTCTCCTTGCCTGACACTCATAATTAGATTGGAATGCAGCTTAAAGTTCCCAACTCAGTGACATGCTGAGAGTGATTAACCATTCGTATTTTGGGGGATTGATTTGTCTCTGTAGCCTAGGATCTAGATTTTCTCCTCTCTGTTCTCTCAGTGAATACAGGATTCCATCTCCATACAGTCTGTGAACTGTTCTGGGGCAACGAGATTGTCCTCATTTCATGTCACACCCGCCACGGGTAACACAAAGGTCTGAAATTGATGTGGTTCAGAGACCCGAGTTCAAGCAATAAAGATGAATCCCTTATGACAGTCTGCAACCATGCAAAGGGATCCAGCGTCTGGCTTTAATGCGAGTGGGAAATCACTAACAGATGACTGTACCCTTCACAGGGCTGTAGTCTCTGGCCTTCCAACTCAAACTGGTTCTGATGGCAGCTCTCCCTCCCCACATGCGCCCCACAGACGTGGGTTATTTACAGGACGCCTGGAGGGCCTGATGCTAAATGTATAGCATGTGTGACGGCTGAGGTCATCGTTATTCATTTCAAGCTGTAAAGACATTTGGTTTTAAGACCCCAGTGACTCCACCGGGATTGCCTTTAGAGAAGAAAAGCAGCCCCTGAGTTCTTTTCCTGTGCAAACGCCGGTGTGGTCAGCATTTACACCCCAGGCCCCACTTAACTCTTTGGGGCCAAGGAAAGTCCTGAGACCTCTAACTTGCTCTGAGTGATTTTGCCTTTTGGAGGAAGATGGTGAATCACAGTGATCTACTACAAACTCAGCAATAATGTGTCTGATGCATATGTACCCAAACGAGGAGACACAAAAACTGCTAAGAAATTTTACCAGGGCTCAGAAACAAACACTTTGGGGTTTTGCAAGAGGCATTTAAACAGTCTGCTTCTGGAACCAGTTTCCTCTTCTGTAATGGAAAAATGGTGGGGGGGAGAAGGGCCAGATTATTTCTCAATCCCTCTCCAGCACTTACTTTATGCAAGCCCATAGGCATATTCAACTGTGTATTATATGATTATGTTGAATCTGTGTGCTGCTTCTCCCAAGACAGATGTTTTCTTGAGGTCAGGGGCCATGCCTGCCTGGGTGTACATGGCTATTTTTCTACATCTTCATGCCCCTGTGAGTTCACTATTTTTGAACTGAAAAGGTTAAATGAGAGGTAGGGAGGTTATTAGAAGTATTTAAAATACGCCTCGCCCTCTACTCTGTATCACAGCCATGAGCGATAGAAGATGAAGAAGAGGGGATGGTAATTTGAGCGACTGTGTTGGCGGTTGAGGAGATGGTGGGTAGAGGGCTTTCCTCTCTTTATACAGAGACCTCCAGCTTGGTAATAAAGGCAAGGGATGCTGTGACAAATAATGCTCGTCATTCCAAAAGGGTAACCCTTCTCAGCCCTCCTACAAAGGAGGGGACTCATCAGTGTCCCCGAACCATCTCTGAATATGTGAAACAACAGCTCATCTAAGAAACACACCCGAACCCATGCTGTTTAACAAATTACAGTGCACCAAACGGTGCTCATGCGGAGAAACAAGACTGCAAAGACGAAGGGTTACCACGGGTAAGAATAAACGCGGTTTATATCTTCTTCTGCTTGTTCATTTGTATATTCTAAATTTTCAACCACAAACGCAAATTATTTCAGTAATGAGAAATAAATCTTAATAGCATTTAATCGGTAATTTAGGAATGATAGAGCCAGGGCAAGTTTCTCAAAATAGGCTTCCTGTTGCCCCCAGTGACAGAACTACACCCTTGCTTTTCCTCTCTTTTCATTGGGATTTGGGCAGTTCTACGCACTCCTCTTTAGAGCAGGCCAACTCTGGTTTCTGTCATTGATACTAGCACTTTTCATGGAATCCCATGATTCCATCCTTCAGATCATCCTGACCTCCGGCCACTATGCTGGGATCAATGCTCCCTCCTTGGTAGCATTTGGCTTCTGCTGCATGTCCGTGAGCCCCGAGCTGTATTATATCTCACGCTGTCTTTGGAGTGTTTGGGCCCCTCTCCACATTTTCAAGCACGCCACTTCATTGGGGGTAATTATGCCATTTCCTTTGACATTCTTTCTTGTGTTTTCCAGCTTTATGTGATATAATTTACATACAACATTGTGTAAGTTTGAGGTGTACAAAGTAGTGATTTTAAATATGTATATATTGCAAATGACCACCACTATCAGGTTAGTCAAATATCTGAACACAGACTGTGTCATGAATCTGTGTCATGTTTGCAAGGGGCCATGCTGATCCCTGGATTGTTCCGATTTTAGCACTTGAGTTAATCCTAATAGCCTAGCTTGGTGCTTCATATATATTAAGCAATGAGAAAAAAATGCAAAATATGATTGTTTTTGAACCGAACTGATAGCATACTGCCTAAGTTCCTATAAGAGGACTTGTAAGACAAGGACTGCAAGGCATCCTAGGTGAAGTTTGCCAAATATGACAGAGAAAGAGGACAGGTTCCACACATCAGGAATATGACACCTGTGAGCAGGATGCAAATGCAGGGAAAGGCCATGGAACCTTGGTTGTCACGGGCCACCTGATAGCATTTGCCTCCTGAGTGGCCAAGAGGCAGTTGTTGCAGGTGGAATGACCTTGACAGGAAGCACAGCTGTAGCCATGCTGCCCCCACCTGCATGTGGTTCTGGCCCTAGAGATCCACCTGCCAAACAGAGGATGGGCAGCATCTGCCCCAAGGCCTGACTTGAAGGAACCCAGCCCAAGATCCTGTGACAAGAACGGTCTTAGGTTCGGAGCAGCATAAGCTCCTAGCTGTGGTTGGCACTGGGGTTTAATGTTGTGAGCCCGGCACCCAGAGGCTCCAGCCTGAGTCTCAGTCACATTCCAAGGGTATGTTTGCAAATGGCATGTGCGTGCAGGCCACCCGGGCTGGAGCCAGCCTCGCCTTTGCCTCTGGCCCAGCTCACAGCTCACTCATTTCCCACAGCTGTCAGGGCAGAGAACAGCAGGTGAAAGCCAGCCAGGCACATTGTTCCCAGGAAGCCTTTAGCTACGCCTGCCAGCCCCTCCGCCTGGCCTACAGACCTCCAGCTTAGAGGTGTCATGTTGGGAGGCCAGCTCTCCAAGCGACTGTGACCTGGAAAGGCCTCACTGCAGACCCAGCCCTTGAAATCTCTCCATGTTTGGGCCTGGGAAGCTGCCTTGGGGCTCCTATGGGGGGTGGGGTGAAGGGCAGGCACAGGTGCGTGGTCCCTGGGGGGCTCAGTGGGGTCCTAATGGCTGCAGGTCAGAGAGTGCATCCCACTCCAGGCCTCAGCCCCCTGTCACTTGAAGCGGCAGCCTGGGGTCTGTTTGTCAGCTGGCCTCTCCAAATCTTTAAGCAGGCCACTTGAAAGTGGTAATTGTGTCATCTTCCTTTTAAATTATTTCTAATTGCTTAGTTGTGTGTGTGTGTGTGTGTGTGTGTGTATTCATATATGAAGCATCAAGAAATATATGCAAAATGCAATTGTGTTTGGATGGCACTGACAGCCTCCTGCCTAAATTCTAAGAAACTCTAAGATGGAGACTTCAAGGCGTCCTGAGTGAATTTGCCAAATATGACGGAAGGAGAAAGATTGAGCATCAGGGGACACCAGGGAGGCACTGCCTCCTCCCTCTCCTCCCCACCTTTCTTTCCCCTCCCTGCCCCTCCTCTCCCCTCATCCTCTCCCTCACTCCTGTCCTCTCCTTTCTCCCCTCTCCTACTTCCCTGCTGCCAGTAGGGA
The DNA here is from genome assembly GCA_029783875.1 of Phataginus tricuspis. NCBI lineage: Eukaryota > Metazoa > Chordata > Mammalia > Pholidota > Manidae > Phataginus > Phataginus tricuspis. The sequence continues at coordinate 141,550 of JAQQAC010009376.1, read as the reverse complement.
CTTCCTCTAAGCCTCCAGGCCTGCACTCTGATCAGGGCCCTGGAGGCGATTTTCTCACTTTAGTCTCTGCACCTACCTCCTGCACCCAGACAGATCCTCTGAGAGCCCCATGTGGCCTCCGGTTTTAAACCCTGGGCAGGTGCCCACTGCCCACAGGACTGACTCAGCCCCTTACCCTCAGCTTTAAGGTGGTCTCCTTTATGCCCCATCCCCATTCCTCCAATGTTGCCAGCCCCCAGGAGAGCTCTGCCCACCACATGGTGTCTTCCTTGCACCCCACCTGTGCCCTGTGCCTGGCCCACTCCTACCTTTCACCTCTGCTTCCATGTCCCACGCTGAGGTGGTGGTTTGAGTTTAGTTCAAGCCTCAACCCCCTTTCCAGCCTGGACAACCTCAGGTACCTTGTTGTCCCCTTCCTGGAACTCGTCACCACTCTCATTGCAGTGACATCTGTTGGTTCTTAGCACTGGGTATGCTTCAACGCCTCTCGGTTTCATACATACATTCTATCCAAGTATATGAAAATCCCATTTTGGCCCAGGACTACCTCATATGACTGAAGCTTTGGGACATCTGAATAATAGTTTCTCAGTAGTCAGCAGAATCTGAATTGCTATTACAAAGCAGCCACTCAACACATCAGGGCACAGGTCAGGCACATGCTGGTGGCAGCCAGACCACATGGCAGGTCCTGGGAATGAGGCTGAGAGAGTGCTGTAAGGGTGGCATCACATCTCAGGGTCTGGAACACAGTGTGCCCACCCAGCTGGCACACGAGCTAACTCATCTGGCATCTGCTGCCACGGTCAGGGCCAGGGCGCGGGGCTGGGCAGCAGGAGTTGTTGCTTCAGAGCCCGTACACCTGTCCCCAAGGAACCCCTATGAACACAAGCTGGGCTGGAGTCTGGCCCTGCCTCAGGCTTCATCGTGGGATGGAAACCACACAGCTGGGGGTGGCTGGCCACCAGGACAGAAGGTGCTGAGGCCACTCGAGCCTTGCTTGGGCACATCTGGGACTTATCTGCATGGGGAAACTGCCCTATCTCTGGGCCAAGGCTCTGTGGCAGGAGGGGCCTGCAGTCTGGTGAGATGCCCTGTAAGGTCTCACTGACCCCAACACCTGCTCCCTGCTGCACCTACAGTGTCCTTCCCTCCTCCTTTCACCCCACTGCTGGCTGACCCAGCAGCCCCTGAGCTTTCTACCTTCTCATCACCATGCACCCAGTGAGTGCCTCCTGGTTCACCAAGCAAGCGTGGGGGAGCCATCCTGGCAGCCCAATAAACCAGCATGAAAATAGCTTCACTAAGTCCCCTGGGGACACCCAGTCACCCTGACTCTCACTCCCCATTTCTCTGTGACATGGTCCCAGCTGTGCCCATGGAGATGCTGTCACTCATCGGCTGGAGTGCAGGCCTATTTTAGGTGCAGGCCAGCCCTCTCTCCAGGCACCACTCTCAGGCCCTCCCTCTGGGGCAACAGTTACAACAGCCATGTGGTTTTTCTCTTTCTTTTCTCTGTTTTGTTTAGTTTCACCCTGTTTTAATGATTAGTGTTTATTGTAGTATAGTTGATATACAATATTATGTTGGTTTCAAATGTACAACATAGTGACTTGACTGTTATCTGCAGTACTAAATACTTACTGGGATAAGTGTGGTTGGTTACTGACTGGCACCATACAAAGAAATTACAGTATTATTGCCCATATTCCTGATCTGTACTTTTATCCCTGTGACTGATGTATTTTAATTTGAAGTTTGTGCCTCTTTCCCCTTCAGCCTTTTCACCCATCCCCCACTGTCCACCAGTCTGTTCTGTGTTTATGAGTCTGTTTCTGTTTTATTTCTTTGTTTTTACATTCTACATACAATGAAATAATATGGTATCTGCCTTTCTCCGTCTGGTATATTTCACTTTGCATAATACCTTCTAGGTCCACCCATGTTACTGCAAATGGCAAGATTTCATTCTTTTTTTTCCGTTTTATGGCTGAGCAATATTCCATTGTATATAGGAACCACATCTTCTTTATCCATTCATTTAGTGATGGACACTGTGGTTGGTTCCACATCGTGCCTGTGTAAATAATGCTGCAATACATGTAGAAGTGCATAGATATTTTTGAATTTGTGACTTTGTTTTCTTTGGGTAAATTCCCAGAAGTGGAATTGCTGGGTCATATGGTATTTCTATTTTCAGTTTTTTGGGGAATCTCCATAATGCTTTCCACAGTGGCTTCACTGATTTGCATTTCCACCGGCAGTGTAGGAGGGCTCCCTTTTCTTCACATCCTCACCAACACTTGTTATTTCTTGTTTTGTCTTGTTTTTATTTGCCATTCTGACAGGTGTGAGGTGATACCTCCTAGTGATCTGCATTTCCCTGATGATTGAGACCTTGCTTGGTGACCTCAAGAGCCTCCGGAGCAAAGCCCGCAAGGACACTGAGAGACTCCCTGTCCCTGCAGCGGGGCAGGGACACACACCAGACCTGGCAGGTGAGCGGACACTCGCTTGGGAGCTGCTGTTCTCCCCCGAGAAGTGGGCCATCATGAGAGGAGAGGCTGAGAGCCCATCAGCTGCCCCACTGGCACCCCCAGTATGGTGAGGCAGGTGGTCCAGCACCCCGGGCTCAGGCTGTGCGAGCTTGGGGACTGGGAGCCACTCCCGTCCCCTTCTGCTCACTAGGATGGGTGGTGCACAGAGAGGAGAAGCCTATTCTGAGCTGCAGGCTCTGCTGAGAACCCTAGAGGAGCTGCTGGGTGCCCAGGAGAAGCTGCCAAACTTCCTCAAAGAACAATGAAAGAGATGCTGTTTTCTGTTGGGGAAGCAGACACATGGGGTTGCAGGTCTTGGCGAGGTCAGGCCCAGTCACTCGAAGCCGCCTCCCCTGGGAGCAGGTATATAGGCTGCTGCCCAGGCCCAGCCTGCCCCAGGGCCCTGAGGTGACCCCATCCTAAGGGTGCATGGGCGAGCTGCAGGAACAGTTGCTCCTGGTCCCAGGGCTGCGATTTTTAAGTGTGGAGTGGAGGTAAACGACACGTCTCAGTTGTTGCCACTAGTGTTAACAGCTGTGAACATCATCACAAACCATTGGTTGATTACTTTAGGTACCTACAGTAAGATATTTTAATGAAGACATGATCTGCACTTTCTAGATGATTCCAGCCTGTTTATGGAAAATGCAGACCAGCATGGCAGAATGAAAGACAGCTTGGTGGGTAAGACACAGGACCCTGGAGCTTGCTGCCCCTGTTTGAATCCTGACTTGTCTACTTACTGGCTGTGTACCTTGGGCATGTTACTTACCTGCTCTGTGCCTCAATCCCCCTCTGAAAATGGGGATGGAGGTAATAACAGCATCTACTTTATCGAGCTGCTTTGAGGAAACAATGAGTCATGTTTGCAAAGCTCTTAGAACAGTGTCTGGCGTTATATACTTCCAGTGTTGTATAAATAAATAACACTTAAAATAAAAGGATGGTCTTAACAAATGGGAAGAGACGGTATCCAGGTTTTGAGATGAGGTTTGGCAGTTTTCCAGTGTGGGTTTGTTTTTAAGCCTAGTTTCAGTTGCTTTGAATGTTTTGGGTTTCTGGGAGTGGCACATAGGAAGGAATGCTGTTCCCAAACAGGACTTCACAGGCTGTGACAGAGCGTGGCTGTACCACCTGAGAGAGCTCTCCTGGAACGGCGGCCATGCTCTCCAAGCCTAGGGCAAATCCCTTCTCTGATAAATCGCTGCCCTACTGATGAGGAGAAATTTCGAATGGGAGAGGCCGAGCTGAGGTCATGGGACACGTGAGGTCTGAGGAGAAAATTATGGATGAACCTTCCAGGGACTGGGCAGAAAGAGGGTTTTTCTCCTTTGGTCAAGCAGATGTTTACATAATGTCACGTCTCCAACTGGACCATGCCCTCTCTAGTCCTCCAGGGCCCAGTGGAGAAGAAGGAGACCCCAGCTAGAGAAGGGAGGTGAACGTGGATTTGGGTGGAAAATGTGCTCCCCAGCACCCAGGGGGCCTGAGTGTCACAGGGCCTTGTGGACCAGCCAGAGAGGGAGAGCCCACCCATTAGCGGGGCCCATCAAGGGCAGTAATACGGGCTGGGGGCTTGCAGCCTCGTGCTGTCTCAGGCAGGGAGAGGGTCATCCATCTCTTTAACTGGCAGGGCTGCCTGGGTGTGGCCTTGCCCGCATCGGGAGTGGTCAGGCACAGCCTGACTGATGGCAGGGCGACTAGCAGTGTGGAGGTTGAGTCGTCCAGGAATATTGAGGCTAGCCAGGCATTCAGAGTCTAGGACCCTCTGGGCAAAAACAATGCAGCAACCTTATAAAAGCTGAGTCACCAATACCAGTAGCAACCACTTATAAGCACTTGCTATGTGCCAGGCACTCTTCTAGGTGTTCTATCTAGAGTGACTGGCTCAGTCCTTACCGAAGCCCTAGGAGTGTCATCTCCATTGTTCAGGGGAGGCAGCTGACACTCAGAGAGGTTAAGTAACTTCTTCAAGGACACACAGCTTATAAACAAAGAGCTAGGGTTCAAACCTAGCTTGTTTGGCCCCAGAACACTTGCTCTTAATTACATCAAGCAGCTCCCAAGTCACACAATTGCATATGCAGTTCTAAAAACAGTACTGGACCCCACATTCAAGTCACATCAGCCATCTTAGCTTCTAAGACCCATATGCTTTATCTACTTCCCAGCCACTCGGCAGCACAGGGGAGCTGGTGACAAACTCACAAATGTGTTTGGGTTGCGACTGCTTTCTACCCCGTCATGTCCCTATTGGCTCACAGGGGGTTTTAAGTGATTAGAACCCTCAGGATATTTCCATGCAGCCAAACTTCCCTACAGTGTATTTATTACAGTGATTGGTTTTGACCCATTATTCTAATCTAATCAGGTCTCCTTTATGGACACCAACTCGGTCGTTGTAAGCATGTTAGCTCTGCCTCTCGGATTGTTGTCTGTGGATTTGCCCAGGATGTTTTCATTCCAGTCACTTTAACAATGAAGGCACAGGATGGGGCAAAGGGACTTTCTTCATTTACTCTTATTTAGCCAATTTTAGATGTAAAATTGCACGTTGATCCAAAGGGTGTAATAGGAATGGTCCCAACTCCCTGCGCCTCCTGTGGCTTCCCTCCTGCCTGCACTGCTTTGTGGCCCCCTTCCACCTTTCCTCCCGAATCCTGTTTCTTCCCCTTGCTTGGGAAGGGGGGTTCCTTGGGGACAGGTTCTGAAACTGGAGCTCTTGCCCAGCATTCCCCTATTGTCTTCAAGGCGGTGGAGCAGAACAAACCTGCCTGAGACTCACATTACAGCTCAGTGCTTGGGAAGGCTAGGGGCCAGGGGCCAGCCACAGCTGTTGCCATGGCAACAAGTGGTGTAGAAAAGAGTAACACACAAGAGCTGAGGCCTGGACCAGCCTCCAGGGGCCAAGTTGTTGAGGGGCCTGGACCAAAGGGGAGGGGAGGGCAGGGCAGGGGGGCACCACAGGCAAGCAGAGCACACTGAGGGGTGGGCCTGTTTTGCCCTGAGCAGCTCCTGCACCTCCGAGGGAGAGACCACGCTTTCCCCACCCTGCTGAGCTCATTTCTAAACAGAGCAGAGGACCATTCAGCAGAGCAGGGCCTTGACTTGGAGGCAGGTGGCAAGCAGGGAGAACTGTCTCCTCTGGCCCTGGCCACAGCCGCCGATCCACACCAAGCAGGCAGGGAGGCCATGGTTCCTTCAGGTGAGGCCTGGGGTCAGACAGCTGGTCCTGGCTCAGCTGGAGGCGGTCAGATGCCAAAAGGTGCAGTGGAGGAAATGCTAGGGCCGTCAGGCCTGTCCTTAGGGCCCCACCTGGAACTTTGCCACTCCAGTAACTTTGCCACGGCTCTTCCATCTTCACCACAGCCATGTCGCGGTGGGTCCCCTCTTCGGCCTGGTGTTTCCTGTGAAGCCACCAGATTCCCTGTGCAGATCTCCCTGAAGTCCAGGCTCTCTCTGCGTGGCCCTGCGTTGGGGTGGCCACACTGCACTTGCCTGGGACATGCAGCCAGGTGAAGGACTTGAGAGACTAAGGCGGCTTCCCCTTTAAGGAATACGCACAGAAGTCGGCCTATGAATCATCTGCTCCCTAACTTACAAGGGAGATGAGTAAAAACAACCTCTAAAGAGGAACCCGTATAAGAGAAAAGTGAAACATCATTCCTCATTCACTTTGGAATGCACTGAGTGCTCTTTCCCACTTTTTATGAGTGTGACCATTTGGCGTAATCATGTCATTTAGAAGGAACGTTTTCTGTTTGGGGTTATTTATGTTTCTCTCCCTCACTTAGCACAAATATTCAAGAATGGTCTCTCTACTAAAAAACACTCTGCTTACTGGATATCTCCTATATGGCCAGGCGTGGAGAAGATGGTGAAACACTGTGTCCCTGCCCCCAGAGGGTCCACCAGGATGTGACAGAGACCAGCACTGTACTGGCAGGACCAAGGGCCCCCCAGGGCCCCCCACGCTGCCACGGGGCTTGCTACGGCTTCCTGTGTATTCGCTTGTCTCTTCTGGAGGTCATCAAGTTTTATAAATGAGGACACTGAAGCCCAAAGAACGGGCCTCTGAAACCTGAAGCCACATGGCTACTGAACTAGATTTGAGGCAGACCATGCTCCTAACATTGCCCATGGCCTCGTGGAAGTGGAGGGTCAGAGGAGGCTTTTCAAGAGGAAGGGCCATCCCACTAAGGGCCAGAGTCGGAGGTTTCAGGAGAGGGCAGGCATGGCGAAGTTGTGCTGGGCAGAAGCAGTGTGCTAGCACCCCTGCAGCCAAGGGTGTGCAGGGTGTGGATGGACATAGGGAGGCTGTGTGTCTCAATGTGCCTTTGAGAGGCTACTAACCTGAGTTATGGTCATGGGGCATTTATGATGTCCATAAAACAGCAGGTGCTGGTGAGCCAGCCGCTGGGCATGCTGTCTGTGCACTTTGGATTCTGAAGGAGTCAATCATTAACCAGGTGGCCCCCCGGCTGGGGAGGCTGAGGCTTTTCAGGGTCAGATGAGAGCCATAGGGAGCATGACAGGGAAGAGGTCTAACTAGCTGTGTGACCTATGGCAAGCCTCTTCCTCTGTGCCTCAGTTTCCTCTGTGTGACACAGAGGCAGTAGCAGTCCTGGCCTTGACGGTTGCTGGGGGACTGGGTGAGCGAACAGATGCACCCTGCAGCCCCATGGGACATTCTCTGGGTATTGGGTATTGCTGTCATCACAAAGGTCAGAGTGCTGGGTCCCGGTCCTGTTCCTGGCCCTTATCCAGCTGGGGGGGGTGGTACCTCCATAGCCTGTCGGGGCCTCGGTCTTCTCCAAAGTCCCCATGAGTCATTTGTGCTGAGGCTGAGACAGGTCCAGGGCTGTCTTCTCAGTGGGCCTCACTGGGGCCATTCATGGGGGGAGCCCAGACTCTAGGCCCATGTGGTCCGCTGCCTGCTGCATCTCCCTCACTGGTTTGCAGCAGGTGTGGGCAGTTGGGAGCTTCTCCTCATCAGATAATGAAATTCCTGGTATATTTATCAGGCATAAGAACACTGCATGCCATCTACTCCAGAGGGAGCAGCTGCATTTTGTCTTCAGCCTCCCCGGGTCGACCTCAGAGCTGGGAGGGGAGGTTGCCTCACAGTAGAGATGGCATTGCAGGGCATTCAGGCTGCAGTAAGTCCTGGGTGCCTGGAGGGGAGGTATGACAGGCAGTCAGCCTGAAATGCCAGTGATGGGGCCTGGGGGGGGGCACAATGGAGGCCAGACTGGCTGCTGGGAGCAACTTCATGTTTCTAGACACAGGATCCAGAGCTGGTTGCAGAGGCCTGGGGGTCTTACCAGTAAGCTTCATGCTGTTGTGAACATCTGAGATAATGCACAGAAATGCTCAGCACGGGTGCCAACACACAAACTCTCAGCTAAGCACACATCAGTTTTCCCATCTCTCCAGCTGGTTACACTGGCCTTAGATGCCTGTGTACTCCACCCACCCACAAGGCCTCTCTCTCCCCCCTTGCCAAATTGCCATACGACCTCTATGAAGTACCAGGTACACAGTGAAGACATCCCACATGGAGCTCTGTTTCCAATTAGAAAGAGGCCCAGGGCACCGACATGCGCCTCAGTTATCATTTGGCTAAACTGGTCACTAGCCTGTTGCACGGCTTCTCTCTCCTTACATCTCACTTCTGTTGGGGCCTGGCCTTGGGTTCTGTCCTTGGTGAAACAATATTTGTAAGACAGATGCAGTGGCCTGTCATTTGCTTGTCCTTGGTTTTGTGTTTAATTTCCCTGAAATTTAGATTCCTTATTCTGTAATGCAGGCAGGCACGGCAACACTAATCAGGCCCAGATTTGTGGCATAAAAAGCTCTGCAAGTGCCACATCCAGACACGAGGAAGCGTTTGGGTGTTCAGCTGCAGAGGGATGATAGGAGGAGAGGGTGTGCTCAGGAGCCCTCTAGCAAGGAGGCCCACCGCAGCCCTTTCTACTGTCAGGCTGCAAGGAGCCTGTGGCTGTGAGGTCCTGGTGGTGTGAGGACTGGGCTAACCCTGGGGGTTTGTGGTTATTTGTTCAGAGGACTGCAAAAATGACAAGGAGAGGCCAGAGAGCCTTGGAGGCCTTGGGGGCACCTCCCCTTCTCAAAGCCACCTGCCTGGCCCAAGGCCAGGTGGCCCTGCAGCTCCTCTGGAGTGATGGCTGCACAGGGCCTATGTCAGGACCCTGCTGACACCTGGGTCATTGCCCTGCCTCCTCCTCCAGAGGGGCTGGCACACCCTGCAGAGCTGGCTGTCTTCTGAGGAACCTCTTCTATTGCTCCAGTCCAATTTCAGGAAAGAAAGATGCTTCTCAGAAGGAACCCAAGTGTCCAGGCTCTTCCCCACCACCCAGGCGTGGCATTTCTGAAGTGCTCTGCACTTGGCCTGCCCTTGTCAAGTTGACAGCCAAAAGGGGAGGAAATACACCCATCACTGGAAGTGCTTCCAGGACCTGTAGTTATTTCCCCACCCACCCAGAATTGACTGTTCAGGCACATTTATCCAGCTGAGGGACTTTTTAAAGAGGCTCCTGGGCCTCAGGTGTGGAAGATGTGAGCAGGCATATTCTCTCCATGTGTGCAGCTCTTTCTCTTTTGTTCCTGGGTCCTATAGGGCTTGCGACAACTGTCCCAATCAATCACGGCCATAGCTATATTTCCTCTTCCTCTGCTTTGAAAATCCCAGACACAGTATGCATTCAATACATTGTGTGAATAAATATCAGATTTATATAGAAATATTGTATCAATAACTTTGGCTCCCCAGCCTTGTCCCTATTTACCTAAAGAAAACTCTAAACCCAGTGCATGGTACCTATTAGGCACTCAATGGATGTTTGTTGAATAAATCCTGCTCCAAGAATTCTTCCCTCCAGCTCCAACACAGGTATGCCAGGGACAAGGACCTTGGGCCTTTGTACTGGAGGGGTCTGGCACTGGGCCTGGGGGCAGCAGTTAGTTTGAGTGTCCAAGCTCAGAGGGTACACATTCCCATGCATCAGATACACCTCCCATGTTAATAAACAGGTAAATACATGAAGAAAAACGCAAGGCTGTGCAAACCACATCCTGAGTAGTAGCTAGAACTTGATCTACAGAGTGATGGGTTCCATGCAGAACACTTACTTACCCTGCAGAGGCCCAGCCCCTGCCATTCAGAGAGGTTGTGCAGTTTGTCCAAGGTCACATGGCTCGTAGCACTGAGATGCCTCATTGCCCTCTGTAGTCTTGTCACCTGTTGACACAGAGCAGAGGTTGCTGAAGGGGAAGAAAGGAGGACAGAGTAGTTTGTCTCATAGCAACAATGGCAAGGAAGGCCACCTGGTACATGGGAACCAAACCAGCCCCTGACTCAAGAGGGCAGGGCTTCGCAGATGCTCATTTCAGCTCCAGAAGAGCAGCTCAGACTGAGCACCTCCTGTGCAGGGTGCAGGCTGGACCATGGCCCACCCAGCCAAATGCCCAGCAGTGAGCAGTTGGTGGGCAGCCCTTGCCATGGCACTGAGGACAGGAGTGAGTTACACTTTTCTCATTTCTTTTTTAATTTTTATTTTGGTATCATTAATCTACAGTTACATGTGCAACATTATGTTTACTAAACTCCCCACTTCATCAAGTCCCCCCTACCTACCCCATTACAGTCACTGTCCATCAGCGTAGTGAGATGCTATAGAGGGTTGTACAGCCCTCCCCATGCCCGCCCCCCTACATTATGTCTGCTAATCGTAATGCCCCTTTTCCCCCTTGTCCCTCCCTTCCCACCCATCTTCCCCAGTCCCTTTCCCTTTGGTAACTGTTAGTTTCATTCTTGGGTTCTGTGACTCTGCTGCTGTTTTGTTCCTTCAGTTTTTTTCTTTGCTCTTATATTCCACATATGAGTGACATCATTTGATACTTGTCTTTTTCTGCCTGGCTTATTTCACTGAGCATAATACTCTTTAGCTCCATCCATGTTGTTGAAAATGTCTGCATTTGTTTTCTTCTTATGGCTGAATAATATTCCATTGTGTATATGTACCACCTCTTCTTTATCCATTCATCTACTGATGGACACTTAGGTTGCTTCCATTTCTTGGCTATTGTAAATAGTGCTGCAATAAACATAGGGGTGCATCTGTCTTTTTGAAACTAGACTGCTGCATTCTTAGGGTAAATTCCTAGGAGTGGAATTCCTGGGTCAAATGGTATTTCTATTTTAAGTTTTTTGAGGAACCTCCATTCTGCTTTCTACAGTGGTTGAACTAATTTACATTCCCACCAGCAGTGTAGGAGGGGTCCCCTTTCTTCACATTTGTTGTTGTTTGTGTTTTCGATGTTGGCCATCCTTAGTGGTGTGAGGTGATATCTCATAGTAGTTTTAATTTGCATTTCTCTGATGATTAGCGATGTGGAGCATCTTTTAATGTGCCTGTTGGCTATCTGAATTTCTTCTTTGAAGAAGTGTCTATTCATATCCTCTGCCCATTTTTTAATTGGATTATTTGCTTTATGTTTGTTGAAATGCATGAGTTCTTTATATATTTTGGATGCCAGCCCCTTATCGGATATGTCATTTATGAATATATTCTCCCATACTGTAGGATGTCTTTTTGTTCTACTAATGGTGTCCTTGGCTGTACAGAAGCTTTTCAGCTTGATATGGTCCCACTTGTTCATTTTTGCTTTTGCTTCCCTTGCCTGGGGAGATATGTTCATGAAGAAGTTGCTCATGTTTATGTCCAAGAGATTTTTGCCTATGTTTTTATCTAAGAGTTTTATGGTTTCATGACTTACATTCAGGTCTTTGCTCCATTTTGAGTTTACTTTTGTGTATGGTGTTAGACAGTAATCCAGTTTCATTCTCTTGCATGCAGCTGTCCAGTTTTTCCAACACCAGCTGCTGAAGAGGCTGTCATTGCCCCATTGTATATCCATGGCTCCTTTATCATATATTAATTGACTGTATATATTTGGGTTAATGTCTGGATTTTCTATTCTGTTCCACTGGTCTGTGGGTCTGTTTTTATGCCAATACCAAATTGTCTTGATTATTGTAGCTTTGTAGTAGAGCTTGAAGTCTGGGAGCGTAATTCCCCCTGTTTGATTCCTTCTTCTCAGGATTGCTTTGGCTATTCAGGGTCTTTTGTGGTTCCATATGAATTTTAGAACTATTTGTTCCAGTTCATTGAAGAATGCTGTTGGTATTTTGATAGGGATTGCATTGAATCTGTAGATTGCTTTAGGTAGTATAGCCATTTTGACAGTATTTATTCTTCCTAGCCAAGAGCCTGGGATGCATTTCCATTTGTTAGTGTCCTCTTTAATTTCTCTTAGGAGTGTCTTGTAGTTTTCAGGGTATAGGTCTTTCACTTCCTTGGTTGGGTTTATTCCTAGGTATTTTATTCTTTTTGATGCAGTTGTGAATGGAATTGTTTTCCTGATTTCTCTTTCTGTTAGCTCATCATTAATGTATAGGAAAGCAACAGATTTCTGTGTGTTAATTTTGTATCCTGCAACTTTGTTGAATTCAGATATTAGTTCTAGTAGTTTTGGAGTGGAGTCTTTAGGGTTTTTTATGTACAATATCATGTCATCTGCAAATAGTGACAATTTGACATCTTCACCAATCTGGATGCCCTGTATTTCTTCATTTTGTCTGATTGCCATGACTAGGACCTCCAGTACTACGTTGAATAAGAGTGGGGAGAGTGGGCATCCCTGTCTTGTTCCCGATCTTAGATGAAAAGCTTTCAGCTTCTCACTGTTAAGTATGATGTTGGCTGTGGGTTTGTCATATACGGCCTTTATGATGTTGAGGTACTTGCCCTCTATACTCATTTTCTTGAGAGTTTTTATCATGAATGGATGTTGAATTTTATCAAATGCTTTTTCAGCATCTATGGAGATGATCATGTGGTTTTTGTTCTTCTTTTTGTTGATGTGGTGGATGATGTTGATGGATTTTCAAATGTTGTACCATCCTTGCATCCCTGGGATGAATCCCACTTGATCATAGTGTATGATCCTCTTGATGTATTTTTGAATTCGGTTTGCTAATATTTTGTTGAGTGTTTTTGCATCTATGTTCATCAGAGATATTGGTCTGTAATTTTCTTTTTTGGTGAGGTCTTTGCCCGGTTTTGGTATTAGAGTGATGCTGGCTTCATAGAATGAGTTTCGAAGTATTCCCTCCTCTTCTACTTTTTGGAAAACTTTAAGGAGAATGGGTATTACTTCTTCTCTATATGTCTGGTAAAATTCAGAGGTGAATCCATCTGGCCTGGGGTTTTGTTCTTGGGTAGTTTTTTGATTACTGATTCAATTTTGTTGCTGGTAATTGGTCTGTTTAGGTTTTCTGTTTCTTGCTTTGTCAGTCTTGGAAGGTCCTATTTTTCTAAGAAGTTGTCCATTTCTCCTAGGTTTTGCAGCTTGTTAGCATATAGATGCTCGTAATATTCTCTTATAATTCTTTGTATTTCTGTGGGGTCTGTCGTGATTTTTCCTTTCTCATTTCTGATTCTGTTTATGTGTGTAGATTCTCTTTTTCTCTGAATAAGTCTGGCTAGAGTTTATCTATTCTATTTTGTTTATTTTTTCAAAGAACCAGCTCTTGGTTTCACTGATTTTTTCTATTGTTTTATTCTTCTCAGTTTATTTATTTCTTCTCTAATCTTTCTTATGTCCCTCCTTCTGGTGACTTTGGGCCTCATTTGTTCTTCTTTTTCCAATTTCAATTATTGTATCTTTGGACTATTCATTTGGGAATGTTCTTCCTTCTTTAAACAGGCCTGGATTGCAATATACTTTCCTCTTAGAACTGCCTTTGCTGCGTCCCACAGAAGTTGTGGCTTTGTGTTGTTGTCATTTATCTCCATATATTGTTTGATCTCTGTTTTAATTTGGTCATTGATCCACTGATATTTAGGACATGTTGTTAAGCCTCCATGTATTTGTGAGCCTTTTTGTTTTCTTTGTACAATTTATTTCTAGTTTTATACCTTTGTGATCTGACAAGTTGGTTGGTAGAATTTTTGAATTTACTTTGGTTCTTTTTGTGGCCTAGTATGTGGTCTATTCTGGAAAATATTCCATGTGCACTTGAGAAGAATGTGTATCCTGCTGCTTTTGGGTGCAGAGTTCTGTAGATGTCTATTAGGTCTATCTGTTCTAGTGTGTTGTTCAGTGCCTCTGCATCTTCACTTATTTTCTGTCTGGTTGATCTATCCTTTGTAGTGAGTGGTGTGTTGAAGTCTCCTAAAATCCTAAAATGAATGCATTGCTTTCTGTTTCCTCTTTTAATTCTGTTAGTATTTGTTTCACATATGTTTGCACTCCTGTGTAGGGTGCATATATATTTATAATGGTTATATCTTCTTGTTGTACTGACCCCTTTATCATTATGTAATGTCTTTCTTTATCTCTTGCTACTTTCTTCGTTTTGAAGTCTATTTTGTCTGATACAAGTACTGCAACACCTGCTTTTTTTCTCCTTGTTGTTTGCATGAAATATCTTTTTCCATCCCTTCACCTTTAGTCTGTGTAAATCTTTGGGTCTGAGGTAAGTCTCTTGTAAGCAGCATATAGATGGGTCTTGCTTTTTTATCCATTCTGTTACTCTGTGTCTTTTGATTGGTGCATTCAGTCCATTTACATTTAGCGTGATTATTGATAGATATGTACTTATTGCCATTGCTGGCTTTAGATTTGTGGTTACCAAAGGTTCAAGGGTAGCTTCTTTACTATCTAACAGTCTAACTTAACTCTCTTGTTAAGCTATTATAAACACAGTCTGATGATTCTTTATTTCTCTCCATTCTTTTATACTAGGTGTTTTATTCTATACAGTCTTACATTTCTTTTGACTGTTTTTGTGGATAGTTGATTTTACTTTTTGCCTTTAGTTAGTATTTGGATGGTCTGCTTTCTTTGCTATGATTTTATTTTCCCTGGAGACATCTTTTTAGCCTTAGGAGTGCTTCCATCTAGAGCAGTCCCTTTAAGATATCCTGTAGAGGTGGTTTATGGGAGGCAAATTCCCTGAACTTTCACTTGTCTGGGAATTTTTTAATCCCTCCCTCAAATTTAAATGATAATTGTGCTGGATACAGTATTCTTGGTTCAAGGCCCTTCTGTTTCATTATTAAATATATCATGCCATTCTCTTCTGGCCTGTAAGGTTTCTGTTGAAAAGTCTGATGATAGTCTGATGGGTTTTCCTTTGTATGTGACCTTTTTTCTCTTGCTGCCTTTAATACTCTGTCCTTGTCTTTGATCTTTGCTATTTAAATTATTATATGTCTTGGTGTTGTCTCCCTTGGGTCCCTTGTGTTGGGAAATCTGTGGGCTTCCGTGGACTGCGAGACTATTTCCTTCCCCAGTGTGGGAAAGTTTTCAGCAATTATTTCTTCAAAGATACTTTCTATCCCTTTGTCTCTGTCTTCTTCTTCTGGTACTCCTATTGCGCGAATATTGTTCCGTTTGGATTGTTCACACAGTTCTCTTAATATTCTTTCATTCCTAGAGATCCTTTTATCTCTCTCCACCTCAGCTTCTCTGTACTCCTGTTCTCTGATTTCTATTCCATTAACAGTCTCTTGCACCTCATCCAGTCTGCTCTTAAGCCTGTCGATTGCTTGCCTCATTTCTGTATTGTCTCTCCTGACTTCCTCCCTTAGGTCTTGCATATTTCTCTGTAGATCCATCAGCATGGTTATGACTTTTATTCTGAATTATTTTTCAGGAAGATTGTTTAAATCTATCCCACCAGGCCCTCTCTCTGGGGTTGTCTGGGTGAACCTTGTCTGGACCATATTCCTCTGTCTTTTCATGGCGATAGAAGTGGTTGCTGGTAGGTGCCACGTGTGTCCACTGGGAGAACAAAGTCCCTTCCTGCTTGTTGTTCTCCTCGCCCTTTTTCGGAGCCTGAGCTGGTTTGCTGCACACCAGGGGCAGTCTCTGGGAAAATCCCCTGAGCTGCCTGTGTGTGGGGCCACCCTCAGCCTAGCCTATGGCACTGCGGGGGTTTGCAGTCTCGTTGGGTGCGTTATGCTCCCCTTGGTGCCTTCCAGACCTTGTTCTTGGTTTTGTGGCCCTTTCTGGTTAGCTGCGCGCCAGCCGGGAGTAGATTCTGTGTGGTTGCTGTGGGTGGGGCCATTCTCTCACTGTTCTTCAGCTGTGGTGGATCCGCCAGACCCTTTGCAGCACCAGCCGGGGGGGAACAAATGGCAGGCTGCTGATCTCTGTGGGAGGCTTCGGCGCAGTTGCTTTACCTGGCAGCCATTAGGGTCCGAAATTCCTCAAGATTCCCAGCTTGCTGGGCTGAGCGCGCTGGGACGATTTTGTTCCTCTGTTGGGCCCTTGTCTCTTTTAGACTTTTAAAAAAAGTGCCCACTTTTCTTTTGTCTCGGGGAGCTGGCTGAGGGGACCCGCTTGCAGTCTTCGTCTCGGATCCTGCCCTTCCATTTCTCTAATCTCCGATACACCATGCGATGTGTGTCTGTGCTCCCAGTGCAGATCACCAGGGCTGGTTATTTAGCGGGCCTGTGCTTCCACTCCCTCCCCACTCTGATTCTTTTCCTCCCGCCGGTGCGCTGGGGTGGGGGAGTGCTCAGGTCCCATAGGGTCGCGGCTTCGTATCTTACCTGCTTCGTGAGGCACTGAGTTCTCTCAGATGTATCTGTAGCCTGGCTGTTGTACTGTATCTTCTGGCCTCTCTTTTAGGAATAGTTGTATTTGTTGTATTTTCACAAATATATATGGTTTTGGGAGGAGATTTCCGCCATCCTGCTCATGCCACCATCTTCCCAGAAGTGCACATTTTTCTCATTTTTGTCTGGTATTCCTAAAAGCTGGAAGGCTGTGATGGACCTTGCAAAGAAAACACATGTGGTAGGTCAGCTCATTCAGCACCACTGGCCAGGAGTTCAATGTTAATGTCTCAATAATATGCATTAAATAGAGGTCTTTAAACAAAAACATACAAAACTGGGTTATGTATTGTTCAGTTGATGAAAATGCTGATACCAGAGGCTCAAAGGAGCCTAAGCCTATATTTCCCCTAGCAGCAGTGGTTTAGTATCTGCTAAATCAGTGTTCCACAGACTTTTAAGAACATAACTACCATGAATAACAAGAATCAACTGTACTTTTCTAATACCAGGTGAGAAATAAGGGAAATAAATGAAAAGAATCCCAAAACATAAAGCAAATCAGCTTTAAAGTCCCAGATAACCTAGCCTTTACTATTTTCTTAGATATACATCTCCTTGCCCTTCCTTGTTGGGAACAGATGTGTCCACAGATGCGTCACTTGGGCCCCCACTCTCCCCCCTTCTAGCTTCTCTCCACGATTCAGGAGGTATTTTGACACTTCAGTGGTCACAGCCAAGAGAAATGGAGACCCTTTCTGAAGTTTGCCTTCAGCACTCTCTCTGATCGTTTATTCTATGTTTTTGTAGGGGAACGTGACAATGTTGTAAAGTACATAAAACGATAAGGGTTGATGAATTGTTACTAGGTGTACACCTGTGAAGTCACTGCTGGATCAAGGTTTAGAATATTCCTCTGATCATTTTATATCTGAGCAACATACCTCATTATACCTGGTGAGTGACATTATTTATGTCCTCATCTGTCGAGAGAGATTTCACCTCCTACACCCACAGTAGGAGTGTGGTTTTTCTATTTAGGCACATTAACACAGCCATATATTAATAAAACATGTGATTTATGATTCATATCATAAAATAATACAAAATATGCCTATGTATTGGAAAAGGAGGGTTATTCCCTCATACCGTGATGAAAAAATAATACTGGTATTATTTAATTAGCTGATTCTTTTAAAACTATTATTTAAGGATGCCAATTTTGAATGAGGTAGTCTTCACCCTTATTACTGGACAAATATTTATGGATAGTTACTGTAACAAAATTTATTTAAATCACTATTTCTATTATTTGGCTCATAAATATTTTGATGTTTTGGGAAGTCAAATGTGTGAAGTATGTTCGTTTCCCACAAGATGCAGTTTTGTGAGATGACTTTCATTCCAGCCTTTTGTGGATTTATAGCCAGCTTTACTTTTGAGCAAAATTACCCACCAAAGCCATGTGTGATCATGAGTGTGAAAAAAGAACCTTAGAGTAGCTTTTGTTAGAGGTAATACACAGTAAAATTTTTAAAAGACACATGCTTTGTGGTCTTGCATTATAGTCTTTTTGCTATGCAAGGACCAAGAGCAGCCCCCATTTCATCACTGGAGAAGTTAACTCCAAAGGTAGGTAACTATCTCTGGCCCTGGGAGGGACTTCCCTGCCCTGCCCAAAGCTCACTACTCACAGAGTTGTCCTAGCTACCAAAAAACACACTGAAGGAGTACTCATTGCTGATCCTGGAGGGAAGGAGCTCATTACCACTTTGACTAACAGGATGACAGGGACAGGCCCCTGCCTGTGGGCTCATTCCTGAGAAGAGGCTAGGGTGGGGAGGGTTACCACGGCGATGGCCAGTCAACACAATAAAGATGAAAAGAGGAATCTGGTTTAAAATGAAGTATGACTCTTAAAGAGAGAAGGGGGAAAGGAAGGCAGTGGGTTGTTTAAAGGCCTACAGATGAGGGCCTATCACACAGGGACAGAAGCTGGCCTTGAAAATAACTGCCCATGGTCCAGAAACCAAGCCTGGGTGTGACCACCAAAGTGAGTCACGGTGAGGTGCCCTGAGGCTGGGAGAGAAGCAGGTTGACATGTCTCCTGCTTCTGTGTTAGGGTCCTTGACAGTGTTGTCTTGATTGGATTTGAACATGGGTGTGCATTCACATTTTTTGGCTCTTCTGGAGACGTGCAAGCAAAGAGCACACGTGGGAATATGTTCTCCCCTAGCTTGGATTCTCACGACCAGGGTGTCATGTTCTGCCTTTCTTTTAAAAAAAAATTTTTTTAGAATTTTGGTATCATTAATATACAATTACATGAGAAACAATGTGGTTACTAGACTCCCCCCATTATCAAGTCCCCACCACATACCCCATTACAGTCACTGTCTATCAGTGTAGTAAGATGCTATAGAGTCACTACTTGTCTTCTCTGTGTTATACTGCCTTCCCTGTGCCCCCCTATGTTATGTATGCTAATCATAATGCCCCTTATTCCCCCTCGCCTTCCTTTCCCTCCCATCCTCCCCAGTCCCTTTCCCTTTGGTAACTGTTAGTCCATTCTTGGGTTCTGTGAGTCTGCTGCTGTTGTGTTCCTTCAGTTTTTGCTTTGTTTTTATACTCCACAGATGAGTGAAATAATTTGGTACTTGTCTTTCTCCGCCTGGCTTATTTCACTGAGCATAATACCCTCTGGCTCCATCCATGTTCTTGCAAATGTCTGGATTTGTTTTCTTCTTATGACTGAATAATATTCCATTGTGTATAGGTACCACATCTTCTTTATCCTTTCATCTACTGATGAACACTTGGGTTGCTTCCATATCTTGCCTATTGTAAATAGTGGTGCGATAAACATGGGGTGCATATGTCTTTTTGAATCTGAGAAGTTGTTTTCTTTGGGTAAATTCCTAGGAGTGAATTCCCAGGTCAAATGGTATTTCTATTTTTAGTTTTTTGAGGAACCTCCATATTGCTTTCCACAATGGTTGAACTAGTTTACATTCCCCCAGCAGTGTTAGAGGGTTCCCCTTTCTCCACATCCTTGCCAGCATGTGTTGTTGTTTATCTTTGGATGTTGGCCATCCTAACTGGTGTGAGGTGATAGCTCATTATGGTTTTTATTTGCATTCTCTCTTTATTTGCATTGATGATTAGCGATGTGGTGCATCTTTTCATGTGCCTGTTGGCCATCTGAGTTTCTTCTTTGGAGAAGTGTCTGTTCAGATCCTTTGCTCAATTTTTAGGTGGATTATTTGCTTTTTGTTTGCTGAGGTGCACGAGCTCTTTGTATATTTTGGATGTCAACCCCTTATTGGGTATGTCATTTATGAATATATTCTCCCATACTGTAGGATGCCTTTTTGTTCTACTGATGGTGTTCTTTGCTCTACAGAACCTTTTAAGTTTGATATAGTCCTACTTGTTCATTTTTGCTTTTGTTTCCCTTGCCCGTGGAGGTATGTTCATGAAGAAGTTGTTCATGTTTATATTCAAGAGAGTTTTGCCTATGTTTTCTACTAAGAGTTTTATGGTTTCATGACTTACAGTCAGGTCTTTGATTCATTTTAATCAAATGATCCATTTACTTTTGTGTATGGAGTTAGTAATCCAGTTTCATTCTCTTACATGTAGCTGTCCAGTTTTGCCAACACCAGTTGTTGAAGAGGCTGTCATTTCCCCATTGTTTATCTATGGCTCCTTTATCATATATTAATTGACCATATATGCTTGGGTTACTATCTGGACTCTCTATTCTGTTCCACTGATCTATGGGTCTGTTCTTGTGCCAACACCAAATTGCCTTGATTACTGTGGCTTTGTAGTAGAGCTTGAAGTTGGGGAGCGAGATTCCCCCCCTGCTTTATTCTTCCTTCTCAGAATTGCTTTGGCTATTCGGGGTCTTTTTTGGTTCCATATGAATTTTAGAACTATTTGTTCCAGTTTGTTGAAGAATGCTGTTGGTATTTTGATAGGGATTGCATTGAATCTGTAGATTGCTTTAGGCAGGATGGCCATTTTGACAATATTAATTCTTCCTAGCCAAGAGCATGGGATGAGTTTCCATTTGTTAGTGTCCTCTTTAATTTCTCTTAAGAGTGTTGTAGTTTTCAGGGTATAGGTCTTTCACTTCCTTCATTAGGTTTATTCCTAGGTATTTTATTCTTTTTGATGAAATTGTGAATGGAATTGTTTTCCTGATTTCTCTTTCTGCTAGTTCACCATTAGTGTATAGGAAAGCAACAGATTTCTGTGTATTAATTTTGTATCCTGCAACTTTGCTAAATTCATATATTAGTTCTAGTAGTTTTGCAGGGGGTTCTTTAGGTTTTTTAATGTAAATATCATGTCATCTGCAAACAGTGACATTTTAACTTCTTCCTTGCCTATCTGGATGCCTTGTATTTCTTTGTATTGTCTGATTGCCGTGGCGAGGACCTCTAGTACTATGTTGAATAAAAGTGGGGAGAGTGGGCATCCTTGTCTTGTTCCCAATCTTAAAGCAAAAGCTTTCAGCTTCTCGCTGTTAAGTATAATGTTGGCTGTGGGTTTGTCATATATGGCCTTTATGATGTTGAGGTACTTGCCTTCTATACCCATTTTGTTTAGAGTTTTTATCATGAATGGATGATGAATTCTGTTGAGTGCCTTTTCAGCATCTATGGAGATGATCACGTGGTTTTTGTTCTTCTTTTTGTTGATGTGGTGGATGATGTTGATGGATTTTCAAATGTTGTGCCATCCTTGCATCCCTGGGATGAATCCCACTTGATCATGGTATATAATATTTTTGATGGATTTTTTATTTTGGTTTGCTAATATTTTGTTGATTATTTTTGCACATATGTTCATCAGGGATATTGGTCTGTAATTTTCTTTTTTTGTGGTGTCTTTGCCTGGTTTTGGTATTAGAGTGATGCTGGCTTTATAGGATGCATTTGGAAGTATTCCTTACTCTTCTACTTTTTGGAAAACTTTAAGGAGTATGGGTATAATGTCTTCTCTAAAGGTCTGATAAAACTCAACAGTGAATCCTTCTGGTCCAGGGGTTTTGTTCTTGGGTAGTTTTTTGATTACTGATACAATTTCATTGCTGGTAATTGGTCTGTTTAGATTTTCTGTTTCTTCCTGGGTCAGTCTTGGAAGGTTATATTTTTCTAGAAATTGTCCATTTCTTCTAGGTTATCCAGTTTGTTAGCATATAGTTCTTTATAGTATTCTCTAATAATTCTTTGTATTTCTGTGGGGTCTGTTGTGATTTTTCCTTTCTCATTTCTGATTCTGTTTATGTGTGTAGATTCTCTTTTTTCTTAATAAGTCTGGCTAGGGGTTTTATCTATTTTGTTTATTTTCTCAAAGAACTAGCTCTTGGTTTCATTGGTTTTTTTCTATTGCTTTATTCTTCTCAATTTTATTTATTACTTCTCTGATCTTTATTATGTCCCTCCTCTGCTGACTTTGGGCCTCATTTATTTTTCTTTTTCCAGTTTTAGTAATTGTGAATTTAGACTATTCATTTGGGATTGTTCTTCCTTCTTTAAATAGGCCTAGATTTCTATATACTTCCCTCTTAGAACTGCCTTCGCTGCGCCCTAAAGAAGTTGGGGCTTTGTGCTGTTGTTGTCATTTGTCTCCATATATTGCTTGATCTCTGTTTTAATTTTGTCATTGATCCATTGATTATTTAGGAGCATGTTGTTAAGACCCCATGTGTTTGTGAGCCTTTTTGTTTTCTTTGTACAATTCATTTCTAGTTTTATACCTTTGTGATCTGACAAGTTGGTTGGTACAATTTCAATCTTTTTAAATTTACTGAGGTTCTTTTTGTGGCCCTGTATGTGGTCTATTCTGGAAAATGTTCCATGTGCACTTGAGAAGAATGGGTATCCTGCTGCTTGTGGGTGTAATGTTCTATAGTTGTCTGTTAGATCCATCTGTTCTAATGTGTTGTTCAGTGCCTCTGTGACCTTACTTATTTTCTGTCTGGTTGATGTGTCCTTTGGAGTGAGTGGTGTGTTGAAGTCTCCTAAAATGAGTGCATTGCATTCTATTTCCTCCTTTAATTCTGTTAGTATTGTTTCACATATGTAGGTGCTCCTGTGTTGGGTGCAAGATATTTATAATGATTATATCATCTTGTTGGACTGACCCCTTTACCATTATGTAATGTCCTTCTTTATCTCTTGTGACTTTCTTTGTTTTGAACTCTATTTTGTCTGATACAAGTACTGCAACACCTGCTTTTTTCTCCCTATTGTTTGCATTAAATATCTTTCTCCATCCCTTCACTATTAGTCTGTGTATGTCTTTGGGTTTGAAATGAGTCTCTTGTAGGTAGAATATAGATGGGTCTTGCTTTTTTATCTGTACTGTAACTCTATCTTTTGATTGGTGCCTTCAATCCATTTACATTTGGGGTGATTATCAATAGATATGTACTTATTGCCATTGCAGGCTTTGGATTTGTGGTTACCAAAGGTTCAAGGGAAGCTTCTTTACTATCTAACTGTCTAACTTAACTCACTTATTATGCTATTATAAACACAGTCTGATGATTCTTTATTTCTCTCCCTTCTTATTCTTCCTCCTCCACTCTTTATATGTTAGGTGTTTTATTCTTTACTCTTTGTGTCTCCCTTGACTGATTTTGTGGATAGCTGATTTTATTTTGCATTTAGTTAGTATTTGGTTGGTCTGCTTTCTTTGCTGTGGTTTTATTTTCTCTGGTGACAGCTATTTAGCCTTAGGTATACTTCCATCCAGAGCAGTCCCTTTAAAATACATTGTAGAGATGGTTTGTGGGAGGTAAATTCCCTCAACTTTTGCTTATCTGGGAATTGTTTAATCCCTCCTTCAAATTTAAATGATAATCCTGATGGATACAGTATTCTTGGTTTGAGGCCCTTCTGTTTCATTGCATTAAATATACCATGTCATTCCCTTCTGGCCTGTAAGGTTTCTGCTGGGAAGTCTGATGATAGCCTGATGGGTTTCCTCTGTAGGTGATCTTTTTTCTCTCTCTGGCTGCTTTTAATACGCTGCCCTTGTCTTTGGCCTTTGTCATTTTAATTATTATATGTCTTGGTGTTGTCCTCCTTGGGTCTCTTGTGTTGGGTGATCTGTGGACTTCCACGGTCTGAGGGACTATTTCCTTCCCCAGATTGGGGAAATTTTCAGCAATTATTTCTTCAAAGACACTTTCTATCCCTTTTTCTTTCTTTTCTTCTTCTGGTACCCCTATAATGTGAATATTGTCCATTTGGATTGGTCACACAGTTCTCTTAATATTCTTTCATTCCTAGAGATCCTTTTATCTCTCTCTGCCTCAGGTTCTCTGTATTCCTGTTCTCTGATTTCTATTCCATTAACAGTCTCTTCCACCTTCTGCTCTTAAATCCTTCCACTGTTTGTTTAATTTCTGTTATCTCCCTCCTGAATTCATCCCTTAACTTTTGAATATTTCTCTGTAGCTCCATCAGCATGCTTATGGCTTTTATTTTGAATTACTTTTCAGGAAGATTGGTTATTTCAGTCTCACCAAATCCTGTCCCTGGTGTTTGAGGTATTCTGGACTGAACAAGGTTCTTCTGCCTTTTCACGGAGATGGGAGTAGTTGCCGGCGAGTGGTGTCTGTGTCCCTTCCTGCTTGCCAGTTGCCTTGCCTGTCTCCGCTGTCTGTTACGGTTAATTGCACACAGAGAGCAGCCTCTGGGTTAAATCCTAGGCTGCTGTGGGTGGGGCAGCCCTCGGGAAGGCCTGGCCAGTGGCAGGGGTTGTAGGCCAGCAGTGCGTGTGTCTGCTGCAGGGACAAGGCCCCTTCCTGCCTCCCGGCCTCTGCGCCCATCTCCTCTTTCTGTGCCGGTCAACTGCACTCAGGGAGCAGCCTCTGGGTTAATCCCCTAAGCTGCCGTGGGCAGAGCGGCCTTCGGGATGGCCTAGGACACTGGCGGGGGTTGCAGGCGAACGGCGCGTGTTATGCCATGAGAACAGAGCCCCTTTCTGCCTTCCAGACTCTGCGCCCATATCCACTGTCTGTGCCAGTCAACTGAGCGCAGGGAGCAGCCTTTGGGTCTGGGCCGGTTAGGCACGTGCAGGGAATAGCCTCTGTGCTAAGCTGTGTGGTTGCTATAGGTGGGGCTGCTCCCTGGCTGTTCTGCAGCAATGGCGGGTCAGCTGGTTTGCTTGCAGTACCGGAGGAGGGGAAGGAATGGCCAGGTGGTTATCACTGTGAGGGGCCTTGGAGTTGCGTTGCCAACTAAAGGGTTAGGGCACCTGAGGTTCCTTAAAGTTCCCAGCCTGCTGGGCTGAGTGTGCCAGGATGATTTTGTCCACATGTTAAACCCTTGTCCCTTTAGACTTTTAAAACACCTGCTTTTCTTTTGTCCCAGGGCAGCCGGCTGTGGGAACCTGTTCACAGTCTTAGTCTTGGATTTTGCTTTTCTGCTCCTCTAATATCCAGTGCACCATGCAATGTGTGTCTGTGCTCCTGGGGCAGGTTCCTAGGGCTGGTTATTTAGCAGTCTTGTGCTTTCACTCCCTCCGCACTCTGATTCTTTTCCTCCCTCTGATGAGTTGGGGTTGGGGTAGTGCTCGGGTTCCGCCAGGTCATGGCTTTGTATCTTACCCTTTTTTGTGGGATGTTGGGTTCTCTCAGATGTAGCCTGGCTGGTGTACTGTATCTTCTGGTCACTCTTTTAGGAACGGTTGTATTTGCTGTATTTTCAAAATATATATGGTTTGGGGAGGAGATTTCTGCCACCCTACTCATGCCACCATCTTTTCCTCCTCTCTCTGCGTATTTCTTATGCTTAAGATTGTCTGGACCACCTCACCTGCCAAATTATATGAGATAAAGGGAAAACAGTCATCCCAAAGAACAAGAGTGTCCTGGTACTGCTGTCCCTGCTCTTCTACTTCTCGGGGGTACTGAGAAGTCAGAAGCAGATGTAACAAGAAGGCATACAAGGGATCTGGAGCCCTGTTAGGCACAGGCCACTAAGAAGTCCAGTATTCTAGATGTGTCCTCGTGGAGCCTTGGCATGCAAGGGGCTAGGGAAGGATGCTGGCTGCCCGAGAGATCAAGATCAGTCGCCACTGAGCATTTGGCAGCAGGCACTGCCTTAGCCAACAAAGAAGAGGTACCAGAGCTCCTACTGGCTGTCAGGGCCGTCCACCAGCCTTGGGAGAAAGCTCTTGGAGGTGACAGAACACCAGATTATGGTAGGCATGGGGTCCCATCACAGTCACCCGGCATTGCTGCACCCTTCCTTCCTGTGTGGCTGAGTTTTGTGTGGACATGGTGTTCACCTTATTCCCTGGAAGCTTTCCTGAATCATTGTAAGCTCTTCCACCCACATACTCATCTCCTGGCACCTTATCTCTTGTCTGAGCCCTCAGGGCTCAGACCAGCATGCCCTTCTTCCCCACAGAAGGGAGCAAGCCTCAGGGAAGAGCAGGAAGAGAGGCTGAGCCCCTGCCTCTTGCCTCCAAGTTGTCTCATACCAGTGCCTCTCCAAGCCTGTCTGAACAGCTGATTCCGCCTTGAGTCACATTTTCTCAGCCATAGACGCCCCATTCTGGGGCTTCATCCCCAAAGACAGACTCTATTCTGCATTGAGGAAATTGAGAAATCCAGTCATCCTTGACCTCCATCTTCTGGAGCAGAACAGAATGTGTATGTGTGGATGAGGGGTGTGGGTGGAGGTGTGGGAGGCACATGCTTGTCATGGAACTTAGAGCTGAACTTTCCAAATGTTCCAGAAAATTGGGGTGACCTCTCAGACTCAGATGGACCTTTGAATGAAGGGCTATTGCCTCAAAAAGTCTCATTAGCTGGTGCTTAAAAAAACAAAAAAGGCTCATTTACATACAGATCATTCAAGAAAACTTCCAGCCCCAGCCATCATGGAAGGCAAAGAAGTAAGGAAGTTCATTATTTTGGTATCCACCTGTTAATTTGGTATCCACCTTTGGACTTGTTAAGCACATCTATGTGTTATTCCATTAAACACAACAATTCTATCAGGCGAGTGTGACAGAAGCAATGCAAAGTGTTTTTCAAAACATTTCATTTTCCACATTTCCTGTCCCCATTTCTAGATGGGGACCACTGGATGTGGGCTGAAGTGAATGTACAACACTTGCTGCAGAGGGTGCAGAGGGATGAGGGGCTGTAGTTGAGCACATGCATGGGGGAAACCTGGGTCCCCGAGCATGGAGAAGCACCACCCAAGCAAACTACACAATCACCTGGCTTACCTGAGTGACACATAAGTGCTCTCTTGCATTTAGTTACTGAGGTTTGGGAGTACTTAGCTGAGGAATACAGCACGTCTTATACACACTTAACAATGACACAAATGACACAGAAAGAGTATGTGGTAGAAACCATGCTTAAACTCAGCTCTGCCCAACTTCAGAGCCATCCTCTTCAGGAAGTCTGGGTGGCTGCCTTTGACACTCATTTCACTGACATTCGTTCTGTATGAAATGGGGAAGTGCTGACCCATAAGGAGAGCTGCCCAAGTCCCAGTCTTCTTGGTCTTCAGCCTTAGTCTGTGGAGTGAGTCCTTAGTAGGTGGGGCCATGGAGGTGGCGATGATGGGGAGCTACCTCTTCAGAATGTTCTCCTTCCTTTACAGGAATGTTCCAGGTGGGAGAGAATCTGAGGATGTTTTGGGGGTACAACTCCCCGGGGGACAGAGACACAGGGAGGGGGGCAGGCCATCTGGTTGCTGTCACTCAACTGTTTCAGAGAAGAAAACCTAAGGATTGTTGAGAAGCCATTTTGGGGCTGGCGCTCTCAACTGACCACGTGGTCTGCACTGGCCGTCTGCACTGAGACCTGTTATTTGAGTACTTACTGTGGGCCAGACATTGTACTAGGAAACACAGTCCTGGCCCTCCAGGTTCAGTCTGGGGACCATTTGGGCTGCCATAACAGAATACCGTAGAGCAAGGGGCTTAAAAACAAGAGATGTTGATCCCTCATGGCTCTGGAGGCTGGAGACCAGGGTCAAGGTGAGGCCCCTTCCTGGTTCACAGACACATCTCATTTGTCCTCACTTGGGGACCAGAAGGGGCTCTGGGGTCTCCTTTGTAAAGACACTGATCCATCATGGGGGCTCCATTCTCATGACTTCATCACCCACCAGAGGCCTTGCCTCCTGGCACCATCGCCTGGGGATCAGGTGTCAGTGCATGAACTTTAAGGGCACATTCCTGCATAGCAGCAGAGATGTAAAGGAACCATTACAGGGCAGGAGGTAACTGCTGTGCAGGTGGCCACCGAGACACGGCAGGGGGATGGTCCTCAGCCAGCCTTGGGGATGCATCAGGGAGACAGGGAGACCTGAATGGAGAGCTGGTGGCATCTGGTGTCAAAAGCAACCATTCGAGGCTGCTGCGGACACCCTGCTGTAGATGGCAGGTGGACTGGAATAAGGCGACAGCAGGCAGTGGATGGAGCTACTGCAGCCAACACTCCTGTTGGGGAGGCCACCTGGGCCAGACTGGGTGTGGGCCCCATGCTGGCTGCTTTCTCATCTCTGCATCTTTCAGCCTCAGGGAGCTGGAAGGCAGCAGCTCTCCAGGTGGAAGGATGCAGAAGTGAGGTCACTCAGTGCAGAGTCACAGACGGCACCCAGAGACCTCAGGAGCTGGGAGTACTGTTACCCAGGCTCGGCACCGTGCCACAGACCTGTGACGCCCACAAGACACCCACAACTGCAGAGATGGTGGAAGAGCTAGGGTCAGAGAGGGAGACCTCGATGCAGACAGCTGCACTCATGCAACGTGGCAGAGCCACTTTATTCTCAGAAGTGAGCAGTCTTGACTCAACCCTGAGTTGCCCTGAGGCCAGCAGCACCCTTCTTGAGAGCCATCCTGCCACATTTATGGATAGGAACAGACCTGGGCCACAGAAAGCTGCAGAATTAAGATGCCTTGGCTTCCCTGGGGAGCCTGCAATTCCTTCAGAATGGAGCCTCTGGAGTCCCTTTGTCACTTCTGAGGAAGGTAGACACTTTAAGGCCTAAGAGAGAATAACCATGACACCATTTCTTAACGCCCTCCTGCAGCCCACTGTTTTGAGCTTCTGCACTTGGCAGCGCACCTCCAGAAGGTTTCTCCTCTGAGATGTGCAGCGGACTGCACCAGATGTCAGATTTTCACTGACTCAGAAGCTGGAGTGTCGACACTCCAACTATGAGTCTAGACCCAGCTTTGATGAGGGTGTTACTAATGCAGGGCTGTGGGGCACCTTCCTGGGATGGCTGGGATGCATCAGCCTCACAGCCTGCAATCAATCTATCTGGTTTTGTTTAACCAGGAATGTGCAACCAGCCAAATCCCACTTATCCCTGGCTGCTGGGGTCTCCGAGGTTATGTGCAGAGTTGAAATAAAAAGAGAAAACTCCCCAAATGGTTTTACTGCTTTGTGTTTGAATTTCGTGCCCCACCAACGTGTGAAAACTTTCATGTCTTTAGCTTTTTGTTGGAAGATTTTACACACATACGAAAGTGAACAGAATGTGGTAATTGACTCCGTGGACTATCTAGCTATTCCCTTATCACCAATGATCAACTCACAACCAAACTTATTTCTTCTGTATCCTCCTTATGTCCCCATACCATTTTTAAGCAAATCTAGACAACACATCATTCCATTCTTAAAAATGTTGGTATGGAACTCTGACCAAATCTTTTTATTAGAATGCTAGGTAGAGAGGAAATTAAGTGCTTTAAGTTTATCTTTCTATGTCTACTAAAGTTTGAAAAGAAGAGAGAAGAGGAAAAATAGATGCCGACGATTCATGTTGAAGACTTGCCCATAAATAAGGGGTCTCAGTGGTGGCTGGGTGGTCTGTTGGAGGCTAGATTGCGAGGGAACCCACTGCTCTTGGCGGTTGGTGGGTGGGATTTGCGCTGGGTGTGAGAGCAGGGAGCTGTCTGCACATGGGCTCCCAGGGCAGAGGTGGAGGGCAGCAGGCAGCCAGCCTTTGACTGGTCCCATAAATCGCCTTGTGAGCCCACATATGTGTTGGGTAGAAGCTAAGCAGGTGTACTGTGAAGGACCTGGGAGACACAGAGGTGGGGAGAGGCATTTTGTGTACCAAAGTGGGAGCAGCAGGCTGGGGTCTTGGCCACCCCAGGGGGGCATCAGCAGCAGCGATTGTGCTGAGATGCCTGAGGGCCTCAGGAAGCAGATGGCAAAGCTGTGGTGGCACTGTTGCTGACGGGAGCTGACGACTAGTCAGAGGAACAGTAAGTCACCCCTACGAGCCGCTGTATCCTGAGACACAGGTATGGCAGTCAGCCCTCTCGCTGACCCTAAGAGCTAGCTGCAGAGCAGATGGACCCAGCATGGAGGTCAAAAAGGTGGAAGATTAGGAACAGAGCACAGGGTGGTGACCATGTCCGGGAGCAAGGAGGGAGCAGCATGAATCACCATGAACTTTGGGGAGTCAGCCAGGATGGGAGTCAGGGGCCATATACCCTTGCTCTGCTGCTTTGAGCTATTACCTGGGAAGCTTCCTTGACCTTTCTGTGCCTCCGTTTCCTTATCTGGAGATGGGGGCTCTCCTGTAGAGGGCTGTGAGAACTGAAGGCATGTGGTGCCAAATATTCAGTCTGCACTCCACACGCATTAAGCACTTGGGCCTCGCGTCATGGTCACCTTACCACTCTTATCACGGTCGGGGTGCTGATACGAAGTGAGAGGGAACACTGTCTACTGAGTAAAGTCCAGCCCCCTAAGTACCTGTGCAGGCCCACGTGCTGACTCACCTGCTGACTCACCTTCCTGTTATGGGTTCCTGCTCCGTGTACAGCCAGTGCTAGCCCTGCCCTGTTTGGTCCCTCCCCTCACTAGCTGTTTCCTCTCGGCTGCTTGAATCTCCAGTCCCAGTTCTAGTCCTCTCAGCGCTTTCTCGAGAGCACCTTCTCTGTGGAGCATCTTGGGCAACACCCCAGTGTGAGCATACCCCCCATCTTCTCCTGCTCTCTGCTCTGGGGGCTCATGCCTTTGAGGGCTGGTGCTGACCATGGGGTGGGGCTGTAAATCTTGACCACAAGCACTCAGCCTTATTTAATCCAACAAACATGAATGGAGTTTCTGTGCTGTGCCCGGCCCTTGCTGAGTGTTGGAGATTCAAAATGAGAAAGACGCAGCCCCATCCGAATGTCCAGCCAAGAGAGAGCAATGACTCAGCAAAGCCAGGCGAGGTAATGGGACCACAGTGCGACCCCAGGAAAGTTCTCTGGAAACCCCGAGGCATGACCTCTTAGTTAATTTTCATGTCTTCCGCAGGCACACTGCCACGTATCAGCAGATGCTCAATAAATAGGTTGCTTAAAAGGAAGAATTTACCCAGTATAGACTTCATCTGGCTCTCTGCAGACTACTGTGTACCATGACCCTTGGCTAACCCCCCCTTCGTGACTTATACAACGGTTGGGGCTCTGAGAAGGGTCTCCTTGGGGTCTGGGCCCTGCCAGCCATCTGGTGGGAACAGGCACGTTGAGTGAATTCTAACTGTGGCACCTGGCCTGTGATTCCCCACTCTGCCCTCTGCCCTTCCAGGTCTAACTCACCCAGTAGGGACAGAAGTTGTCTTCATGTTCAGGTGACCTGCTCTGAGGCCACCAAGGATGTTCTGTATCCCATCCTGGGGGCAGCAGGATGACTTCCCCTTGTTGGGAGTCACTCGCTGGGATGTGGTGTCCAGGGTGGGCAGACAGGCCGGCACAAAAGGAGCAGACAGCCTTGACCAACGCTGCCCGCCCCTCGCCCACCCGTCCCCTTTGTAAGAAAGCAGTTTGTCTGGACAGGACTGGACTAAACCAAGCCTAAGGAACGATTTTATATCAGGGTTTAATTTTCCTGCATTCTCTATAAACAGCCATTGACTGATTGCTTGATTTGCAAGACTGTTTAAAATAAAATAGAATGTTTCTTTTAGGCATCCAAATCACTTAGGAGATCATTTCTAACTTTTTTCCAAAGAATCTCTGGACAGGAACAGTCTATTACGGCTGACCCTGTGACTGCACCGCCTGCCTCAGTACCCATGTGGACCTCTTCCTATCTTGCACACACTGTCTGGACACAAAGCTGAGAAAGGGGCAAAGACTCAAGTCTGTTTCAGACAAGAACCTGAAGTGACTCAGGGGAAATTCTGCAAAGAACAGTTTGATTTTAGGTGAAACCTGGCTAAACTCTGCCTATTAGTTTTTTGTGTGCCAGTGTTTAAAGTTTAAATATTCTTTGCATTTTTCCCCAACACCACAGTTAAATTAGAAGCTGGCTTAAAGGACAGATATTTGTAGATGTACATGCCTGCTGGTGAGGCCTCGCTGCCTGTGAGTTTTTGAGCCACTGGGGAAGGTGTGCTTTATATACAGAGTCTACATGTTTAATGTTCTTTGAATGGTGATTGCAAGGTGCTCAGAGAAGACTTGACTTTATTTAGACATTCTATGTCTTCGCAGTTTCCTCTCTGGGCCGACTCTTGGCTCTCTCTGCAGACAGTGTGTGTGTGTGTGGTAAGAAAAAGGCTGTGTGTGGGGGCTTGGAGTAGGGAAAGATCAGGGAAATATATTTTTTTCTTATGAGGCGATTGTATTGTTCATACTTGAAATTCCCCCTGGAACAATTTGGTTAAATGTACATCTGCATAAAGCTGAGTTATGGCCACTAGATGAGCCTCCCATATAAGGAAGACTTGGAGTTGAGTTATGGATCGTGTCATCTGTGATTTCTCCTGGCCTGGACACACTGAAACATGCAATAAGCTTGAACTGGAGCAACCCCATATAATCCAAAGTGTCTCCTGCCTCCAAGAGAGGATTTCAGACAGGAAGCCCTCATCACTTATAAAAAACAATAGAAACACAGCTGGTTGATTCATGGAGAAGAAAATAGTAGAGCTGTCCCCAACAGTATGCTCCTTGTTTGAAGCTCAGTTCAGGAGGTATTTTGAAGTACCTTCTTCATGCAGACACCCTCTCTCTATCGAGGGCACTTGGGGACTTGCAGATGAGTGCGACACAACCCACAGTGAATTTTTGAAGTCCCGGGGGGCAGGCAGCCCTCTTGCTGTGAGAGCTCTGCAGAGATGCCATCCTCTGAGAAGGTGTCAGGGGCTCTACAGAAGATGGGCGGCTCAACAGGGGAGTGCGGAACGGTGGCTGCTCCTTCCTGGTCCCGGTGAGGACGGTAATCTCGTCCTCACTTCTGGCCAGGAGCCTGCTTATGAAGCAGGGGGCTGGAGTACAGTCTACTCCCCATGTGGGGGCCTGGTGTCCCATTTCATGGGTGGGCAAGAGCAGATGCTCTTGAGAAGTGTAGGAGCAGGCTCCATCTCTGTCTGGCCTTAGCTGCCGCCCTCCCAGCTTCTGTGCTCCTCCAGGTCAGAAGAGAAGGATGCACACAGGGGTGTGGTGGTGTGGGTCCCTGGTGGCCTCCTTGATCCAGGCACCGCAGCTGGTCCTGATGTGGGAACCCTCTCCAGCACCTCTGTTGTCCTCCCCTGGCTCTGTGCCCTTGGCTGTCTCCCTTCTGGGTGAGCCTGCTCTGCAGTTGCATCCGCTTGCTCCTGGGAAGACTGGTGTCTGGACCCATAGGAGACCCCCAGGCAGGTGCTGCATTCAGTCTTCTTCCCTGAAGAACCTTCCAGTCTTCCAGGCCCATATGCCCCATGCTTCGCCAGCAGGGGTGGCAGTGGGATGGTCCCCGGGAGGCAGCACCTCGGCAGACAACTTGACCAGGAGCTCTCTGCGACCCTCACTGAGCTGCGCTGAGAACCTGGGGCTGAGGCTGGACCCTTCCTGCCCCTCCAGGGGGAGGACGACCAGGGCTTTGCCCCCTGGGCTCTCCCAAGGGAGCAGGATCCTCAAGAGAGCTGGGGACGAAGGCTGAGGGTTGTGTGCCTTCAGGTCTCAGGAGGGTGGGGCCCTTTAGGCTGGCATTTCCAGGGATGTGAGATTGAACTTGTTCTGGAATTGTAAAAACACAGAATCTACTTTGAAAGAATCTGTCTTTGATGCATTCTTTGGTGGCAGTTCCACACCAAAAGCCAAGATCAGAGTTACCTTTGGCTTCCCCTGCTCCACATACAGGACATGTGAGCTGTTGAAACACTCGATGGAGTTCCTCAACCCAAGGGCAGGCCTGGCTGTAGAAGGTGTTGGACCTGAAAGACACTGAGGTCCTCATACTTCCAGGATGCCCATTGATGTGGGATGGGAACTGTGGTGAACTGGGTGGGGTCCCCGGATGCCACCAGGTGCCCCATGCAGGGGAGCCCAGCAGGGGCTCTGGGGTGTGCAGTGGGGCAGAACCTCCTAATTATAAGGACCTTCTCCCAGTGCTAGGTGGAGTGCTCCCCCCTCACCAGAAATGTTCAAGCAGAGTCTGCCTGACCGCCCTGCTCCTGCCAGCCCTACCACAAGGAGAGTCCTTGAGAGAGCTCCGAGCCTCAGGGTGGGGTGTGAAAGCTCCTTAGTCAGGCCCAGTTGCCTAGCCAAGCTCTGCCATCATTTCTTCTGGAGGCTTCTGAGATTTTGTGGTTCTGTTCCCACCCTTGTGAGGTCAGCTGGGAGTTTGTTTCAGGAACGTGGCAGGGTCATGGACCGAGGGCTGGAACTCACACAGCCCTAGGGTTCTCTGCCCCTGGGAGAGGCTTTGATGGCAGCTACTGCTTGGGCCCCAGCCCTGGACACAGCCACCAGTGCCCAGCACGCCCAGCATGCAGTCTGTAGGCCTGCCAAGGCTGCTGCAGGTTTGCCATTCATGTGTGGCTTTACCAAGGTATCGGATGGGGGTCAGGAAAGGGGATTCTGGCCTCCTATGCAATGTATTTCTATAGTCAGAAGTTGCTTGTAACAATCACAAATTACTTTTGAAATAAAACAATGCAAAAAATGTTTTCACAGTTCTCACTTGGAAGCTGGTGATCCCATGACAGTGCAGCTCCCTTAGGCCTGGAACTGACTCATTAACCTAGTAACACCCTCTGAATCCTGAAGCATGCTAGCTCATCAGATCACCTGAAACAGGGTGACCTGGAAGGGAGGAATGTGCAACGAGTCAACAGTGTTGGGTTTACGCACAGTGGGTGATGGGATGGAGGGGAGGAGGACATTTTAGATCAGGAGTCCCCGAGGGAACCCAGGTTCATAACATCCCTGGGCTGCAGGGCACTGTAGGAACCTGCTAGCACAGCATTTTCTAGTTGTGCTTCCTAGAGACCCAGGGGTTGTGGGGGTCTTCACCCATCCCCTCTTCCCACCAGAGCCCCCGCATTGCTATGCTTTCCAGGCTGGTCGGGCAAGGGCTCTTGGCTAACGAGCATGAAGCTGCTGGCCCAGCCCACATGCCTCACGCACAGACAAGGGTCTGGAGTTAGAGGGCAAGTGTTCACAGGCATCGTCACTATGCAGGCCTGGAGTGGGGCTGGGCCCTCCATGCAGCCAGGCCTGGCAGCTGTCGGTGCCAAAGGAGCATACAGTGAGGGGCCAAGCCTTTTCTGAGAAAGGTCAGGGGGCCCACGTTTAAAAGGGCAGCTCAGGTGTGTGTGAGGACATGGCCATGGGAGGCCTGAGGAGCTGAGGGCTTCCAGTCCAGGGGTCTGTAGGGGGGCTGAGAGGAAGGCTGGGCCAATACCCCAGCTTGGCACTGCCTTCTCCAGCCCCAGACCCTAGACCTCAGTCAGGAAGTCCTGACCTCCTGACCTCCTGTAGGAAGAGTGTGTGTGGACATTTCTCTGGGATGAGGTTATTGGGGAGGTGGGTGGAGTGTGCACACTCTCAAGGGTTAAGCGCCACTGCTGACTTCTGCCTCCTGAAGACCTACACCCACATTGTCTAGCTTTCTCCAAGCAACTTTAGCTGCCCCTGTACCTCCTTCAGGCTAGGAACAAAAACCACACTCAAGACTCTGCTGCTAGATTGCTCATTTCTGTGTCAAGACTCTGCTGCTAGATTGCTCATTTCTGTGTGGAGGGAGGTAGAAGGCCGTGCACTTCATCAGCATGTGTGCACGCATGTGTGTGTGTGTGCCTGAGGGACAGGCTTTTGTGGGCTGCTGTGACTTGGAGTTGGAGGCACCTGTGTCTCTTACCTCTTCCTTCTTTGTGCATGGACTCAGACCCCTCTGCTCTGTTCAGTTGCTCTGAAACTCCTTTTCTTCTCTGATCTGTGCTGCCTTTCCGGGCACAGCTCCGAGGGTGTGCCAGCAACCTGGGCCAACAGCAACAGTGGAAACCAGGACAGCTCTGGAAAAAAGTTTAATTAGCAGAAGTGATCTATGTGAGCCTCTGAGGCATCAGATTTCATTTTTAACTGGCTGGCCTGGAGCCGAGCCTGATGAATTTTCCTGCAGGACTGTTTCTGATTTTGAAGTGACTAGCTGGTGCTTGGCTCCAACCTTAATGCTGGCCCAGGAAGGTTGATGCACGGCCCTCTCAGACCCTGCTTTCTCTTGGCGGGCAGTGCCAAGCATACTTGGTGGGGTCTTGAGGGAAGTGTGGGGTGCCTGGGGTCATGTCAGCATGAGTGATGCCACATAGACTGGGCTCACCAGGGTGTCTCCTTCTTGGGTGAGGTGCATTGCTCTGAGTGTGGAATGCTAGCTGACAGGAAAGTGGTTTCAGGGGAAAACAACTTGGGGGAAGTGGAACCCTGTAAGTCACAGGGCCTGTGGTACTTATGGGTCTGGATCTGGTGTAATAAAAGAATCGCCAAGGGGATCCTCAGGGCCCCTAAGGGCCCTCAGAAAGAAATTCAACTGGTATCACCCAGCTCCTTGGGCAAGTGGCTGGTCTCACAGAGCCTTCTCAACTTGGCTTTAAATCAAAGGGGCCCATGAAAACCCCAAGGTCCCATAGAATGTCTTCTGGAAAGGGGATAAGCCCAAACCTCTCAACCTCAAGGTCTAGGTTTCTGAGGATCTTGGATCCATGGAATGGCCCAAATTGTTCTCGGATTCTAAAACCATCCCTGTTACTCTAGAATTCTCTTCAGGACTTGGGGCTGTGCCCGTGTCCATCAGATCTTTCTGGGTAAGGGCACTTAGTCACCTTGGAGGGAGGCCTGCCATCGTCCAAAGGGGGTGCCTTTTACAGAAAGGTGGGAGCTCTGCAGGGGGCCTGGGTGCAGGCCTTGTGGTCTCCCCTCCAGCACACCCTGCTCCCTGCCCCGAGGCTGGCCTGTATGGGCTCTCCCTTACTCCCTGCTCTCTGGTTGGGGCCAGCAATGGGGAGCCCCAGTGGGAGCTCAGAGGGTGGAGAGGGTGGTGTAGGCATTTATTCTGCCTTCTTCCTTGCTGTTTCTGTTAGTCTCCGTGTGTCTCTCACCCAGGGTCATGGGCCTCTCAGCCTTCTCTCTCTTCTTCCACTTGATCACCCCGCTCCCCCCACCCCCATCTCCTCTGGTCTCTGAACCTGCCAGGTTTGGTGCACTGCAGTACCCTGGGGCTCCCTGCAGTCTGGGTATGCCTTTCTAGCCAGCCGCCCTCCTCGGATTATTCTAACTGGAGTTTGCACTGTTTCCTGCTGGGTCTCCTACTGACAAAGCAGGAAAACCATCTTTTCTAGATTTTCTATAAAGTGACTTTTGACAGTCTCATTCTCTGAGGACAAAGCTCCTCAAAGACATGTGCTGGGGAGCAAAGAAATGATGGAAAAGTTAAAAAAACAATCCTGGGGCACAGAGCTAAGGTCTTTTGTGGCATTATGGCTCACACTTGGCCAGGCTGGTGCCAGGCAGGGAGACGTGAGTAAGCAGGTGGAGCGATGGGAGGGCTGCGGCTGAATCTCAGGTGGCCCCTACCTATCCACAAAGGTGTGGATGAGCACAGGGGTGCCCATTTGTCTCCTAGGAGCCCTCATTAAATGCTGGCAACTAAAGGAATCCCGTGTCAGGGACCCAGGATGGCCACAGATAGGCGGACATGGGACCAAAGAGAGAACCTGCTGCTGGATCAGCCAGGGTTCTCCAGTGAAGCAGGCCACTAGGATATGCTGAAAGAGACTGGCTTGTGAAATTGTGGACCAGCTGCGGGCTGGGACCTAGGACAACTGCTGGTGTAGTTCCAGTTCAAACCCGAAGGCCTGGGAAACAGGAGCACTGACATCCAAGGGCAGGGGAAGTTGGATGTCCAGCCCAAACAGAGAGAGCGAGGTGCCCCTTCCTCAGTGTTGGTCCTATTTGAGCCTTCAGGATTGGATGAGGCCCCACACTGGGGAGGGGTCTGCTTTCCTCCATTTATCCATTCAACTGCTCTTCTCTTCCAGAGACACCCGCACACACACCCAGAATCATGTTTCAGCTTTCTGGGCATCTGCCCCATCAAATCAATGCAGAAAACCAACCATCACACCAGGTGAACTAGCACGCGACAGAAAACGACAGAATTTCTAGGGTCATCCTAACAGGCTCCAAGAGCTTTAACCCTCGGCAGGGTCTGCTGGGCTGACGGAGATGTAGGAGAAGGAGCCCAGGAAGGGAATGTTGCTTTCAGAGGTTGGGGCCCAGGCCCTCGGGCCCCTCTCCAAGTTCCCAAGGTGTAACCATCCCAGCCTCTTCTCTTTGCTCCCTTGGCCGCAGGGGTGATGCTATAGACACCTCTTTTTACCTGTTTAGCTACCAAGTTCACAATTTTAGACCCATGTGAGTATTTGTACTTAGTCTTCTCTATTCAAGTAGTGGCTGTGGGCTGTCCTCTCTGAACCCTGACCCTGCCTTTGTGGTCTGTGGGAGTGAGTGATTTCACCCTGGCCTGTAGGAGGCTGGCAGGTTGGTGGAGGCAGTGGGGAGAGATTGCCAGAACCATGGCAAGGAGGCAGAGGAGGCGAGGCAGCTCTGAGGGCAGCTCTGCTCATTTCTTCTGCCTGAGAATATTGGTGGCCTGGAGTAGGCAAGGGCCTGGGTAATGTTGGAAGGGAAAGTCAGGAAACCACTCCTCCCTCAGGGACTCAGAGTCCAAGGCATGCAAGCAGAGACTGCTGACAAAAAGGTGTGCTCCACACTTGGCTGGCTCATGGTGTCCCCTAGTAGTCCTTTAAGGAGCCACCTGGCCCAATGCAGGTCTAACTCTCGGCCCCTCTGCATGATGCACAGCAGCCTGCCCATGTGTGGTGAACAGGGATGCTGGTCAGCTGGGTCCACCAGAGCCTGTTAGGACTAGTAGAGGAGGCTGTGGGGGTCTGGCCTGCACGAGACACTGAATTACTCCAAGCCTAGCTTGGGCCCCATACCCTTCCCCAAGTTCTCTCTCCAGGATCCTCAGTACCTGCTGCAAACCTCTCCCTGGCCTGTCCCAACCAGTCCTCCAGGCAAGAACCAACCAGTTCTGCTGGCAGTGGCTGCTTTATCTTAAGCTGGGCCCTCCAGAGACCCAGAAACTGCTGGAAGAGTGAGATCCTTGAGGGAATAAGGCTCCTTGTTGCAAGCTGAATTCATACTTTGAAGCCATAATGCTCAGCACTTCTGAAGGGGACTGTATTTGGAGATAAGGTCTTTACAGAGGTGATTAAGTTCAATTGAGGCCCTAATTCAACCTGGCTGCTGTCCCTCTAAGAAGAGATTAGGACACAGGGAGAGACCCCACAAGTGTGCGTGCACAGAGGGACAGCCACATGAAGGGGATGGCCACGTGAGAGGCTGGCCAGCTGTCAGTCAAGGCAAGAAGCCTCAGAGGAACCCAACCCTGACAGTGCCTTGATCTTGGACTTGCAACCTCCAGAACTGTCCTGTGGTGTCTGTTGTCTGAGCCACCCGAGTACACTAAGCCAGTCCCCATTACTTCCTCCAGCTGATTTGGATCCTGCACTGTTCAGATTTCCCTCTGTATTAGTTTCCTATGGAGGTGGTAACAAATTGCTACAAACTTAGTGGCTTTAAGCAACACATCCTGCACAGTAGTGGAGGTCAGAAGTCTACAAACAAGGTTTCAGCAGGCTGACTCCTACTGGGTCTGCAGGGGAGAATCCGTTTCCTTGCATTATTCTAGGGGCCACCCACGTTCCTTAGCTCATGGCCCCTTCCTCGAATTACTCTACCCTCCACAAACTGCTGCTGACTCTGACCTTCCCACCTGCTTCTTGTGCAGAAAAGCCAGTGGTGTGGTGCCAGTCTAGGTCTGAAGGCCTGAGAACCAGGAATTGGATGTCCCTTGTCCACTGGCCCTGTGGTTACATTGGGCCCCTGCATAATGCAGGGTTATCCCCCATCTTGAGCCTTAAAACTTAATTATATCTGAAAAGTCCCTTTTGCCATGTGTAAGGTCACATATTCACAGGTTCTGGGGATTAGGCTGATGTCATCTTTGGGGGTGGTGTTTTCCTGCCGACCACATCAGCCTCTCCACATGGCTCTGTAACTCACACCACCTTGCTTATCCTTGGAAGCTGCTGGGAAACCCAGAAGCCAGCAGGGAAACAAGAGATAATAGGGTCTCTGGTCTCCCACCCTGGCCATTGCCTTCCCTTGCACTTGGCCTCCACTGTGTGGAGTCCATGAGGAGATTGGGGAGGAGGGGGTACAGCTGGGGACTTGCCCTGGTCTCGTCCTGCTCTGAAAGCCCACCGCATGGCATCAGACATGCTGGAAAACTGGATGGAGCTATTTAAACCCAGGGGCTGGGCTAAGAGCTCTGCCATTGAGTGTAGGTGGCCCTAATAGTAGAGGCTTTGATGGTGCCTGAGAGGAGCTCTTCAGGAGGGGTAGAGTGAGATGGTTAGTTATGGCTCTTCTGTCACTTATCTGCTGTGGGGTGTGGAGGAGTCCCTCTGAGTGAATAGGGTAAGTCCCAAGGCCAGAGGTCACCCTGAGACTGATAGCCCTTCTGTGCCAGAAGGTGCTGCACACCCATGAGGCTCTGAATGTGAGTGTGGGCGTGAGTGTGCAGTGGGGCCGACTCACCCCGGGGCTTCAGTGGGAACTGAACTTGCTGTCACCCTCAAGGCCATACCTATGTCCCTGCTCCAGAGACAGACCAGATTCCAGGTGTGGTCACTGTGCGCCAGCCTGAGGGATCTGTTCAGGGCTGGGAGGAGGCTGGGGGCTCTGCAGGAAGAGCAGGGCCTGGGGCAGGAGCGCAGGCCTTGGGTGGGACTCACCTGGTCCTTGAGGCCTCAGGCAATGTTACACAACCTCTGGTCTCCATTTCCTGATCTGGAGAGCGGAGCAGTGGCCACCCCTCCTCGGGTGGTGGTGAGGTCACGTGAGTTAATTTAGGTGGGTTCCAGTAAATGAATCCAGTCAAGGGCTCAGCCTGGCACCTGCTGCGTAGTGCTCGGAAGTGTCAGAACGTCGGCCTTCAGGATGCCGTGCCCCTTAGCACCTGCTCCCACTCAGTGGCTTTCTCCCCGTCCCAGTTCATGCCCCCCTTCGCACCACTCCCTCCTCAGTCCCTGCAGAGGAGGCCTCTGGAGAGTCTTGCCAAAAGGCTCATTTACCAGGGTGGCCCCAGCCAGGTTCCTGTTTGCCTAAACCAAACTTGCAAGCCCTTCAAAGGAACGTGGCAAACCAGGATAGAAAGGTTTGTTTTTGTTCTCATACAGAAGAAGGAGACAGAGAAGTTTGCTGAGTAAGTCAGGCCCCATTAAACTCGCAAAAAGGCCCTTTGTTCCAGCTGAGACGAGTGAAAAACTAGAAGTGGTGGAGGGCGTGGGCTTGTCTCTCTGTTTAAGCAGTCAGGTAGGACTGGCACCACCCGCGTTTCCTGCCTGAGCCCTGGGCCTGGACCCTCCAGCAATGGGTCGTGTCTTTGATAGCAGAGGACTGGAGAATGACCCAGCCAGAAGCCTGTCTTTTAGTCTAACTGGATTTTTATCTTAAAAAATAACTATACATTTCTTAATTGGGTTATTTGCTTTTTGTTTGTTAAGGTGCATGAGTTCTTTGTATATTTTGGATGTCAACCCCTTATCAGATACATCATTTATGAATATATTTTCCCATATTGTAGGATGTCTTTTTGTTCTACTAATGGTGTCCTTTGCTGTACAGAAGCTTTTCAACTTGATATAGTCCTATTTGTTCATTTTTGCTTTTGTTTCCCTTGCCCGGGGGGATATGTTCATGAAGAAGCCCAGTTTGAGAAAGACAGATGCACCCCTATGTTTATTGCAGCACTATTTACAATAGCCAAGAAATGGAAGCAACCTAAGTGCCCATCAGTAGATGAATGGATTAAGAAGATGTGGTACATATACACAATGGAATATTACGCAGCCATAAGAAAAAAACAAATCCTACCATTTGCAACAACATGGATGGAGCTGGAGGGTATTATGCTCAGTGAAATAAGCCAGGCCGAAAAAGACAAGTACCAAATGATCTCACTCATATGTGGAGTATAACAACAAAGAAAAAAAAAAAATGAAGGAACAAAAATAACTATACATAGTACTTATTAAGCCACACAGTTCCTGCAGCACTTGCCCAGGTTGTATATCCTTGGGAGTGATGCCCCTAAGGCTCCTGCCTCAGGTCAAACAGCTAGTTCCCAGCTGAGCTGGGGCTGGAGGAGGACAGGTCATTTGGTACTCAGCCTGGACGTAGCATGTTGTCCTACACTGTTATTCCTGACACTGGCGTAGACAAGTCGGCTTGTTCCTAACCCTTGGTTTATAGTAAAAAGAGATGTATATTAAGATTAGTTTGTTCCTATTAAATCATAAATCCCTCCAGACAGGTCACCAAATGACTGCCTCCTTCTGCAGTTGTGCAACCTGTGAGACTGAGTGTGGTGGCCCTGCATCCAGGTTAATCCAATGGTATTAATTCATCCCTCCAGTACATGGACTGATGTGCTTGGGGGGAAATCATGCCATTGTCCTAAACTGGGTGGTCCTAATGTGCATAATACAGTATAATTGAGCCCAGCTGTGTTGAAAGACACCAGCAAGTAGGCCAGGAAGAAAGGGCCTCCCACCCCTGGACATCTTGGCTGCAGGAAGGGGCCCATGTGCTCTCAGCAGGCCCGGCTGGGTGGCTGGGTGGCTGGGTGCATTGGCTAGGAAACAGCCCTTTAGTGGGCAGATGGGGAGGGCGCGCCTGGGGCCTCTGCGATGGAGCCCTCAGGCCCAGGTTTCGGCCCGAGGCAGCCAAAGAAGGAAGGTCAGTTGCAGTTTCTGCCTTGATTCAGAGTTGACGTGTGAGTGTAGGAGCTTTTCTCCCTCTGGCTCCAATTCCTTATCTGTTAAAAAAAAGAGGCAGGGCAGGGTCTGGCCTACACCTGTTCTTAAGGACAGACTGAGCAAAAAAGGGCTGGGTTTGTGAAATAGCTCTGGAGTTAGCTTGGTGTCACCATACTTGGTGCGACATGGTGCTCGGGCACCTCTGGGGATGGCTGGCCTGAGCGCTGAGACACAGTGGTAACTGCAGGGGCTACACCTGGTCATGCTGGAGAGAGCGCACCACTAAGGAAATACCCTGCCCATCCCAAGTGTTTCTTTTGGAGTGAGACAGCCCTGAGTTAGGATTTTTTTAAAATGACTTTTTTAAGTGAATTGACATATGAGAAAGTGCACATATGTCAAGTGAGCAAGCTGATACATTTTGTATTGTGAGTACACCAGTGAAACCATCACCTCGAACAAGACAGTGAACATAACGGTCACCCCCGAGAGTTTCCTCTGTCTCTCCTGCCCCTACATCCAGGCAACTGCTGTCAGTGTTAACTTAAAGACACTTTTCATGTAAGACGCACCCATTGTGCCTAGAGCTGATGCTTATTCAGTACTGACTGTTCATGCTGCTCTTCCCACCTAGCATTTCATCTTCCCTCTTCTGAACCCATCATTCAAGGACTCACCACCTCCAGGAAGCCTCCCCTGATTAGGAATCTAGGACTTGAGTTGCTTTCCTTCTTAGACCCCTAGTACTATTTTGGTTGTCACCATACAATCTCACAATCAAGAGTGCAGTGTTCTGCACTGTTTTCTGTGTTGTGCATCTCTATTTTGATTCCCATTTTGAGCACTAGTTTCTTAAGGGCTGGAATTTTGTCT
The DNA here is from genome assembly GCA_029783875.1 of Phataginus tricuspis. Lineage (NCBI taxonomy): Eukaryota > Metazoa > Chordata > Mammalia > Pholidota > Manidae > Phataginus > Phataginus tricuspis. The sequence goes on along the minus strand of JAQQAC010009376.1, from coordinate 98,338 downwards.
CATGCTTCTTTATATCTTCAGCCGCATTCTTAGGACAGAGTTAAATAAGGGTAGGAGTTCACCAAATAGGTGAGCAGTAATTTAGCTGGACACTGCAGAAAGTATCAGGGCCAGTTCTCACAGCCATCCCACACATGGAGAATATTCCCAATGACAGAGGTAAGTGTGACGATCTATCTTAGTCAGCCAGCTGCTCTGACAGAACTCCATAGATGGAGCAGCTTATAAACAACAGACACTGATTCCTCACAGTCCTGGAAGCTGGAAATGCAAGATCAAGATGTCAGCAGATTTTAGACACTTCAAAGTGTCCTCACTGTGTCCTCACATGGAGGAAAGCATAAGGGGCCCCTCTGGGTCTCCTCTATAGGGACACTGAGCCCATCACAGGGGCTCCATGCCCATGTCCTCATCACCTCTCAGAGGCCCTGCTTCCTGACACCATCGCATTGGGGATTAGAGTTCCAACATATGGATTTGGGGGGACACACTTGGTCCATAACAGTCTGTGTATGGTGACAACAGGGCTGCTGGTCATGCTAACCTGCCTCCCTGATGATCAAAGGGCTTTGGCCTGTGCTCCCACGATGCCCACACTTGGAGATGGCCCTCACCACCTGCAACATTGCATATAAGGCCCTTGGGTGGGTCAGCCACAGACACCATTAGGCGGCCAGTCCTCTCCTGCTAGGGTTCTGGCCAGGCTTTGGGCTGGCACTGTAGATTAGGAAGAGTGCCTTATGGCTCCAGTACACTGGTCCCCCAGGCATAGAACCAAGATGGCTTTTCATCAGCTTGCCATCACTGACTGTTCGGCCTGTGGTCTGACCCAGGCCTCCCCCCTGGGGGCCGTCCTTTCTGTCCTATACACACAAAGAGTGCCGCCTGCCAGACTGGGTTCCTTGTAGCTGCCCACCCCGCTAAGCCCTCCTCATCTGACCCCATTTGCTTTCCGGACTCTGCCTGCCCAGCTCTTTGATACCTGCTTTTGGAGTGACTCATCACCAGTGCTTCCTGTCAACAACACACTCCTGGAGGAGGCCCAGGCCCTCCTTGGCCCAACATGTTTTGAAATGAACTGGAAGGGAAAACCCATTATGCAAAGGGCTTTGCAGGGGAAGAGGGAAGGAGAAGGAGCCAGAATGAACATAAGGTGAGCCAAACCACCAGCCTGGGTGACTGCTCAGCAGGTTGGCTGATAAGCCGCCTGCTCTGCTCTGCAGGGACCAGACCCTCTGCCCACTTGCTCACTCACCCCTTCTTCCCTATTTATTCACCCACCACCCTCCCAGGAGCCTTCCTGGCCCAGGAAAAGATCCTCACTGGAGGACCCCTTGCATCATGGGCTGGCATGATGGGCAAGCAGTGTTCCAGGCCTCACCCTGATGTCTTCAGGAAACGAGGAGAGCAAGGCCTGGCTGTGGGTCCCATGGTGCCACCTACTAGTTTTTTTTTTTTTAACTTTCTTTTCTTTTTTAAGGTACTGTTGATATACACTCTTATAGAGATTTCACATGAAAAAACAATGTGGTTACTACATATACCCATATTATCAAGTCCCACCCATACCCCAGTCAGTCACTGTCCTTGGGTGTAGTAACATGCCACAGATTCACTCTTTGCCTTCTCTGTGCTACACTGTTTTCCCCATGACCCCTCATACCATGTGTACTAAACATGATACCCCTCAATCCCCTTCTCCAAACCACCCCACCTACCCTCCCACAGCCTTCCACTTTGGTAACCACTAGTTCCTTCTTGGAGTCTGTGAGTCTGCTGCTATTTTGTTCCTTCAGTTTTGCTTTGTTGTTATACTCCACAAATGAGGGAAATCATTTGGCACTTGTCTTTCTCCTCCTGGCTCATTTCACTGAGCATAATATCCTCCAGCTCCATCCATTTTGTTGCAAATGGTAGGATTTGTTTCTTTCTTATGGCTGAATACTATTCCATTGTGTATATGTACCACATCTTCTTTATCCATTCATCTACTGATGGACACTTAGGTTGCTTCCATATCTTGGCTATTGTAAAAAGTGCTGCAATAAACATAGAGGTGCATGTCTTTTTGAATCTGAGAAGTTGTATCCTTTGGGTAAATTCTAAGGAGTGGGATTCCGGGGTCAAATGTTTTTCTATTTTTAGTTTTTTGAGGAACCTCCATATTGCTTTCCACAATGGTTGAACTAGCTTACATTCCCACCAGCAGTGTAGGAGGATTCCCCTTTCTCCACATCCTTGCCAGCATTTGTTGTTCTTAGTCTTTTTTTTTTTTACATTTATATTTATATTTATTTATTTATTCTTTTTTATACTTTATTTTGGTATCATTAATCTACAATTACATGTGCAATATTATGGTTATGAAACTACCCCCTTTATCAGGTCCCCCCCACCAACCCTATTACAGTCACTGTCCTTCAGCGTAGTGAGATGCTATAGAGTCACTACTTGTCTTCTCTGAGTTGTACAGCCCTCCCCATGCCCCCCCAATATTACATCTGCTAGTCGTAATGCCTCTTTTTCCCTCTTATCCCTCCCTTTCCACCCATTTTCCCCAGTCCCTTTCCCTTTGGTAACTATTAGTCCCTTCTTGGGTTCTGTGACTCTGCTGCTGTTTTGTTCCTTCAGTTTTTTTCTTTGTTCTTATACTCCACATATGAGTGAAATCATTTGATACTTGTCTTTTTTGACTTGGCTTATTTCAATGAGCATAATACCATCTAGCTCCATCCATGTTGTTGCAAATGGTAGAATTTGTTTTCTTTTTATGGCTGAATAATATTCCATTGTGTATATGTACCACCTCTTCTTTATCCATTCATCTACTGATGGACACTTAGGATGCTTCCATTTCTTGGCTATTGTAAATAGTGCTGCGATAAACATAGGGGTGCATATGTCTTTTTCAAACTGGGCTGCTGCAGTCTTAGGGTAAATTCCCAGGAGTGGAATTCCTGGGTCAAATGATATTTCTATTATGAGTTTTTTGAGGAACATCCATACTGCTTTCCACAATGGTTGAACTAATTTGCAATCCCACCAGCAGTGTAGGAGGGTTCCCTTTTCTCTACATCCTCACCAATATTTGTTGTTTGTGTTTTGGATGTTGGCCATCCTCACTGGTGTGAGGTGATATCTCAATATGGTTTTAATCTGCATTTCTCTGATGATTAGCGATGTGGAGCATCTTTTCATGTGCCTGTTGGCCATCTGAATTTCTTCTTTAGAGAAGTGTCTATTCATGTCCTCTGCCCATTTCTTAATTGGATTATTTGCTTTTTGTTTGTTAAGGTGCATGAGTTCTTTATATATTTTGGATGTCAACCCCTTATCAGATACATCATTTATGAATATATTCTCCCATACTGTAGGATGTCTTTTGGTTCTACTGATGGTGTCCTTTCCTGTACAGAAGCTTTTCAGCTTGTTATAGTCCCACTTGTTCATTTTTGCTTTTGTTTCCCTTGCCCGGGGAGATATGTTCATGAAGAAGTCACTCATGTTTATGTCCAAGAGATTTTTGCCTATGTTTTTTTTCTAAGAGTTTTTTGGTTTCATGACTTACATTCAGGTCTTTGATCCACCTTGAGTTTACCTTTATGTATGGGGCTGGACAGTAGTCCAGTTTCATTCTCTTACATGTAGCTTTCCAGTTTTTCCAACAACAGCTGCTGAAGAGGCTGTCATCTTCCCATTGTATATCCAAGGCTCCTTTACCATATATTAATACACTGTAAATGTTTGGGTTAATGTTTGGATTTCCTATTCTGTTCCACTGGTCTGTGGGTCTGTTTTTGTGCCAATACCAAATTGCCTTGATTACTGTGGCTTTGTAATAGAGCTTGAAGTCAGGGAGCGTAATTCCCCCTGTTTGATTCCTTCTTCTCAGGATTGCTTTGGCTATTCGGGGTCTTTTCTGTTTCCATATGAATTTTAGAA
>JAQQAC010009376.1:35186-93996 GCA_029783875.1 Phataginus tricuspis | reverse complement strand
TTGATGGATTTTCGAATGTTGTACCATCCTTGCATCCCTGGGATGAACCCCACTTGATCATGGTGTATGATCCTCTTGATGTATTTTTGAATTCGGTTTGCTAATATTTTGTTGAGTATTTTTGCATCTACGTTCATCAGGGATATTGGTCTGTAATTTTCTTTTTTGGTGAGTTCTTTGCCCGGTTTTGGTATTAGAGTGATGCTGGCTTCAAAGAAAGAGTTTGGAAGTATTCCCTCCTCTTCTATTTTTTGGAAAACTTTAAGGAGAATGGGTGTTATTTCTTCTCTATATGTCTGGTGGAATTCAGAGGTGAATCCAGCAGGTCTGGGGGGTTTGTTTTGGGTAGTTTTTGATTACCGATTCAATTTCATTGCTGGTGATTGGTCTGTTTAGTTTTTCTGTTTCTTGCTTGGTCAGTCTTGGAAAGTTGTATTTTTCTAAGAAGTCCATTTCTTCTAGGTTTTCCAGCTTGTTAGCATATAGATTCTCATAATATTCTCTTATAATTCTTTGTATTTCTGTGGGGTCTGTCGTTATTTTTCCTTTCTCATTTCTGATTCTGTTTATGTGTGTAGATTCTCTTTTTCTCTTAATGAGTCTGGCTAGGGGTTTATCTATTTTGTTTATTTTTTCAAAGAACCAGCTCTTGGTTTCATTGATTTTTTTCTATTATTTTATTCTTCTCAATTTTATTTATTTCTTCTCTGATCTTTATTATGTCCCTCCTTCTGGTGACTTACGGCCTCCTTTGTTCTTCTTTTCCAATTTCAGTAATTGTGTCTTTAGACTATTCATTTGGGAATGTTCTTCCTTCTTTAAATAGGTCTGGATTGCAATATAGTTTCCTCTTAGAACTGTCTTTGCTGTGTCCCACAGAAGTTGTGGCTTTGTGTTGTTGTTGTCATTAGTCTCCATATAGTCTTTGATATCTGTTTTGATTTGGTCGTTAAACCATTGATTAATTAGGAGAATGTTGTGACGTCTCCATGTATTTGTGAGCCATTTTGATTTCTTTCTAAAATTTATTTCTAGTTTTATACCTTTGTGATCTGAGAAGTTGGTTGGTACGATTTCAATATTTTTGAGTTTAGGGAGGTTCTTTTGTGGTCTAGTATGTGGTCTATTCTGGAAAAAGTTCCATGTGCACTTGAGAAGAATGTGTATCCTGCTGCTTTTGGGTGCAGAGTCCTGTAGTTGTCTGTTAGATCCATCTGTTCTAGTGTGTTGTTCAGTGTCTCTGTATCTTTACTCATTCTCTGTCTGGTTGATCTGTCCTTTGGAGTGAGTGGTGTGTTGAAGTCTCCTAAAATGAATGCATTGCTGTCTATTTCCTCCTTTAATTCTGTTAGTATTTGTTTCACATATGCTGGCGCTCCTGTGCTGCGTGCATATATATTTATAATGGTTATATCTTCTTGTTGGACTGACCCCTTTATCATTATGTAATGTCCTCCTTTATCTCTTGCTACTTTCTTCGTTTTGAAGTATATTTTGTCTGATACAAGTACTGCAACACCTGCATTTTTCTCTTTGTTGTTTGCATGAAATATCTTTTTCCATCCCTTCACTTTTAGTCTGTGTATATCTTTGGGTTTGAGGTGAGTCTCTTGTAAGCAGCATATAGATGGGTCTTGCTTTTTTTTTTATCAATTCTGTTACTCTGTGTCTTTTGATTGGTGCATTCAGTCCATTTACATTTAGGGTGATTATAGATAGATATGTATTCATTGCCATTGCTGGCTTTAGATTCGTGGTTACCAAAGGTTCAAGGGTTACTTCTTTACTATCTAACAATCTAACTTAACTTTCTTGTTAAGTTATTGTGAACGATGTCTGATGTTTCTTTATCTCTCCCTTCCTATTCTTCCTCCTCCATTCTTTATATATTAGGTGTTTTATTCTTTGCCTTTAGTTAGTATTTGGATGGTCTGCTTTCTTTGCTATGCTTTTATTTTCTCTGGTGACATCTTTTTAGCCTTAGGGGTGCTTCCTTCTAGAGCAGTCCGTTTAAGATATCCTGTAGTGGTGGTTTATGAGAGGCAAACTCTCTCAACTTTCATTGGTCTGGAAATTGTTTAATCCCTCCATCATATTTAAATGATAATCGTGCTGGATACAATATTCTGGTTCGAGGCCCTTCTGTTTCATTATGTTAAATATATCATGCCATTCTCTTCTGGCCTGTAAGGTTTCTGTTGAGAAGTCTGATGCTAGTCTGATGGGTTTTCCATTGTAGGTGATCTTTTTTCTCTCTCTAGCTGCCTTTAATGCTGTGTCTTTATCTTTGATCTTTGCCATCTTAATTATTATGTGTCTTGGTGTTGTCTTCCTTGGGTCCCTTGTGTTGGGAGATCTGTGGGCTTCCGTGGACTGCGAGACTATTTCCTTCCCCAACGTGGGGAATTTTTCAGCCATTGTTTCTTCAAAGATACCTTCTATCCCTTTTTCTCTCTCTTCTTCCTCTGGTACTCCTATAATGTGAATATTATTCCGTTTGGATTGGTCACACAGTTCTCTTAATATTCTTTCATTCCTAGAGATCCTTTTATCTCTCTCTGCTCAGCTTCTCTGTATTTCTGTTCTCTGATTTCTATTCCATTAATAGTGTCTTGCATCTCATCCATTCTACTCTTAAGCCCGTCACATTCTGCTCTTAAGCCGGTCAATTGCTTGTTTGATTTCTGCATTGTCTTTCCTCACTTCCCTCACTTCCTCCCTCAGCTCTTGCACATTTCTCTGTAGATCCATCAGTATGGTTATGACTTTTATTCTGAATTCTTTTTCAGGAAGATTGTGCATTTCCATCCCTTCAGGCTCCCTCTCTGGGGTTGCCTGATTGATCTTAGTCTGGGCCATATTCCTCTTTCTTTTCATGGCTATAGATGTTGTCACTGGTAGTTGCCACGTATGTTAGCTGGGTCTTTAAGACTTTAAAAAGAAAAAAAGAAAAAGAAAGAAAGAAAGAAAGAAAAATAAATAAATAACAAAAGAAAGAAAAGAAAAGAAAAAAGAAGGGGAAGAAAAAAGAAAAAAAAGAAAAAAAGAAAATAAAAATGCCCACCGGGAGTAGATTCTCTGGGGATGCTGTAGGTGGCGCTGTTGCTCCACTATTCCGCCGCCATGGCCGCGCCACTTTGCAGGGTCCTTTATAGCTCTGGCCGGGGTGGGAAGGAATGGGAGGTTGTTGATCTGTGTGGGAAGTCTAAGTGTGGCCACCCTTTCCCAGTCGCCAGCTAAGGGGTCCGAAACTCCCCAGGACTCCCAGCCTGCTGGGCTGAGTGTGCCTGGGTGATCCAGCTCCTCTGCTGGGCTCCTGTATGTAAGACCGCTGAAAAAAGTGCACACTTTTCTTTTTTTTTTTTTTTTCGTCTTCCCAGGAGCCAGCTGCAAGAACCCAGGTGCTTTCCCCGCTCAGATCCTGCACCCTCTGTCTCTCCAGTCTCCACTACACCGCGCGATGTGTGCCAGCGCTCCTGGCGCAGATCACCGGGGCTGTTTATTTCCCAGGGTGTACTTCCACTCCCTCCCAGCTCTGAATCCTCTCCTCCTGCCAGTGGGCTGGGGTGGGGGAGTGCTCAGGTCCCGCCGGCTCACGGCTCCGTATCTTACCTGCCTCGCGGGGTGCCGTGTCCTCTCAGGTGCAGATGCACGCTGTGCGCTTTCCTGTGTATTCTGGTCTCTCTTTTAGGAATAGTTGTATTTGCTGTATTTTCATAGATATATATAGTTTTGGGAGGAGATAGTTTGGGAGGCCTGCTCATGCCGCCATATTCCCGGAAGTCGCCACCCCCTAGCTTCATGGACAAGTTACTCCAACCCATGGGATCTCAGTTCTACATCATTAAAGTGGGTGTGATGCCCACGTTCATGAACTCTGTGAAGACTGAAGCTGACTTAGGTGAAGTGCTTGAAACATACCTGATACTTATTACCTAATAGCTAATCTCACTTAATTAAAGTCTTCATCTCTCAGATAAGCCCCCTGGGTCTAGTACTGTAAAAAGAAACTGAGTTCGCATTCAGGCCTTTGGTGGACATGTGGCTCACTGGACAGAGTGTGTCTATTGAACCTGGTCTGTCCTGGGATCCCTCAACCCCTGACCCTGACTTGGGGTTTGTATACATGTCTAACCTGATGGCCTCCCTCAGCAGGCCCAGGCCAGATGTGCAGCAGCCTCAGGGAGGCCAGTCTCCACCGGCAGGCCTCTGTGGTCCCTCTCACTACCTGAAGACAGGTGCCATCCCCCATAGCTATGGGACAGATGGTTGCCTGGGTGGAGATCTGGATCACTGGGTGCCTCCTGGGTGTGGCATGGTTGGCCAGGGAGCAGCCGCCGGGGGGGACCCCTTGGGCTCTTAGCACACGGATTGCTGGCTGGCCACAGAGGAAGCCCTGGACTCATGGAGAGACTCAGAAAAGAAACCTGCACCAGCCAGGGCTGCAGGGCACAGCCCACCGGTTATAATTTCATTCCAAGGGAGGGAAGGCCTTTCCATGGGTAACAACAAGTACTTCCTAGTCAGGGGTGATCCCCTGCCCCCTATCCTCTCTTATCCTGCCTACCCAGCCCCTGATGCCAGAGGGAATGTTTAGCTTAAAGACACACTGAAATTATGCTGTGCAATCACATCACAGTAGAGGAAGGAAGATTGCTTGTCTTCAGCTTCTGTCAAAGCAGAAGTGTCTGAACTAACCCCACTGACCCCCCCCACTGACCATCAACTACCAAGTCCTGCCCCAAATCTCGACATTCAGTGGACAGACCAGTTAAGCAGTGCTTCTCTGAAAGTGACATGCTGGCAAGGCTCATTCCTGTCTGGGTGTGCCCATGTTACAAAAGCATTCCTACACAGCATTTCTATATTGGTCCTCTAACCACTGAGTGGGCGAAAAGGTCTAGTCTTACCTACATTTGATAAAGGAGGAAATAATTGCTCGAGGTTGCAAGGCTAGCAGGTAGCAGTCCTGGAAGAAGAAACCTGGTCTTCTGGCTCCTTCTGCTAAGCCTTGTCTAGAAAAGGAGAGCTGCCTCAGGAGTCTCTGCAGGTCCAAACAGAGATCAGGTGACTGTGGGTGTGATCCTTTAAGAGGCTCTGGAACCCAAATCTGTACTTTTCAAGCATTCTCTTGCACTACTGGTAGGAACAGGAGTTGGCATAACTTGTAGGAGTGATTGCAACATGCACCAAAAACTTTAAGGATACCCATATGCTCTGGCCAATTAATTTCATGCTAGGAGTGTGTTTTAAAGAAATAATCAGAAACAGGCAGCAGGTTAAAAAAGTAGAAACAGAGTTACCATGTGATCTAGAAAATCCTCTCCTGGGTGAAAAAGTCCATCCATACAGAGACAATTGCATGTGAATGTTCACAGCAGCACTGTTTACAACAGTCCTGAGTGAAAATGACCCTTCGCTGCGGGTGGGTAAATGAAATAGGTCCATTTATACAATGGGGTATTACTCAGAAATAAAAAAAGGAAGCAACAGGGCTAAGCCATGAAAGCATGCTCAGAGAAAGAAGCCAGAACCACACATTGTGTGATTCCATTTATATGTGGAATGTGCAGGATTTGTCTTTCTTGGCAAACTGATAGGGACAGAAGGTAGATCAGTGGTTGCTTAAGGCTGGGGTAGGCAAGTGGTGGGTGGGTGGTGGAGATTGACTGCTAATGGGTATGGGGTTTATTTTAGGGGAACAAATGCTAATTCTAAAATTAGATGGTGGTGATGGTTGTGCAACCCTGTGAATATACTTAAAACATTAAGTTGTACCCTGTAAATGGGGGAATTGTATTGTATTGTATGCTGCTCAATAAAGCTGTTAAAAAAAAAAGGGCACTAGGGTGTTGTTCTCAGCATTAAAAAAAATAATAACAAAATATTTGAAATTATTTAAATCCCTAAGAAGAATGATGTTCCATAAATGAAATGTAAAGCAGCCAGTAAATATAATAGATAAGAATATTTTAGACAATGAGGAAATGCTCATAATTTAATATTAAATGTAAAATATGACATATATAGTCCCAATTTTATTTTTAATAAAAAATATCAAATGTTTTGAGATAATTACATAGTCACATGCAGTTTTAATTAATAATATGAGGGATTCAGTGTACCCTTTACTTATTTTCCCCAATGGTTATATTTTGCAAAACTTCAGCACAATATTACAACCAGGATATTGACATTGATCCACAAGGAACAGAACATTCCATTACTGCCTTGATACCCTCATGACCTTCCATAGCCACACCCATTCTGTCCCATTCACCCCTTATCTTCTGGCAATTATTAATCTTTTCTCCATTTCTGTAATTTTGTCATTGCAAGAATGTTATATAAATGGAAACATATAGTTACAACATTTTGTAATTAGATTTTTTTCACCCAACATAATTCTCTGGAGATTCAACTAGGTTGTTATGTGTATGTCTAAAGTTCATTTATTTTTAGTGCTAAGTAGTATTCCATGGTGTGGGTATGCCATGGTATGGGCTGCCATTCACCCACTGAAGGACATATGGATTGTTTCCAGTTTGGGGTCATTATAAATAAAGATACTATAAAACATTTGTGTATCTTTTAAAAAGTGTGAATGTGTGATGAGAGGAAAAGAAGGAGGAGAAGAAGAGGAAGAACTTGAAGGATAGGAGAGAACAGTCATTTTTTTCAAAATTGGTTACAAAGAAATAAAATTCAGAAATTACAGAGCCCCCAGGTGGATTAAAGATGGTGGAATACAAAGGCAAGACGAAAACCTCCTCCCAAAAACACATAAAAGAGGAAAATACAGCAAATGCAACTACACCTGAAAATGACTTGAAGACTGCAGAACAGACCCCATACACCTGAGGAAGAAGAGAGGACAATGCAGAAAAGGGTGAGGTGGCAAAGCCAAGACTGAGTGGGAACCAAGCCCTCCCGTCACCCCAGTCTACAGGTGGGAGAAAGAGCAATGGAGCAGGGCGGTGGTAGGAGCCCAGCAGCACTGCACACTTGATCCTGGAGATCTGCTCTGGGAGCATGAGCCCACATTACACTGGATTCTGGTGATTAGCAGGGCTGGACACCTGGGACAGATGGAATATTCTGGGAGGCTGAGACTCCTGCATGCTGCCGACAGACAATCCACTTGGCCCAGCAGCAGCAGCAGACTTTGCTGCCTCTCAGACAGACACTCTCCCTTGCCTGGCTTCATTTCAGTCCAACCAGAGAGGTGCCTGGAGGAGCGAGCCCCAGGAGCTCCTTCCTCCCTGTGGGTGTCCAAACCCAGTGTTGTGGGTCCAGTTGGGGCAGAGCCACACATTGGTCCACCCACCCCATTAACCCTGCAGCCCTGTCATTGCTACAGGCCAGGCAGAGGGCAGCCCCACCCACAACGAGCTCATCAGAGATTCCTGAGCTGATTACAAAGGCAACAGCAAAAGCAAACTTCCCACCCAGACTTAGTTCACCACAGACACCAGACAGAAAGGTGCACCACCCACAGCACACCAATAGCTGGGGCTCCCACAAAATAGAACCAGGCACTAGAAAGTAAAGAGTCTTGAGCTTCTGGGCACCATAGCACACCTTCTTCATGAAGCTATTACTCCACAGGGTAAAAAAAAAAGTATAGCAGGGACATCTAATACAAAGGAAGAAACACAGAAAACTTGAAAAAGAGCCACTCAGAGCTGAAGAATACAGTATCTGAAATGAAACATACAATGGGGGGGGGGTTTAAAAGTAGATTGGAGAAGATGGCAAATGAAATGGAAATTAGACAACAGGAAAACAAAGAAGCTGAGGAACAGAGAGAATAAAGGATCTCTAGGAATGAAAGAATGATAAGAGAGCTATGTGACCAATCCAAACAAAACAATATTTACTAATAGGCATACCAGGAGGAGAAGAGAAAGACAAAGGGATAAAAAGTATCTTTAAGGAAATAATTGTTGAAAGCTTCCTGAATCTGGGGAAGGAAACACATGCTCATGTCTTGGAAGCAGAGATCCCCTAACAAAAGGAACCCCAGCAAGACAACACCGAGACATATAATAATTAAAATGGCAAAACCCAACTAATTACCAAGCAAGTAAGAAATTAAAACAAAACAAAATAAGCAATATCAGCTATATATAAAATCAGTCAAAGGACACACAAAAAGTGCAGATTATGACATCTAATATGAAAAATGTGGAGGAGGAAGAGGAAAAGTACCTTTAGATTGTGTTTGAAATACAATAACCAGCAACTTAAGACAGACTATTTATTGTAAGGAAGCTATCCTTGAACTTTTGATAACCACAAAACTAAAGCCTACAATAAATATGCAAACAAAAAATTAAATTAATTTAATAAAAAAAGAGAGAAATCCAATTATAACACTAAAGAAAACCATCAATAACAAGAGAAGAGTATAAGAGAGGGAGAAAGGAACAGAGAAGAGCTATAAAAAACAGCCAGAAAACAATTAATAAAACGGCAATAAGTACATTTCTATTAGTGATCACCTTAAATGTAGATGTACTGAATGCAGCAATCAAAAGACATAGAGTGGCAAAATGGGTAAGGAAAGAAGACTCATCTATATGCTGCCTGCAAGAGACTCATTTAAGACCCCAAGACATACACAGACTTAAAGTGAAGAGATGGAAAAAGATATTCCATGCAAATAATACGGAGAAAAAAGCAGGAGTAGCAGTACTTATATCAGACAAAGTTGATTTCCAAACAAAGAAAGTGACAAGAGATAAAGGGCATTACATAATGATAAAGGGGTCAGTCCAACAAGAAAATATAACCATTATAAATATCTATGCACCCAACATAGGAGCACCTAAATATGTAAAACAAATACTAACAGAATTAAAGGGGGAAATAGATTGCAACACATTCATTTTTGGAGACTTTAACACACCACTCACATCAATAGACAGATCCACCAGACAGAAAATAAATAAGGAAAAAGAGGCACTGAACAATACATTCGATCAGATATCTACAGAACACTCCACCCAAAAGCAGCAGGACACACATTTTTCTCAAGTGTATATGGAATGTTCTCCAAAATAGATCACATACTAGCCCACAAGAGGAACCTCAATAAATTTGAAAAGATCTAAATTGTATCAAGCAGCTTCTCAGACTACAATGGTATGAAATTAGAAATAAATTACACAAAGTAAACAAAAAGACCTACAAACACATAGAGACTAAACAACATGCTTCTAAATACTCAATGAATCAATGAACAAATTAAAATAAAAATCAAGCAATACACGGAGACAAATGAAAACAAAAACACAATAGCCCAAAATTTGTGGGAGGTGGCAAAGGCAGTTCTAAGAGGAAATTACATATCAATACACGCTTACCTCAAGGAAAAAGAACAATCCCAAATAAACAGTCTAAAATCAAATTAAAAAAATTAGAAAAAGAAGAACAAAGGAAGCCCAACATTAGTAGAAGGAGGGACACAATAAAGATCAAGTCAGAAATAAAATAGAGAAGAATAAAACAATAGAAAAAAAATCAATGAAACCAGGTGCTGGTTCTTTGAGAAAAATAAACAAAATAGATAATCCCCTAGCCAGACTTATCAAGAAAAAAAGAGAACATACACAGGTAAACAGAATCAGAAATTAAGAAGGAATAATCACAATAGATACCACAGAAATACAAAGAACTATTAGAGAATACTATGAAAAATTATATGCCAATAAATTGGACAACCTAGAAGAAACGGACAACTTCCTAGAAAAATAAAATCTTCCAAGATTGATCCAGGAAGAAACCGAAAATCTGAACAGACCAGTTACCAGCAACGAAATCAAACTGGTAATCAAAAAATTCCCCCCCCCAAAAAACCTCCCAACAAACAAAACTTCCAGCAAACAAAACTCCAGGTATGGATGGCTTCACAGCCAAATTCTACCAAATATTTAAAGAGCTAGTACCCATACTTCTTAAAGCATTCCAGAAGTAGAAGAGGAGGGAATATGTCAAACTCATTCTATGAGGCCAGCATCACTCTACTATCAAAACAAGACAAAGATGCCACAAAAAGGGAAAATTACAGACCAATATCCCTGATGATCATTGATGCAAAAATCCTCAACAAAATATTAGCAACCAAATCCAAAAATACATCAAAAGATCATCCATCACAATCAAGTAGGATTTAATCCAGGGATGCAAGGATGGTATAATACTTGTAAATCAATCAATATCATACACCACATTACAAAAAGGATAAAAATCACATGATCATCTCAATAGATGCTGAAAAAGCATTTGAAAAATTCAACATCCATTCATGATAAAAACTCTCAACAAAACGGGTACAGTGGGCAAGTACCTCAACATAATAAAGGCCATATATGACAAACCCATAGCCAACATCATACTTCATAGAGAAAAACTGAAAGCATTTCCTCTAAGATCGGGAACATGACGAGGATGCCCACTCTCGCCACTTCTTTTCAACATAGTACTGGAGGTCCTAGCCATGGCAATCAGACAAAACAAAGCAATAAAAGGCATCCAAATTGGTAAGGAAGAAGTTAAACTGTCACTGTTTTCAGATGACATGATATTGTACATAAAAAACTCTAAAGAATCCAGCAAAAAACTGCTAGAATAACTGAATTCAGGAAAGTTGCAGGATACAAAATTAATACACAGAAATCTGTTGCATTCCTATATACTAAAGATGAACTAGCAGAAAGAGAAATCAGGAAAATAATTCCATTTACAATTGCATCAAAAAGAATAAAATACCTAGGAAAAAACCTAACCAAGGAGGTGAAAGAGCTATACCCTGAAAACTACAAGCCACTCATGAGAGAAATTAAAGAAGACACCAATAAGTGAAAATACATCCCATGCTCATGGATAGGAAGAATTAATATTGTCAAAATGGTCATCTAGCCTAAAGCAATCTGCAGATTCAATGCAATCCCTATCAAAATACCAACAGAATTCTTCAACGAACCAGAACAAATGGTTCTAAAATTCATATGGAACCACAAAAGATTCCAAATAGCCAAAGTAATCCTGACAAAGAAGAACAAAGCTAAGGAAATTATTCTCCTTGACTTCAAGCTCTACTACCAAGCTACAGGAATCCACACAATTTGGTACTGGCACAAGAACAGATCCATAGATCAATGGAACAGCATAGAGAGCCCAGATATAAACCCACACATCTATGGCCAATTAATATATGATAAAGGAGCCATGTATATACAATGGGGAAATGACAACCTCTTCAACAACTGGTGTTGGCAAAACTGGACAGCTACATGTAAGAGAATGAAACTGGGTTATTGTCTAACTCCATAAACAAAAGTAAACTTGAAATGCATCAAAGACCTGAATGTAAGTCATGAAACCATAGAACTATTAGAAGAAAACAGGCAAAAATCTTGAATATAAGCATGAGCAACTTTTCCCTGAACATATCTCCTTGGGTAAGGGAAACAAAATAAAAAATGAGCAAGTGGGACCACATCAAAGTAAAAAGCTTCTGTACAGCAAAGGACACCATCAGCAGAACAAAAAGGCATCCTACAGGATGGAAGAATGTATTTCTAAATGACTGATCTGATAAGGGATTAACATCCAAAATATATAAAGAGCTCACATGCCTCAACACCCAAAAAGCAAATAACCTGATTAAAAAATGGGCAGATGATCTGAACAGACACATCTCTAAAGAAGAAATACAAATGGCCAACAGGCACACAAAAAGATGCTCCGCATCACTAATTATCAGGGAAATGCAAATTAAAACTGTAATGAGATACCACCTTACACCAGTTAAAATGGACACTATCTAAAAGACAAGAAACAACAAATGCTGGCAAGAATGTGGAGAAATAGGAACTTTCCTACACTGTTGGTGGGAGTGCAAGTTGATGCAACTGCTGCGGAAAGCAGAGTGAAGGTTCCTCAAAAAAACTAAAAATAGAAATGCCATTTGACCCAGTTATTCCACCCCTAGGAATTTACCCAACGAAGACAAAATCCCTGACTCAAAAAGACATATGCAGCCCTATGTTTATCACAGCACTATTTACAATAGCCAAGATATGGAAGCAACATAAGTGTCCATCAGTAGATGAATGAATAAAGAAGAGGTGGTAAATATACACAATGGAATATTAGACAGCCATCAGAAGAAAACAAATCCTACCGTTTGCAACAACATGGATGGAGCTAGAGGGTACTATGCGCAGTGAAATAAGCCGGGGAGAGAAAGACAAATACCATATGCTTTTACTTTTTTGTGGAATATAAAAACGAAGCAAATGAGAAGGAGCAAAACAGCATTTGACCCATAGACACTGAGAAGCGACTAGTGGTTATGAAGGGGGAGAGGTTGAGGGGATAAAAGGGCAGATAATAAAGAAAAAAAACAGAATAAAAAGATAGAGAAGTGTGAATGTAAGTTTTTATTTCTCTGAGACAAAAGCCTAGTTGTGTGGTTATTGCGTCTTTGCATGTTATTTTTTTTCTTAAAAATCTGCCAAACCTTCTAAAGACACAATTACTGAAATTGGAAAAAGAAGAACAAATGAGGCCCAAAGTCACCAGAAGGAGGGACATAATAAAAATCAGAGAAGAAATAAATAAAATTGAGACGAATAAAACAATAGAAAAAATCAATGACACCAAGCGCTGGTCCTTTGAAAAAATAAACAAAATAGATAAACTCCTAGCCAGACTCATTAAGAGAAAAAGAAAATCTACACACATAAACAGAATCATAAATGAGAAAGGTATAAACACTTTCGCTATTCATAGCATAGTAAAAGAAACTGAATAAAATTGAGGCAAAAGAAAGAAAGAAAAAAAAAAGAAACGAGAAACGAAAAATAACGACAGATCCCACAGAAATACAAAGAATTATAAGAGAATATTATGAGAATCTATATGCTAACAAGCTGGAAAACCTAGAAGAAATGGACAACTTCTTAGAAAAATACAACCTTCCAAGACTGACCAAGCAAGAAACAGAAAAACTAAACAGACCAATCACCAGCAACGAAATTGAAGCGGTAATCAAAAAACTACCCAAGAACAAAACCCCCGGACCTGATGGATTGACCTCTGAATTCTACCAGACATACAGAGAAGAAATAACACCCATTCTCCTTAAAGTTTTCCAAAAAATAGAAGAGGAGGGAATACTTCCAAACTCATTCTATGAAGCCAGCATCACTCTAATACCAAAACCGGGCAAAGACCTCACCAAAAAAGAAAATTACAGACCAATATCCCTGATGAACGTAGATGCAAAAATACTCAACAAACTATTAGCAAACCGAATTCAAAAATACATCAAGAGGATCATACACCATGATCAAGTGGGATTCACCCCAGGGATGCAAGGATGGTATAACATTCGAAAATCCATCAACATCATCCACCACATCAACAAAAAGAAGAACAAAAACCACATGATCATCTCCATAGATGCTAAAAAAGCATTTGACAAAATTCAGCATCCATTCATGATTAAAACTCTCAACAAAATGGGTATAGACGACAAGTACCTCAACATCATAAAGGCCATATATGACAAACCCACAGCTAACATCATACTTAACAGCGAGAAGCTGAAAGCTTTTCATCTAAGATCGGGAACAAGACAGGGATGCCCACTCTCTCCACTGTTATTCAACATAGTACTGGAGGTCCCAGCCATGGCAATCAGACAAAACAAAGACATACAAGGCATCCATATTGGTAAAGAAGAAGTCAAATTGTCACTATTTGCAGATGACATGATACTGTACATAAAAATCCCTAAAGACTCCACTCCAAAACTACTAGAACTAATATCTGAATTCAGCAAAGTTGCAGGATACAAAATGAACACACAGAAATCTGTTGCTTTCCTATACACTAATGATGAGCTAACAGAAAGAGAAATCAGAAAAACAATTCCATTCACAATTGCATCAAAAAGAATAAAATACCTAGGAATAAACCTAATGAAGGAAGTGAAAAACCTGTACTCTGAAAACTACAAGACACTCCTAAGAGAAATTGAAGAGGGCACTAACAAATGGAAATTCATCCCAGTCTCTTGGCTAGGAAGAATAAATATTGTCAAAATGGCTATACTACCTAAAGCAACCTACAGATACAATGCAATCCCTATCAAACTACCAACAGCTTTCTTCAATGAACTGGAACAAATAATTCTAAAATTCATATGTAACCAGAAAAGACCCCGAATAGCCAAAGCAATCCTGAGAAGGAGGAATAAAATGGGGGCAATTACGCTCCCTGACTTCAAGCTCTATTACAAAGCCACAGTAATCAAGGCAATTTGGTATTGGCACAAAAACAGACCCACAGACCAGTGGAACAGAATAGAAAATCCAAACATTAACCCAAACATATACCGTCAATTAATATTTGATAAAGGAGCCTTGGATATACAATGGGGAGATGACAGCCTCTTCAGCAGCTGGTGTTGGAAAAACTGGACAGCTACATGTAAGAGAATGAAACTGGACTACTGTCCAGCCCCATACACAAAGGTAAACTCAAGGTGGATCAAAGACCTGAATGTAAGTCATGAAACCATAAAACTCTTAGAAAAAACCATAGGCAAAAATCTCTTGGACATAAACATGAGTGACTTCTTCATGAACATATCTCCTCGGGCAAGGGAAACAAAAGCAAAAATGAACAAGTGGGACTATACCAAGCTGAAAAGCTTCTGTACAGCAAAGGACACCATCAGTAGAACAAAAAGACATCCTACAGTATGGGAGAATATATTCATAAATGACGCATCTGATAAGGGGTTGACATCCAAAATATATAAAGAACTCACGCACTTTAACAAACAAAAAGCAAATAATCCAATTAAGAAATGGGGAGAGGACATGAATAGACACTTCTCTAGAAGAAATTCAGATGGCCAACAGGCACATGAAAAGATGCTCCACATCGCTAATCATCAGAGAAATGCAGATTAAAACCACAATGAGATATCACCTCACACCGGTGAGAATGGCCAACATCCAAAACACAAACAACAAATGTTAGTGAGGATGTGGAGTAAAGGGAACCCTCCTACACTGCTGGTGGGAATGCAAATTAGTTCAACCATTGTGGAAAGCAGTATGGAGGTTCCTCAAAAAACTCAAAATAGAAATAGCATTTGACCCAGGAATCCCATTCTTAGGAATTTACCCTAAGAATGCAGCAGCCCAGTTTGAAAAAGACATATGCACCCCTATGTTTATTACAGCGCTATTTACAATAGCCAAGAAATGGAAGCAACCTAAGTGTCCATCAGTAGATGAATGGTTAAAGAAGATGTGGTACGTATACACAATGGAATATTCTTC
Source organism: Phataginus tricuspis (assembly GCA_029783875.1). Lineage (NCBI taxonomy): Eukaryota > Metazoa > Chordata > Mammalia > Pholidota > Manidae > Phataginus > Phataginus tricuspis. The sequence continues at coordinate 78,628 of JAQQAC010009376.1, read as the reverse complement.
AGCCATAAGAAGAAAACAAATCCTACCATTTGCAACAACATGGATGGAGCTAGAGGGTATTATGCTCATTGAAATAAGCCAAGCCGAAAAAGCCAAGTATCTAATGATTTCACTCATATGTGGAGTATAAGAATAAAGAAAAAAAACCTGAAGGAACAAAACAGCAGCAGACTCACAGAACCCAAGAACGGACTAATAGTTACCAAAGGAAAAGGGATTGGGGAAGATGGGTGTGAAGGGAAGGATAAGAAGGTAAAAGGGGCATTATGATTAGCAGACGTAATGTTGGGGGGGCATGGGGAGGGTTATACAACTCAGAGAAGACAAGTAGCGTTTCTATAGCATTGATGCTGGGGTTCTTGTTCACGAAGCCGAAGAATGAGCTTAGCAAACAGGCAAGGTAGGAGAGCAAGGTACAGGCTTTTATTTAGAAATAAAGTGATAGGACAGAGCTCCTGGCTTATGCCAGAAGGGGACAAGAGAGTCCAGTGTGCGGCGTCATCTAGGGGTTTTATAGGCAGATGAGGATTTTCGAGAACATGAAAAAAAGGTTTAGGGGTGCAGACCTGCTAAGTGGTGTCTGAACACACAGAATTAACTTAACACAAGGAATTTCTCACCCCATCTCTCTCTGGGATAGTGGCGTCTTGGTCTAGGGGCATTTCCAAAGGTGGCCTGCCCAGCCCCCAAGGTGGGCTGAGGTATTGTCTGTTTGCTAAAGAGTAAGTTAAGAATTCTGCTTCCCAAACTTCCTGGGTGTTAAAATACAATCTTATCTTTAAGGTGGAACTTTTGCTGCCTTTTACTACGTTGTTTACAGCTGGGTCTGCATGCTAAATTAGTTGCCTGGTTTGCAAAACCACCCCATCAGATCTGAAAGAGGAAAGACAGCACATAGGCCTGGGCCTTTTAGCATGCTAAAGTGAATCTTACACATGATTAGCATAATAAAAACATGGGTTACTCTTCTTTATCTGGGGAACACCCACTGATCTTACTAAAGAATGACTCTAGAGCTTAATGTTTAACACAGAGTTTTGGTAGGGGGGTTTCCTTTCATGTAGTTACATTGCTCTGATTGCAAATATTCTGTCTTGCTTTTTCCAGAGGCCCTTCCCCTACTCTGCATACACCCACAGTCCCTGTCTCAGCATCTCACTATGCTGATGGACAGTGACTGTAATGGGGTTGGTGGGGGGGCCTGATGAAGGGGGTAGTTTAATCACCATAATATTGCACATGTAATTGTAGATTAATGATACCAAAATAAATTATAAATTAAAAAAAAAATCTGCCAAACCCTTTTCCAGAGTGGCTGCACCATTTTCATTCCCAGTAGTGAGTGAGCAATCCGGTTTCTCTGCTTCATTGCCAGCATGTGATGTTGTCACTATTCTGATTTTAATCATTCTGGAGGAATATCTCTGTGTGGTTTAATTTTTATTTTCCTAATGAATAGTGATGTAGAGAACCTTTTCATGTCATTATTTGACACCCTTTTCTCCTCTTCGGTGAAAGGTCTTCTCGTGTTTTTTGACCATCAGTTTTTAATTGGATTTTTTTCTTTTTTTTACTGTTAGTTTTGAGAGTTCTTTGTATATTCTAGATACTAACTAGTGCTGTGTCAAATATGTGGTTGCAAATATTTTCTCCTAGTCTGTAGGTTGTCTTTTCATTCTCCAAACAGGGTCTTTTGGGGAACATAAGTTTTTAATTCTGATGGAGTCCAGGTAATCATTGTTTTCCTTTTATTGATTGATTGTGTTTTTGGTGTCAAATCCAAGAACTCTTTGCCTAGCCCTAGACCCCAAAGATCTTTTTCCTTAAAGAGTTACAGTTTTACCTTAAGTCTGTGATCCATTTTGTGTTAAATTTTTGTATAAAGTGTTGTTAGGCAGGAAAATAGATGTGAGTAGGGTGGAAAAGAGAAAAAGACCCAAAATTAATCAATTAAAGCTCAAAAAGCGAAGAGCAACTTGGCCTGGAATGTTTTAGTATTTCCCAGATAAAGGAAGGTACCTCAGCATAGCCCCAGGTCTCTATTGTGTTAATCATGCAGGCCCAGGTTACTTTTTTACCTTTACCTATATGCTGTTTTTTTCTCCTTCCGGCCTTAATTAAGTAGTTTGTAACCTAGGCAACTAATTTAGCATGCAGGCCCAGCTGTAAACAACATAGTGAAAGGCAGGAAGGATTACATCTTAAAGATTGTATTTTAATACCTAGGAAGTTAAAAATGTAAGATCCTTAATTTACTCTTTAACAAACAGACAATAACTCAGCCCACCTTGGGGGCTGGGCAGGCAAGCTGTTTGATACGCTCCCAGACCAAGACTCCGGTATCCCAGGGAGAAATCAGAGCAGGAAGCTCCTTGTATTAAGTTAATTCTAAGTATTCAAAAACCACTTAACACGTCTGCCCCCCCAGTCCGTAGTCACATTCCTAAAGAATCCTTAAAAGGGGGAACCCCCGGCCTTTCGGAGCGTTCCTCTCTCTGGGGTCGCCTGCACTTTCTAAGTGCGTACCCTTTTAATCTTTTCCCAGCCTTTCAGGAGCGCCTCTTCTCTAGGGCAGCCCACACTCCCCTTTCTCCAAGGGTGCTCCTTTTGACTTAAATAAACTTCTCACCTAAAAGGATTGTCTCTGCGCCTTTCCAGTAGTAAGTGTTTTATTACTTTGCTTTGTCATTCTAATCCTCCGAATTCTGGCTTTAACTTTCACTCTATCCTATCTCAGACAAGTAAGGAGGGGCTGCTGAGAGCTCAGGCCTGGGCTTGCAAAATACCGTCGCCGGGGTGACCAGGAACTGCAGTTTACAGTCATGCTCTTTAGTAACCTGCCTGAAAGTCTCCCTTCTTTACCTATAGGAGTTCGCAGAACATAATCTCACTCCATCCAGTGCTTTGTGGCTCCCCCAAAGCCTAGGGTGGTAAGGACTCAGTTCCCACGTGGTGCAGATCCAAGCAGACCCTGGACGCCAGGTGAGCCTGACTTAAGGAGTTAGCAGGGGTCGTCCCCCATGCTGAGTAGCTGTTCAATGAACTTCCTTTATTATTCTATTCTGTCATTCCCTCACACTCTTTACTTTAATGAATTCCTTCCTCACTTTGTCCTCTGACTTTCCTGTGTCACCGAACCGAACTCTCCCTAACAGTGTGAAACTTGTGTTAGGTCTAGGTAATTAAATTTTCTGACCCAACTGCTCCAGCAGCATTTGCTGAAAAGGCTATTTTTCCTCCCGTGAACTATCAAATATCAGTTGCATATATTTATGTGGGTTTATTTCTGGCTTCTCTGTTCAATTCCATTGATCTACATGCCCATCTCTCTGCCAATGATAACACAAAGTCTGGACTCCTGTAGATAACAGAATAAGGATTGAAATGGGTGCACTGATTCCTCCCACTTTATTATTTTTTTCCAAAATTGCTTTAGCTATTGTAGTTCCTTTGCCTTTCCATATACATTCTGGAATCATCTTGTCATATCTATAGAAATCTTGCTGAGATTTTGGTAGGAATTGCTTTTTGTTAATTTGAGGAGAATTGGCATATTTAATGTATTTGTATTCCATTCCTGAACACAGTATGTCTTCCTCTTTGTTTAGATCATCTTTGATTTCTTTTAACATTTTGTAGTTTTAAGCATACCAGTGCTATATGTATTTTGTTCCATGTCCTCTGACTGTTTACAGGTCATAGTTTTATGACCATAGACCCTGGGGAATAAGCTTTTTTGAGTACAAGGATTTTGTTTTGCTTTTCATTGGCTCCTCGAGGGTGTTCCAGTAGAGCCTGTTAACTGAGTAGTAAACATAGAGGTATAGATTTCTGGCTTCTGTAGAAAGTCAGACAAAAACAGATGAAATTAGAGAAAAAAACAAGAGTTAAGAGGGATTCCCAAACAACTGGCACGTGCCTCTGTTCTTGGTTTCCCTGTGTGTCTGAGATACAGGACATTCCAAGGAAACTTCCCCTCTGGGGCATGCGTGCAGAGACCAAAAGAGAGGCCCTGGATGAGCTTCTACTGTTTCTGGCCTTGCTTCTGTCCTATGGCCAGAGGGGTAAGGCCTCTCAAAGGCTTTCATGCTACAGGAAGGAAAGCAATCTGTAATAAGGCTCTGTCCAGAGACAAAATTTTTAAACAATTTGCGAATAAATAGGAAAATACGTTAGGGCAGCATGGCCGAACTGTTTGTGGAAAGAAATAAGCCAGGCCGAAAAAGACAAATATCAAATGATCTCACTCATATGTGGAGTATAAGAACAAAGAAAAAAAACTGAAGGAACAAAACAGCAGCAGACTCACAGAACCCAAGAACGGACTAATAGTTACCAAAGGGAAAGGGACTGGGGAAGAAGGGCGGGAAGGGAGGGATAAGAGGGTAAAAGGGGCATTAAGATTGGCAGACATAGGGTGGGGGGGCACGGGGAGGACTGTACAGCTCAGAGAAGACAAGTAGTGATTCTCATCTCACTACACTGATGGACAGTGACTGTAATGGGGTTGGTGGGGGGGGACCTGATGAAGGGGGTAGTTTAATCATCACAATATTGCTCATGTAATTGTAGGTTAATGATACTAAAATAAAATAAATTGTAAAAAAAAAAAAAATAGAATTGGAAGGCACCAGGAAAGATTGGGGGAGAGCCAGGAATGAGAGAAATGAAGGCAGAGAGACAGAGCCATAGGAAGGTTGGAGAGAAGAGAAAGGAGAAAGAAAGGGAGAGGCAGAGATCTCAGATAGACAGACTGAGACAGGGACTGTGGGTATATGCAGAGTAGGGGGAGGGCCTCCGGAAAAAGCAAGGCAGAATATTTGCAGTCAGAGCAATATAACTACATGCAAGGAAACCCCCTACCAAAACTCTGTGTTAAACATTAAGCTCTAGAGTCATTCTTCAGTAAGATCAGTTGGTGTTCCCCAGATAAGGAAGAGTACCCCATGTTGTTATTATTAACCACTTGTAAGATTCACTTTAGCATGCTAAAAGGCCCAGAACAAACTGGGCAACTAATTTAGCATGCAGACCCAGCTATAAACAACATAGTGAAAGGCAGGGAAGATTCCACCTTAAAGATAAGATTACATTTTAACACCCAGGAAGTTTGGGAAGCAGAATTCTTAACTTACTCTTTAGCAAACAAACAATACCACAGACCACCTTGGGGGCTGGGCGGGCTGCCTTTTGATATGCTCCTAGACCAGGATGCAGGTGTTCCGGAGAGAAATTCGGGGGTTCGGAATTCCTTGTGTTAAGTTAATTCTGGGTGTTCAGACACACGTGGCAGGTCTACACCCCTAAACCTTTTTTTCATGTTCTTGAAAAATCCTAACCTGCCTATAAAACCCCTAGACAATGCACCACACACTTGTCCCCTCCTGGCGTGAGCCGGGAGCTCTGTCCTATCACTTTATTTCCAAATAAAAGCCTGTACCTTGCTCTCCTACCTTGCCTGTTTGCTAAGCTCATTCTTCGGCTTCGTGAACAAGAACCCGGCATCAAGACGACAGTGACAGCAAGGGAGTGGGGAGGGAGAGAGAGTGAGAGAGCTAGAGAGGGAGGAGGAGGGGAGGAGGCAAGGTGAAGAATCGAAAGAAAACAATGAGAAGATTTTCAGAGAATTGAAGATGGTGAGCATTAGAAATAGAACATGTACAGCATGGAAAGCTGGTGAGACAAGTCCCCACATCAGAAAATGGGTGGATTGTGGAGAGGGGGAGGATGAAGGATATAAACTAGAGCAGAGGCTCAGTGCCACAGGATCTTCCCTTGGCATTTGTGAAGAGCCGGATTTTACTCTGTTTGTGACCTGTGAACATGGCCTTGGGGTAACCTCCAGGGCTGAGGATCCGGGGCTCCGACATGACTTCTCTTTGTCTTCTGTGGGGAGAAAGATGGACCCAGAATCTCTGATGCTTGGGAGAGTTAGACACTCCTGGCATTCAGTCCTTCACCCAGAGGTGGGTTTACCTTGATGAGAGGTGAGCTTGAGCATCTGCTTCAGGCCCTGTCTGGTGGGACCCATTCCAAAGCCCTACAGTGTGTTCACATGATCCTATGTTTTGTACAATTTGCAAAGGACATCTGTTTAAGTGCAGTCCAGGCTGCTGTCCCTTCCCTCTCTGATGTAAGCAGTTTGCAGCCACTTCGTGCAGTTAAATTATCCAGATGTCCTGGCAGAAACAAGGCTTCTGGCATAGTGACACAAAGGTACAGAGCCTGTGCTGTTACTGCCACACAAATGTATCCTGTGCAAATAGATCCAAGAGGCTGGACAGTAGAGAGAAATGGGGTTTGAAATTTATAGAGTCAGAAGCTGGGCTGGGGAAAATTCCTGCAATCATCAGATGTAAAGTAGTAAGTGCAGGATTTAGTTCTTATCAGGCCTAAGAAAACAGAGGTTCCCATCTACTGGGAACGTTTGCCATAACGTAGCTTGTGCAGTCAGGAGGGCACTGGCCACCACTCTTTTTCTCACTTGGATGACACCACCAGTACCAGAGAGGTTTGAGTTCTGAGGTGTCTGCAGCTCACTTGTAGGTGTGGTTTGCTCACCTAGCTGCCCGAAGGCAGGACTTTCTTAATCTCCAGGAAACAGCACAGTATCAGGCACATAGCAGACTTTCAACGAATAATTGTAAATGGATGGATGAATGAAATACGCATTGAAATAAATACTTGGCTGTTCATTCTCCAGAAGCCATCACTATGGCTTTGTTTTTGCTGTAAAAGAGCAGCGATCACGATAAAGCTCTTAACTCCACAGGAGTGAGCTCTCCTCATTCCCAGTAGCCCCCTCCCCTGGCAGGCTGCTGGTGATAGGTGAGGTTGTGGATGGGGTCAGATGCCACATGCCGTTCCTTTGCCTGTGCACTGTCCTGCATCCTGGGTTAAAGAAGTCTGGGTTAGCTCTTTGGAGTCCTGGATGCCCCACAGCTTTGAAACCGAGGGCCTGCTTGTAGCAAAACCTCTGCCTGTTTTGTTCCCTGTTAGTGGAAATCTCTGTTTGGGAAAAGAACTAACGTTTCCCCACAGGTTTTGGGTTACAGATAGTCTTGCTCCATCCTCGGGGCTCTCCTTTGGGAATACTGTTTTATTTTGTAAGTTGTGACTGTGCTATATCTGGGACTTACATAAGGCCTAAGCAAGACTCTGGATTCAAGAACCAAAATTCTACTTGCAAGATGAGGCAGAGGACTTTGCCTGGGGGTTTTACTGGGACAGCCTGGTTCTGAGGAATGCTGCGGGTGTCTCTGGGAGAGCTAGCAGAATTTTCATGCATAAGCTGGGGCATTTACGGGGCCAGCCCATGCAGAGCCCTCAAAGGAGGCTAGAAGGCAGAGCCCGCTCCCATGGAGAGGGGTGCTGTTTCGGCTACATTCTCCCCAGTTGGGTCTCCCCTGCAGACATTGCAAACTCTGTGCTACTGTGAAAATTTTCACGTCTAATCAAAATCTCCTCTGCAGATGTTGACACCATTTCTTGTGGTTTAGGTCTTACTGGAAAAAATGATCCATGAGTCCTTACCAGCTTCCGCCTACTGTCCCTTTCTGAGTTGAAAGACCGTTATGCAGGCACTTTGCCTTCCTTTGGCGGTGGTGATGGTGAATACAGAGGGTCTGCTGGGGGACAACTTAGAGTCTCAGGCCGGGCTGATCATGCATTCTGGATTGTCAGGACCTCTTTCCCCATGAGATCTCCCATCTTGGCTGAGATGGCCCAGGCAAAAGTCTAGGGCTTCAAGCCTGCCTGCAAGTGGGAGCTGAGGATGAGTGAGATGAGAGGGATGAGGCAAGGTTGTGGCAACAGGGGAGTGAAAAATAACAGAAAGAGGGAAATGGATTCCAAAGGTGAAGAGACAGAGCTTGGGGGGAATTCAGGGAAGGAAGAGGTGAAGAGGACCAGGACAGCTGGCTTGATAATATCATCCTTGTCCGAAATTGAGAGCTGAGAAGGAGAAGGATTATTTTATTCTGATGCTTGGAGGACAGGGAAGGAGGGACAAGATAATAAGTTCCATTTTTTCAGTCTTGTTGATTTTTAGGTAATGGTACTCAATGGCCAGCAGAATGAGTTTGGGGTTGGGCTGGGTGGAAGATCTGGGGAGCCATCTGTGTACCCGTGTGCACGAAGCCATAGAAGTGGATGAGGCAGCTGAAGGAGAGTGCGGAGCATGGACAGAGATGGACCAACAAGGGCGCCTCACTCACTCGCTGATGAGCAGGCCCACCATAGGGCCCAGGCTCGATTTAAGCTCTGCCACCGCCACCCAGACATTCTTAATAATTTTTATGTTATTAAGATACTAGGGGTTGGAAGTCTGAGATCCAGGCTCAGGAGGGCTGGTTTCTCCTGAGGCCTCTCTCCGTGGTTTGCAGACAGCCATCTTCTCTGTGTCCTCACATGGTTGTCTTTCTGTGTCCGAATTTCCTTTTCTTATAAGGACACTAGTTGTACTGGTTTAGGGCCTACCCTTATGGCCTCATTTTACCTCCAAGAAGACCCTATCTCCAAATGAGGTCACATTCTGGGGTTCCGGGGCTCAGAACCCTAACATGTGAATTTTGGAGGGAACATAATTTAGCCCATAGTACAGGACATGTGTCTTTCCTGATTGCCCGTCCTCTGGCTCCTGTGGTGCGATTCTGGGTGGGAGGCGGGGCTCCCCTCCTACAATAGGAGCCGAGAGGCTCAGGTGATCAGCATCTATAGTCACAGGGATGTGGGCAGTGCTGAATTCTTTCCTGGTCATGGTGGATGCCTCCAGTTCCTCTGGGTGATGGCACACCTGAGCCCCCACTGACTACCAGTGCCAGGACAAGGGGGCCCAGAAATGTGGAGCCCAGGGTGCTGGGATGCTTTGATGACATGCCCTGTGCAGCCAGCCCGACCCTGACACAGCAGTTCTCAAGCCCTGGGCCTCCTCAACTGTTAATTCCCTTCTCTTCTCTAGGTCCTACCTGCCAAATTCTGCCCAGATGTGGTTTCCACTTCCAGGCCTTTCCTACCAGCCACTTCCAGCTGGTGTCCTGGGTGGCCCCTGCCACAGCTCTCATACTCCTGCAAGGCCAGGCTCTTGTCAGTGTTAGGCTGCCTGCTCCAAGAAGCTTCTCTGTTAGTGGGAAGGATGCTGGCTTTGGAGCCAGTCAGACCCAGGTTCAGACTCTGATTTGCTAAATGTGTGCCTGGGGTGGGGGCTTGTGTGACTCTGGGCAAGTCTTGATCTTCTCTTCTCTAAGATGGGCTAATGAAAGGGGCTGCTGCAGCCCCTTGTTCTGCAGATTAAATGAGCTAATGCAGTGCATGCCAAGCACTTCACTTGGTGGTCCCAGAATGGAAACCAGGACTATTCCAGCCCTTCTCCCCTGGCCCTCTCTGACTTCCCTTCCCCCAGCACCCAGTGCCTGGCAGGCGCACCAGACCCAGCTCCTGCCTGAGAACCTCCAGAATAGCAGGATGGTGGGAAGCTGGCAAGTGGAGGGCCCAGGCCTTTCTCAGAGATAGTTTCTTTTCTTTCTTCATTTTTTGGTGAAGTGATGGCCATCTACCCATACGTGAGTTTTAATTTTAAATAACTCTGAGGGAACAATGGAGTCATTTTTAGTTGGTTGGTTGCAGGAGCCTTTGAACAGTCCCTGGAATCTGTGAGGATAAACAGGAGCTGGCAGGGATGGGCTGTGTTTGATTTAAAATTGGAAACGCAGGCAGCAGAGGAGTGGCTGCATATAGTCTGGGAGGTCCAGGAGCCCCTAGCACTGAATTATGAGAGGCTTGGTGAAAGCACATGGGAGCCCAGGCAATATTTATAAATTCCTCCCACCAGGATGGATGGAATTTTCCTCTGAGCTGCAGTCAGATAGCACCATTTTGGGGGATAAAGGGAGGTTGTTTAAGTCCAATTATTCAGTGACTGAGAAAGAAACAGGAATGTGTATGAGGAGAAACTCCCTGGAAGCCTGTCCCCAAGGGCCTGGGCAAGGGAGGCACCCTGGAGGCTGGGCTCCAACCCCACATCCTCAGGGCCTCCCTTAGGGACAAGGGGTATTGGTGGCTCCTTTCTGGTGCTCTGGCACCAGGCTTCCCCCTGCCATACTCAGCAAGGCCAGGGGCCTCACGTGGCAATTACAGGGACTGCATCTTATAAACGAAGCATCTACCTTGCTGTCTGGAGACAAGACAGGTTCTGGTGGCGTGTGGAGGGTGAAGGGAAAGAAGATGGTGGTGAGGAGACTGAAGACAGGCATAGGTGTGCCCCAGGGACCCCGAGTTCCGAGGCCGACGTGTGACAAGACACCCTGAGCTGGAGCAGCTGATGCCAGTGCGTGGAGGCTGGGAGGGGCCGTACAGCTTCTGGCCTGGTGGGAGGCTCGCACACCCACTGGCCAAGTCAGGGCGCTCCCTCAGAACCATAGAGCACCCTCCCAGCTGTGGTCCCTTGGGCCTGTCATTCTTACCGCTACCCCATTAGGTTGGGAGAGGGGCCGAGCCACGTGGCCCAGCTGGCTGGTGACTTGCTCGAATGAGCAAGGATAATGGAAAATGTTTTTGAAATTTGTATTCCAGAAAGTAAAACCAAGGGAGGGAAGGAAGCCTATCCAACTGTGGGCCCACCTTGGCCGTGCTTCCTCAGGCATCCCATCTGTGATGGAGGAGAACCCCACTTACTACTGATCTGTGTCTGAGGTTCCCCCCAGGGATGTGCTCCCTTCCTGATGCTCAGTGTCACAAGAGCTGTGGTGGAAATGACAAGGTGCTGGTCTGAGCAGCCCTGTTGTCTCAGCCAGTGGAGAAATGTCACCTTCGCACATTCCAGCCTGCCTGGGTGGCCCCACACAGCCTGGCTTCCGGGGCCCTCACTGGTGCCCCTGCAGAAGCCGCGGTGGTGCCGCCTGGCACGTGTGGTCACAGGATGATCTGCTGTAGCTAAATCGCCAGGAGGCTGGGTGGGAGGCACACAAGGATGCCTCCTCCCCTTCTAGCTGAAGTGGTAGCAGACACACTGGTCCCCAAACTTCAAGTGCTTAGGTAGGCTGACACTGGGAAAGAAAGGGGTTACAAGCCAGGTGCATGCTGGTGGCTACACATGGGTGACACGTGTGAAGGGGACCTTGGAACCCAGCCCTTCCTTACTTCTGTTTCCTTCCTTCCTGAAACATTTAGGAGATGTCCCAAGAAACAGCCTGGGGTGGGAATCCTTCTGTCCCTGGGAGACGCCCATGTTGCTTTTGGCTTGTGGGGCTGTAATACCTGTCGGGACCTCGCAGGCAACAGCTGGCTTCGCCCTTCTGCCCTGTCCTGCTTTCGAGGTTGTGCCCACCTCCAACTTCAGGCGTTGTGGCAATCCCTACTGCTGAGGCCACAGAGGACCCATTTAAACAGGAGGGACCTGCAAGGTTGCAGGCAGCCTGGCCTCCTCCTCTGCTTGGAAGCAGCTCTACAGTCACCCGCACTGGGGCCACTACCATCCAGGAACCTCATCCCCTTCCTGCCCCCACTCTGCCCTTGCACCATGCGGAGGGGTGGAAATGTGTTGCCAAGCCTCACAGTGTTGGAGTTAGAAGCTGACAGTAACAGGAGCTGTCATTTATTAAACACCTATTGCCCCCAGGCATGTTAAGAACACTTTTCTAATCCTCCCCAATGCTGGAGAGAGGCGCTGTTGTATGCCAGGTCGCAGTTCAGGCGAGGGGGCAGTGTGGTGGCATCCGCGTGTGGGCTGGCCTTCAGCCCCGTCTGTTGCTCACCAGTGGGGGGACAGCAGGCTGATTTCTTAAGCTCTCTGTGTCTTTGTTTCCTCCTCTGTAAGATGGGGAAGTACCCAGAGCTTGTCCCCCATGGGAAGGCAGTGGGGACCTGCACACAGAGGGTCCACGACAGGGCCTGGCACCTGGGGACCAAAAGCACGTCTGCCATTGCCAGGGACAGAAGACATCTGAGCACCTTCAGCAGGGCAGCGACAACGCAAATCCACCCATCCCTGCCCATCCACTCCAAAGTCCATGTTCATTTTATATCTGAGGGAGCATGCACAGTGGGGAGGGGTGTGGCACTTACCTAAGATTGGCCACTTGCTCTGTGACCGCCCTGGGCCAGCAGCAATTCTGATGAGCCCCAGTGATAATGTGTCCACCCAGAAAGTGCTGCCCCACTTTGGGACTAAAATAGCCTCTGGCAAGCCCCTTCAGCTTCTGGGAGGTGTCCACTGTGGGAGCACTGGCTTTAAGTTCTGGCCCCACATGCACTGGCAGGCTGGGAGTGCTCGCTGCTTGCAGGTCCTGAGCCACAGGCACCACAGCAGAGGGGCTTGCAGGGGGAGCACCAACACTGATCAGAGTGCCTACCGCTGCCAGCCCTCAGCTCTTCAGGGCTCTGCCTGGATTTTAAACTGCTCTTTGCTACTGATGGATCCATTTTACTTGTAATAAATATTTGAGATTTACTTTGCCTAGGCTTCCCTCTTGTCACTATGCTCACCAATGGAGATTTTGCTGCTTTTTCAAAAAGCACAAAAATGGAGATTCCTGTCTCATTTAAGCCCTGGACTTAATGAACAAGGATCATGTCAGTGGGAACCAGAGAAAAGGAAACATGATAGGAACATAAGAGTTTAAATTCCTTTACAGCTTCCCTCTCCCTTGCACTCAAATCTCCCTCCGTGAAGGTGAATTCAGACATGTTACAACTGACCCAGGTTTACTCCCAGCTTCCAGAGATGAGTCACAGTGCTTGGGGAAGACAGAAGGGAGCACATAGGCGCTGCGTGGAAGGGAAGAGGTTCTTCTGGAGGCCTGATCTCAGCTGTCAGAGCTACATCCCCTCTCATGGCAGGCCGGACTCCTCCTCCTCCCTGGGACTGCCAGTGAAGGCCTCAGGCCCTGGGGACCCTGCCCAGCGGGCTCGGGTTGTCACCTGCGCTCCCCATGGGCAGAGGGGTCAGTGCAGCTCGGTGGATCCTCGGCCCGCTGTGCAGATCAAGGCCCTTCTGTCCTGGAGTGATGGAAGCACCAGGGTTTGCTTCGCTTGGGAGGGAGTGGCAGGAAAGGAGACAAAGTCAGCTGTGGAAAGCTGGCTGAATCAACCTTGCCCGAGGAGAGGACAGTGGGTGCAAGGTGGCTGGAGCGGACCCCACCCTCACTTGGGGACCAGTACGTGCACGAATTCCTCATAGTTCACCTGCCCATTGCCATTGACGTCGGCTGCCTGGATCATCCCGTCCACCTCCTCGTCGCTCAGCTTCTACCCCAGCCGCCCCCAGCCGCGTCATCACGTGCCGCAGCTCGGAAAGCCAATGTCATCCTTGTCGTAGGTGCGGAAGGCCTCGCGGACCTCCTCCTCACTGTCCTACCCTGCATCTGCTTGGCCATCATGGCCAGGAACTCGGGGAAGTCCATGGTGCTGCTGCACTCGTGGTCGATCTCGCTCACCATGCCCCGGAGCTCCGCCTCCATGGGGTTCTGGCCCAGAGACTGCATGATGGTGCCCAACTCCTGAGTGGTAATGGTGCCATCCCCGTCCTTGTCAAACAGCGAGAAGGCCTCCCTGATCTCGGCCACCTGCTCCTCTGTCAGCTGGTCTGCCATGGGGTGTGGTGGTGCGGGGCATGGGTAGTAGCAGGCTCTGGTGTGGCGGCTCCCAGGACAGGTGGCCACTCGAGGGACTCTGGCTGGCAGGCAGCCTAGCCCTGGCTTGACTGGCTGGTGCGTAAGAAGGAGCAGAGCTTGCGCTCACATCCAGACTCCCCGCCCTGTGGTTGCCTGAAGGCCGGGTCTTGTTTGAGCAGGAGTCCAGTGCCGGAGCCAGGCTAGTCTGCTCATTGAGCTGACACCAGCGCCTCTGTCAAAAGGGGCCAGCTCTCCACCCTGACGCCCGGGGCTGGAATCCTCGGCAGGTGCCCTGTGAAGAAGCGGTGGACACCTCCAGGGAGATTGCCGGGCTTCCCCGTGGATCTCCCTCCCCCTTCCCGACCCAGACCTTCATGCCCTTCACTCTCGAAAGCCACCAACTCCACGCTGCTTTAGCTGAGGCTTTTGGCAGGATAAAAAGCAGAAACTGTCTCTGCCTGAAAGGAGCTTCCCTCCTTGTCATTGGTTTCCAAAACATGAAATCTTTAGGGTTTTCAGAGAAGGAACACAGGTTTTTTTCTTCAGGTAGAAGCAGGCAGTCTTCTGTCTTTAGAAGAAATGTGACGGGAGGAGGATTTCCTCCATCATTCACTCGCTCTTCACCCATAGGTACTTAATGAGTGCCTACAATGTGTGGGTATTATTCTAGAAGCTGGGAACAGTGCTGTGCACAATACAGGCAACTCCTAGTCCTCAAGCAGCTTATATCCACAAGACAGCTAGTGAAACTAACAAGCAATATTCTTGGATATTTTTGATAAACACTTGGAAGGAAATAAAGAGGTGATGATGGGGGAATATGGGGAGGTTGCTTCCATAGCAATGGCCAAGGAGGGCTTCTCCGCAGAGGTGGTCCTGGAGGAGACCTGATGTGAAGGGGCTTTCTAGGCAGGGAGGCTGGTGGGCCAAGCCCAGCGGTGCAGAGGGCATGGCATGGCCAAGGTCGAAGAGGTGGCTTGCGTGGCCACAGCCTCACAGGTGAAGGGAGAGAAGAAGCAGAGGAGGGAGGACACGAGCGAGGCACTTTCCTTGTATTGTAGTCTCTCTTTTAGGAATAGTTGTATTTGCTGTATTTTCTTAGATAAATATAGTGTTGGGAGGAGATTTCTGCCGCCCTGCTCACGCCGCCATCTTCCCGGAAGTCCGCTCTTGCATTTCTTGTCTGCAGCTGGCTTCTTGTCCCTCCCTGGGAGGAGGGTTTGGCCTGGGGACATGAGAAGAGTGGGGAGCCTCCCTCCTCCATTTACTCTGACTGCAGAAAAGGAGGGGACTCCCACCTGTGGCAAGGTGCTGCTGGAGCTCTGACCTCATACAACTCAGCCTGGCACCCTGACTGCGGGTCCCCAACTCTAACATGGGCCTGTTGAGCTGGCAGCAAGCTTAGAAGCTCTGTGACGGGGGTGAGCAGCATGGTGCAGCAGCTGTCTCAAGAGCAGGTGGCCAAGTTCAAGGAGGCCTTCTCCAAGTTTGACAAGGACAGGGATGGCACCATCAACACTCAGGAGCTGGGCGCCATGATGCAGGCCCTGGGCAAGGATCTGCCGGAGGCCGAGCTGAAGGAGATCATCAGCAAGGTGGACACAGATGCTGACTGTATCATCAGCTTCCCAGAGTTCCTGGAAGAGATGGTCAGGAGGATGAAGGCCTGGAGAAAGCAGCAAGAGCTGCAGGAGGCCTTCTGTGTCTTCGACATGGACGGCAATGGCTACATCAGTGTGGACGAGCTCAAGCAGGTCATGGCCAAGCTGGGTGAGGAGCTTTCCCAGGAGGTGCTGGAGGCCATGATCCACGAGGCTGATGTGGACCAGGATGGGCAGGTGAACTACGAGGAGTTCATCCGCATCCTCTCCCTGAAGTGAGGGCCCAGCCACCTCCTTCCACCTGATGCTGATTCTCATGCTTTTTTGGGGCCCCTGCTTTTGTGATAGGGGTGTAAAGGGAGGGTCTGGGTGTTGGGAATTGCCTACCTGGTGGGAAAGCTTTGCCTCTCTTGGGGCTGGATGCTGAGCCACTTTGGCTTCTTAGGAGGGAGCCCCTCTGCCCTGTAACCTTAGGCCAGTTCCTGCTGCTTCTCCCTGCAGTGAAATGTGGGTGCTCCCTACCTCACAGGGCTTCTGTGAGGAACCCCAAAGCCACGTGGTGGTTGAAATAAAAGAAATGTGAGCTCCAAGGGTGTGTGCACTGGTGTTTGAATGTTTGACTGGGAAGTGTTAGGTCATGGGTCCCCCAAACACTGGTGTCTGGGGTTCCTTTGAGTCTCTGTCCCTTTTTTCTCCACCCTGGAGGGAGAACCAACCTGAGTTGGTTTCTCTGCTGCCAGTAGCAGAGGAGAGTGTGGGATCATGGGAATTGGAAGGGGGATGGAAGAGGCTCGAGGGTCTGCCTGAGCTTTTGAGTCAGGACCAGGGGCTGGATCTTGGACCAAAGGACGGGAACACTGCCTATGCCACAAACTAAATAAAATTACTCATCCTTGCATATAGCCAAATGTTCATCAGGCTCAAATTTTAAAAATGTGCGTGTGTGTGTGTGTGTGTGCGCATGCATGCATGCACGTGCATCTTGCCTTTGAGATACAGGATTTTAAAGACTGAAACAAACACACAGAGGTGGGGCCACTGAAGATGGGGCCGCCTTGCTGGACAGTTGGGGATGGGAAGGAGCAGCAGTGCCGTGATGGGTGAGGGGGCAGGTGGGTTGGTATTTGAGGTGGGGGCTGCAGCCAGACCCTTGGGGACAGTGTTAGGGGGATAGCAAGTCACCTGTGATAAGTTTCCCTCCCTGCTGCCTCCCCAGGAGCCAGCCCCTACTGCTGCCCAGACCTTCTTTGCTAGGGCCCCTCTGTGAGTTGGGGGCTCTGAAGTTGTTCCCTGGCTGGGGGTGGGGGTGCCCCACCATAGAGGAGCTGGGTGACAGGGAACCTGCCAGTGGTTGCTCTGCCCACCCTGAGGTGAAGCAGATCTGTCCTTTGACCTTGAGTTTGGGACACTGCTGTGTGCCTGTAAAAAATTGGACCCATTTGAGGCAGCCTGTCTCAGCTCTGAGTTTCCAGGCTCCCTTGTCCTGGTTCTGAGAGATATTTGATCCAGTGAGGAAACAGAGGCCCAGGATGGGTAAGGGAACAGCTGGGTTTGGAGTAAGAAGCTGACTCGTCGGTGGTGCCAGACTGACATCGGGGCAGCCAGGGGGGTGAAGGGTCACCTGGACTCGGGATTCAGAAACACATAATTTTTCAGCATGATCTGTAACTAGCCTCATGCTCTGGGCATCACTTAATGGTGGACTTCTGCTTCCTCCTTCATGAAATGGATTTTTCTTGCTTTTAGGGACATTTTTGTGTTTGGTGATGGTGCTTTTGTATCTTGTCCTAGCGTGTGCCAAGTCAGTGGTTCTCAGCTCAGGGTGGAGAGGCAGAGCCGGCTTACCTGGGGGTTATTGCAAAATACTGGCTCCTTGTTGGCCCTTTATCCTGGCATGGGTGGTGGGTGAGTGACGAAGCACATCGGTTTGTGCCCAGTGGGGGGAGCAGGGCTAGGTCACTGAGGTGGGGCTCCTGTATGGATGAATTTTCTTTTATTTCTCCCCTTTGACATTTCAGCAGGTCACTCTGGTGTCCCGTGACGCTTGCACACTGCTGCCTCAGGGGCTGGCCAAGGGCCTCTGAGCACAGCCAGTGCCTACACGGTGAGGGGAGGTCCCGGGTGGTGGCCAGTGTGCTGGGGACACCAGAGAAGAAGGGAAGGGATCATGTGAGTCCTAAAGGTCTGAGCTGGGGCGGGCATGAGCTGGCAAGGTGTGGGATCAGATAAGAAAATGGGGCCCGGCAGCTACCAGACTCGGTGTGGGGTATCTGAGGGGCATGGGGTGACAAGCGCCCCCTCTGCAACCAGGATGGGGTGGTTCCCTCTGGAAGTTCCCCACCTCTTAGAGACACAGGTCACAGTAGTCTGGGGTTCTAAATTAGTGAGTCCTAAATGCCAAGCTGATCCAACATGAAGTTTTTCTAGGCTTTGTGTGGAAATGAGAAAAACAAAGACTTTTTGTCAAAATGTATTCCGTTTTTTAAATTCTGCGAATATGTTCTTTCTCTATTTTCTGTGACAAATGGCCTTTCTCTCACGAAGCTACTGTGATGGTAGATGATAGTTTTGTGGGTTTCCTTTTTTCATGTTCTACTCTGAAAAAATGGAGAGTCCTACCAGCGCCCTAAATTGATTTTGACAGCTTACTGTCCCATGAGTCTGTGGAGTGTAAAATCAATTTTCTTTTCTTTAAAAAAATACTTTTTTTTTTTGGTGACTTTGGAGAAATACATGGCTCATAAATGGGAAGAGTAAACTCCAAGTTCAGGACTGATGTCTCCTCAGGAGGATAGGAAGGGATTGGGGAGGGACAAGAGGCCCTCAACCGACGCCTTCAAATTGGGTTTCTTAAGCTGGTCAAGAGCTGCACAGATCTAACTATTTGATTCTCCATATCTTTGTGTGTTTAAAATATGTTAGACTAAAAATAATGCATGCCATGCATGGACCATTAGAGCTCACGGAGGGCAGGAGGAATGAAGGCATGGACAGCCCAGGGAGGCAGGTGGTCTGGCTGCTATTAGAGGTGGGCCATTTGAGGCTATCACTGAAGAGTCCTTCCCGAGGCCACAGGGCAAGAAGAAAGCCACAGAAACTTCTCTACTTATTGGCCCAGGAGAACAAAAAGGGAGTCTGAGGGTCTGGGAGAGGAAGTGACTCACCATGTCTGGGAGGAGAGAGGGCCTGGGATGGACTCTGAGGGCTCGGGATGCTGCCCCTCCAGCACTGCCTCCTGTCACCTGTGGGGCTGGTTTCCAGTGGAGGTTGCTGGGCCACCCCTCCTGGGAGGGCCTGCCTGGGAAAGGCGGCTCTGGTGGACCGCTGGCTGGGACCCACAGGGTAGAATGTCTTCTGGAAGCCAGAAGTTTGTCATGAAGTTCTCCTTGCCTCTGACCCTCTGCAGGAGATAGAGATGGCTTCCATGTTGACTCAGAACCCCTTGCAGACCTTTGAGGTTACATTCCCCCTGGGTCCCAAAGCGGCCCATCCTCAACCTAGGACTCTGAGAACTGGACAGTGTGTGAGCAGCGTCAGGAGCCAACTCGGCTTGAGGTCACTCCAGGGAAACCCACTTCTCTGAAAGCCACTTCTCTGGAAGCCAGTTTGCCAAGACTAGTTCTGCAAATGGTCAATTTGCTGGTATTTCCCAATTTACCAAAAAATTGTTTTAAAAAGCACTTTATAACTTTTGCAGAGATCCACATCAGAGGAGCTGTTTTACCAGTTTTTGAATATTCCTCTGAAGTTTCCCTTGCCCAGTTAAGGTCTCAGTTCATTAGTTTTCCTGAGGTGAACTGTAGTAGCTGAAGTCACCTCACCTAACGTTGCCCCACAGCCCAACAAGGAGGAAAGTTCCCTGGGCTTTTTTCAAATCATGTCTGTTTGAACAGGGAAGGAGACCCAACTCATTTTGAGGTTGAGAATTTCTACATGTTTCCAATGTCAAGGGTTTTATGAGTTACAGATGGGCAGGTTTCTCTCTTCTAATAGATTTCCAAGGTAGGCTAATCCTTTAGTACTTCTTTTAATTTACAGATTTACTAACTGGTCAATCACACACATATGTTGTGTATGTTTTAAGTATTCGGTAAGTGCTTGGTGACTGAAACACAAATCACATACAAAATTGACATTCCGCTGAGCAGAACTGAACTGGTGGGTCCACTGGAACTGGTTGGGGAAAAACAGCTTTGGTAAAAACAAAACTAACCTGAACTCAAGCAAAATTTCTCTCAAATCCTTCATGGCATCAATCAGCATATTGATTTTAGACGAATTATTCTATTTCTGGTCAAAACAGAAATTTCATGCCATATACTAAATAATTCATTTTCATCACGGAACTGCCCTTGGACCTTTTAAATCTTCATTTATGTCTATGTCTGATGGGCCTTTGAAGGTCTCTTTTCAGGTCTGTACCAAATGCCTCCTCCTCTAGGAAGTTTTCCAGCACAGACCTGGCACACTGTAGACCCTTAGTACATGCTCTTTTAGTGAATGACTAAATCTCTCTCTGTACAGTTCTCATCAAAGTGCATCTTATAATATAATGCCTGTGAACAAGGCCTAGTCTCCTTCTTCTGAACAAATAATAAAAACTCATCAACATTCACACTAGATTGTAATCTGTCGTACATGGGGTGCCTAGACCCTCAGAGAATGGTGAGTTTAATACGTGCCCTCCCACGGTCTGTACTAGATGCAGGTGACAGGCTGGGCTCCCTTGCCCGTGAGAGATTACCTGTGCCCCTAGAGTGGCTTCTCTGGTGACAACGGGGTTCAAGGGATTGTGCAATATCAGACTCAACAGGGAGGGGAAGACCTATGGGGACTGGAGGGTGGGGGTACCTCTTTATGGCCCATTTTCTAAGAACCATGGGAACAGTCCAGGCAGGATCATAAAATCCCAGCAGTTAGTGTTCTCCAAAGCAACAGAACCAGTAGGCTATATATAACTCTACAGGAGGAGATTCATTATAGGAATGAGCTCACGTGATCATGAAGGCTGAGAAGTCCCATGATCTTCCCTTTGCAGGCTGGAGACCCCAGAGGGCTGGTGGAATCAGTCTGAATCTGAAGGCCTGAAAACTGGGGGCTGATGGGAGTATGAAGGCCCAGGAACCAGGAGCGCCACATCTGAGGGCAGGGGAAGATGACAGGTCAGCTCAACCAGACAGTGAATTGGACTTCCTCCCCTTGTGTTCATCTGGACCTTGGATGGACTGAACGGCGCTCACTGTGCTGGGGAGAGCCATCAGCTCCTCTGTCCACCAGGTCGAGTGCTTGTGTCTGCTGGAAACACCCTCACAGACACACCCAGAAGTAATGCTTCACCTTTCTGGGTGTCCCTTCTCTCAGCGAAGTTGATGAATAAAATTAACCATCACAAGTTCATTCCCTCTTGGTGTGGAAATAGGGAGATTTCCAACATAGAACTCACAGGACAAAGGTTTAGATGCCAGCCACTTGCAGCAGCTCATAGGATTTCAGATCGGTGCTCCTCTCTTCACAGTGCACATACCCTCCCCAAAAGTCATGAAGAGCAGAGTCTCAATAGATACAGGTTTTCAGGAACAGTCTAGGTAAGTTACCCTGTCCCATTTCCTCTGCAAAGTAGTCCAAGTTCTGAGTTTGGGGTCATAACATGAGGCCACTCTACCCCTTATGCACTGGGACTGTGCTTGGTGCACCTACGCAGGGAGCAGAGGTGGCCTTCCCCAGCCTCGCACCTGAGACCAGAGCCTGTCTCATCCCTTGGCTGCTGCCCAGCCCACAGATGACCTCACCTGCTCCTCCCTGCACTTCTCTCTGGCTTCCCTATAACCTGGGAAGGGCCAAACCCCTCGTTCTGCAAGCTCCTTCTTGCTCTTCTGCAGTTATTTTTTTATCTCGGCTGCTCTTTCCCACTGCAGATAGTCCTCACTCCAGGGCACTAGCACGTGTTTTCCATCTCGCCGCTGCCTTTCCATCCTGTGCCCGCCATTTGCTGTAATGCTGTGACTCTCTGTCCCGGCTGCACAGTTAAAGACCGGGAGAGCTTTAGGAAAGGCCATGTATGGGCCCCTTATGGTTTGGCTACCGAGTTGGCTGGGTGGTCCCCAGTGTTCTGATTCCCAGCTGGCCTGAAGGGGTCCCTGATGTTCAGGCCCTGCGGTTGGTTGGGGGGCCCAGGGGTGGCTATCTGTTTTCAGTTCCAGGGGCTTGTGCAGCCTGGGTTGAGAAGCTCAGAGAAAGCAGCATTGCTCCAATCTGCGTCTGGAAACCTTGACCTAGGACCAGCCCTCCTTTGCCCCGCTGGGTGGATGGCACAGCGTGTGGGGAGGTGTCCGGGAAAGTGAGCACTTGGCTTTATGGAGCTCTGTGCTGGGAGGCTGCTGTCCCATCAGGCCAATATGATCACTTTGTTTGGGACCACACAGTGCTCTGTTTGGTGACACGCCAGCCCCACCACCCACTCTGCACCCGGAAACACTTGGTGCCAGGAACTTCACCAGTCTGGGAGCTCCACCTTTCTGCCTGGCTGACCTTGACCTTGATGGAAGTCACCTCTGGAGAAGGGATGCCAGGGCTTTCAAGGAGCGTACTTTCTTGTGCCCAGAGTCCTGTGGGTTACAAACAGCATGGTGAAGGCACCCATGGTGGTGGTGACATCTATCCCTCTATTCCTTCCACAGGTGTCTTCCTGAGCCACCTGTCTTTTTTGGATCTATGAGGACCCAGAGGGAGATGTCACACCAGCTGCTGTCCTTTCAGGGGGATGAGATGCAGATGCAAGTGACCACGTGCAAAGACAGGTGGCAGGTGCCTCATGGACAGTTTCCAGCATCATGAGTGTGCGCAATACAAGGAGGAGACTTTGAAGGGGTGGCCTTGGGCTGTGTCCTACAGGTGTAGGGAGCTTCCAACAGGCAAGAAGATGTTCTTGGCAGAGAGAACCATGTGAGTAGAGGCATGGGCGTGGGGACGTGAGCTGCCTTCTGGGGTGGCCACACTGCCTGGGGGACGAGGGTGAAGGAGCCCCATTACAGATGGCCTTGACTGTCAGGCGTTTTGACTTATTTTCAAATCCCGGCTGAGTTATTTACTCTCTCTGCCTCAGGTTCCTCTCCTGTAAGATGGGAGAAATAATATCTCCCTCTTGCCATGAGGCCTATGTGACTGATGCAGGGAATGTGCTGAATAGGCCTGCATAGCCTGTTGCAGATTAGCATATAATAATATGCATTATTGGTGCATTATGCTTTTTCCCTGGAACTGGCAGTTTTTAATCAGAGATGGTTTATGGGCAAATCTGTGCTTTAGGAAGATCACTGTGGCAGTGGTCTGAAGGATGAATGAGAGCTGAAGACAGGGCCTGCAGGGGTTAATGTGATCATCTCAGCTGAGCTGATGAAGGAGGGAAGACAGGAGGGCCAGAGATGTGGGGAGGGCAGCTGCTGGGGAGGCAGCTTGAGCCCAGTAAGCATCCAGCTGAGCCTCATGGGGTCCAGGGAGGGAGAGGCATGTGTGCTCAACCTGCCTGTGCTGGGCCAAGCCTGCTCCCCTCACCTGTTCTTGTCACTGTTGGAGGGCTGCCTGCCATTGGACATGGCTGGCCTCTTGCCATGTCAAATGGTGAAACACGTTCAGTGCGCAGAGTGCTGGAGTCACAGGGAGTCTGAGGGGTCCCAGTTACTAATAGGGACGGGGCAGAGTGTGGCTTCTACAACCCTGGGGCTGCCCAGGTGGGTGCCCTATGACCTGGCTCCAGAAATGGAGGGGATAAAAGCCAGGATGGTGCTCTTGGGGGGAGTGACCCAGGGCTTCCTGCCCTGCCTGTACAACCTACTCCCTGGAGAGGGCCTTTCTCACAGAGAAAGGCAGACCCCCACTACCCCAGCTCTAGCATCTTTGGGTGGGGGCAGGGGTTTTCTGAGCTACCCTCAGCATGTGTGTGTTGGGGTGTGTGTTGGGGGGGTCAGGATCTGCCCTGGTGTGCAAACAGGAAGCAGACCCTTCCCAGACCTGGCTCCTGCTGGGAGGGGAGGAAGGGGCTCACTGAGTCTGTCTTCTATGGTTCTGCCTTCTCCTCTTTTCTTCCTTTACAAACATGGGCAGAGCACAACTTCTCCCAGGCACCGTACTGGGTGTTGGTGATTCAGGAAGGCTCCTGCCTTGAAAGCACTCCCCCTGGAGACCCACAGGAACAGATGATGCTATTGAGAAGGAGGCATGCTAGTGGGAGAGCTGTCACACAGGGGTGTGGGGCCTGATCCTGCCAGGGGTTGGAGGGTGCCAGACAGGACAATTCAGCGGGGCCTTACAGCATGTTGGGGGCTAGGCAGACTACTTGGGTGATAGGCAGTGTGGGCTCAGGGGAGACTTTGGAGTTCACTGCAGGGTAACCCCTTTCAGGCCCCTTTCTGCCCACGTTTTGGATCATGTTTTTTTCTGCAGGGGAGCAGACTTGTGCCTGTGAGAATAGGATGGAGAGGGTGGGCTGCCTGAACTGCCCCATAACCCTCTTTTTTCCATGTCATGGAGCTTGGCTCTGGAGTTCCTAGCTTTAAGGATGAGCCTCTTCCCAGTGTGATCACCTGCCCACCTCCCCCTGCACTGGCTGAACTGCCCTAGGGGGAGACATCTATGATTTGGAGAGAAAAAGAGGGGGTTACCCCCAGGGAGGCAGGAGGGGCTGGCTGCTCCATCCACTTTTTAAGGACTTTGCTTCAGCCACTCCTGTCACTTGGGCCTCAGCATGAATGGCAGCTCCCGCTAGTCATAGCAGTCATAGGAAATGAATGAGTGGGTAGAAACTGCCAGGTACTCACAAATGAATGTGTAGAGGTGACACACAGGTTGTGAGGCTTCTTCAGTGGGGAATGTCACTCGGTTCTTCCCGTGCCCAGGCTCTGATGGAATCCTCACGTCCTTGGTCAACACAAACTGGGAAACAAATGAACCGTTCAGCAACAATATGGTTTGTTTGGTAAAAACACAATTTGGGGAATAATAGGGGTCCTTGGAAGGAAAAGAGTTGGGAGCTGTTGGACTAGAAGTTCTTCAAGCCCCTCCAGCTGAGAGACCAGCACAGAAGTGAGCACAGGGGCTTCCCAGGGCACCGAGGCAGCTAACACTGAGGCCCTGCAAGTAGGAGCCAGAGATGTGGGGCAAACTGCCAAGTTCTCTCTTGAGCCCAACTCCACCTACTGCTTTAAGTAAGATAGGGTGGGGCTTGGGCAGGGCTTCCTGATTTCCTTTCATCTCTAGAAGGCCCAGGAAAAAGCCTTAGTGGGAGACCCCACAGGAGGCAACGTTCAGTGCCTTCAGGTCCTCACTCATGGCCTGGCCCTGCCGCCTCCCTGAGTCACAGCTGTTCAGGGTGGCGCTTGGCATGAGCACCCAACTCTGTAAGGAGTTCAGCTGCACTCTGGGGCGTGGCAGAGGCAAGGACCCATGTTACGGTCATTCAGGCTGAGCCTCTTGGCTGTGATTTTCTTGTTTGCAACACAGAGGTAGCAATGCCTCTTCCTCTGCAACCTTTATTTAGTTATTAGAGTGTAAACCATATTGGACCTGGTAAAACATGGAGCAAATGCAACCGAAAGGGGCCTTGGTATAAGCGTCCTTCAGGCTTCAAGTCCCTGTCAGGGGGGTCAGAACCCACAGACTCCCAGATCTGGAATTAGGTGATGGGCCTGTTTCACTTCTACGATTTGGGCCAAGTCACAGGGGCTGCTCCAGTCCCTTCTCTGGGCTTTCCGTGAGGTAGAAGGGGACTTCCTGTCAGGAACCACCATGGTATCTGTCAGGGCCAGGGGGAGGAAGGCTGTGAACCATTATCTCTCCCCAGCCAATGTGGTCCCTTGTTCTGAGGACTGGCGCTGGCAGAAGAAAGCTTTTCAGACGTGTACTTTTAGGCCAGAGGATTGTATTCACGTGTATGCTATGATGTATTTATGTATGTTATACTAGCAGCTGGAAAGAGAGGAGAGAAAGAAAGAGAGAAAAATGAATATTTAAACTGGTATCTCTAGAAGAGTCCCCAGAGATCTCCAATCCCAATTTTGGCTAAAGTTTGAGATCTGTGTCATTGATGGTACTTGGGATGATGTTAGGACTTAAGCTGGCAAATGTAACAAAGGTGAGAGTGGCCCCGCCTCCTGCGGCCCCCATCCCATGGCAGAAGGACCCCAGTGGGACTTGGTAATAGCATTTGGTGTCTGGGACTCTGACTGTTACCGTTTCCTTCTATTTATGGCAAGGGAAGCTGGTTTTCCACTTACAATCATGGCATATAAAATGATCATTTAAAATACATTTACTAAATGAAGAATGTGCAGATTAAAAAATATCCAGTAGGAGTGGTATAAAAAGCACATGATGTGATGGTGGCTCTGAGATGGTGACACCTTTGGAAACATGGGTGTTACCCAAATTCCCTGTTGTGCTGAGGAAAGGACCCTGGCCTGGAAGAGACAGGCTTGACCAAGTCCTGAGAGAGAGGCTGTGATGCGGATGGGCGTGAGAGAGCTGCAGGCTACAGAGAGATGGAGCAGAAGCAATGAGGGACGCAGGTGGAGAACGTCACCTGCAGACTCTAGGAGCACCTGAGGCTGAGGGGCTTGCTCTTGGGAAGGCCAATACCACCAAGTGCCTTATGTCCCTTTCGCAAGCCTGGGGGGGCTCAGGGCTCAAGCTGGTGGCCAAAATTTGACTGCAGCCACAGAGGGGACCTTTTATAATACAGCTGCCAAATCTTCAGATTGGTTTCCCCTAAGGGTTTCAAAATTCCTTGAGGCCTCAAAACTTCTGTTTTTGCTCATCAAGAAAGGCACCAGAGGCCACTTTTTGTCTCACGGCCTGTAGATTTCCATCCACCCCAGAGCAGGTACTTTCTGAGTGTTTGGCACAGTTTTGCCTGAGTAAGGAAAGCAGAGAGAGCTAACCATGCTTCAGGTCTAGAAAGGTTGGAGAAGGAAGGTCCAGTTCAGCAACTGCAGGAAAGATTTAAGACTGAAATCAAGAAATGAGGACAGCAGACAGACCATGTGGTAGACCTGCATAGATCTGAAGTCAGGGGCTTAGGCTGTCACTTCTGGAAGCTTCTAGTGTACATAGAAGTCTAGATGGAAGTCTAGTGTGGAGGTTCAGAGGGCGAGGGTTTTTCCCAAGACTACCAGGTAAAACCTGGGGAAGATGACAGAGCTGCCGTGGCTGTGAGGCTGATGCCAACCAGGCTGGACCTGGAGTTGGCTTCTCAGTGAAATGCAAGAGCTCCTAGGGGCACAAAGGATAGGCCATTAGGGGGCTGACAGCTACCCCTTGCACTTAGTATGTGAACTAGCATTTCTAAAGACAGATAGCTTTCTTTGGAGGAGGGCATGAGGGGGTGTCAGTCTGAGGCCTCCAGTGGTTAGCATTCTAGAAAGGGAGTCTTGACAAAAATACTGCCGGGTTGATGACTTTTATTTTCTCACACTGTTTTGGCTAAATTGCTGGGGAACGTTCCTTAAATTAAGGTTGTGTAAGTTCCTTTATTTCTTTGCAGCTCACCATTTCAGTGGGCCTCAAACATTTTAGCAATGAAGCATTTTAAAAATAAAATCCCCTTTTCTCCTCCCTGTCTGCTTGAAGACCCACTGCCACCATGATCGACACAGTAACTATCTGGGCCAGGAAGTTCATGATCAGGCAGCTACTTCAGAGGAAACAATGGTCACAGACATCCTTTATCCTGGAAAGGCAGCAGTGACTGAGATGGACATTTGGGAACAGTGAGCCAAAGCACCCAGGCCTACATGGGATGTCAGCTTTCTATTTGCATTCAGAGCCTGCGCTAGTGGTGGTGGGACTTATGATTCTTTGGATTATGCAAAGCAAAGTGAACTCTAATGCAGACCTGCAAGACTTGGGCTGTCCGAGGAGAAAAGGCCTCAAGGAAACAGCGAAAGGAATGGGGAAGGGCAGGGGGATGCAAGGCCCGTGCTGGCACTGGCATAAGGGGAGCTGGAGACTGGACAACGGAGGTGTAAAGATTCTGCAGCGACTTTATCTGTGGTGATCGTGCCACTTCGTCACGAAACGATGACAAAACTAAGAACTTAAAAATAAAAAGTCTCATGGGAAGTCAGAGGAGAGAAGTGGTCATTGATTTGTGGGAGTTTATTTCATGAGTTGGGATTTGTACAATGAGTTTAGGAAGAGCTGGCTGCGCAGGCATTTCCCAGGAGAGCTGTTCAACACAGTCAGGAAGCCAATCCCGCAGCTGGGCCCCTGCAGAGGCCAGACCTGTGCCTGTCACTCTGAGAAGCGCATCCGGGATCCTGATTTCCGGCGGCTAATATTTGAAGCCCCCATTTGCTATGTCCATCCGTGGCATCTTGACATGTACAGCACATGTGTCCCCATCATACTGTTGTGGGGGGTGGGAAGGCTCAGCTGCTGAGGGTCACTGTCAGTTTCTTTTGAGATGTCTGCTGCATGCCCACCATGCTCCCAAAACTAAATTTCAAGAATACTTAGCCTCTGAGTTTAGGTCAGATCATTCCAACCCCTACTATGAAAGTCAGTGAAAATACCTCTCTGGCCATTTTCTTATGAGGCAATAACAGGAAATACTTGTGAAAATCAAGCAGCTAAATGGGAGCAATGAGGCATTTGGGGCATGCATAGAATTAAAATTGGGATGCATGGTGATTACAGCCTCTTGACGTTCACGAAGCAGCGGTGGGCCTTCCAGAGACTGCAGCCACTCACTACAGAGGCATTCCAGGTGCAGACTTGACTACGGAAGAGGAGGATGTCCTGGCAGATGAAGGTCACCTTTTGGGATCCCCTGTGGAACCGGGGGCTCCAGCTGTATGACAGTCTCCCCAGGTGTGGTTGCTTGGCTGGGCCTTCCCAGTCAAGGCCAGCAGCAGGTGGAACTCAGGTCAGCCCATGTTGATGCTCTTCTGCCCCTTCAGGGAGCCCATGGGGAGACTGGTGATGGGGCCTGAGAGCAGCAGAGGAAGGAAGCAGCGGGAGGCAGCCCTGCAGTCTTCCCACAGAGTGCTGGCTGCTCCCTGCACCACAATCTACACTGGCACTGTTGGCCTCTGCCCTTCACCTATCAAGGTACAGGGAGCGGCTCTTTGGTGGGGGTAGGGTGGTATGATGTGTGGGGTGTGTGACAGGGCTTGGATGTGTAGGCTGGGCACACATGAGGCCCCTCTCAGCACAGGACTAGAGGCCCACAGTGGTGGCAGGACCACTGTGTGTAGGTGGTGGGCACTGAATGTTGGTACTCACCATCATGCTCATGTGCCAACCAATTGTGAATTGTTGGTATGTGTCTAGAATTCAGATGATCAGGAACACTCTGTGTGGGAGACAGAGACAGGGGAAGGGAAGAAGCAAAAAGCACAGGAGGAGAAAATGAGAGAGGGCCTTGTCTCTCGTCTCTGAGGGGCATGGCAGCCCGAGCTGACCAGGCTGCAGCTGGAGGACCCTGCCCAGATCTCAGGGCCACGCTCCAGCTGAACAGCTATGGACAAGTCAGCTACCATCTTAGAATCAAGAGACACTGAGTAGGACCAGGGCATCCAAGGTCAGCTTATTTGCTTTGTCCACTGGGATGTAGGCTGCAGGCATCAGGACAGATACCCTAACCACACCTGGCCAATGTCTGTGAGACCTACTACTCCCTCTGCACCCTGGGAGATGAGCTTTGGTTACTCCTCCTGAAATCTATTTATTCCTCTGGTTTGGTCCAAATGCCAGGTCACAGATGAGCTCCCACAGTCTGGGCTCCCCCATGGGTCTCCCCACAAGAGCTTCAACTGAGCCAAGGTCTCAGGTCTTTTATTAGTTAGTACTTGCTGCCTAACAGATTATATAAAAGCCCTGTAGCTTAACACGGTCCTAAACATGCACCACCTCACGATTTCTCTGGAAGTGATACAGCGAATGGCTCTGGCTCAGTATCTCTCATGAGGCTGTGGCACCTGAAGGCTTGACCCTGTGCTGGAGGGGCTGCTCCCCAGGGCTCCCTCACACAGTGGCCAAGCTGATGCTGGCTGTGGCAGAGGCACAGCAGCTCGTCCTGGGCACCTCTCCACAGGCCAGCTTTGGTGTCCTTACAACATGGCATCAGGCTTCCTCCAAGGTGAGTGACCTAAGGCAGAGCAAGGCAGAGGCAGTTTGGAAATCACACCCTATCACATCCATCTTATTCTGTCAGTCATGGAGACCAGCCCTGATAACATTATGGGAGGGACTGGGGGAGGCATGAGCTCCCAGGGGTCACTGGAGGCTATCTGGAGAGCTGGTGACAACAGGTCCCTGGCAGGTCTGAAAGTCCGTGTGTCTTAGACAAGCCTGTTCTCTGTGCCATCAACTCTTGCTAACACAGAACTGAAAGAGTTTAGCCTTTCTTGTTTGTTCAACAAACACGTTTGAGCACATTTTCTGTGTCAGGAAAGTGGTAGGTGCTTGGGACACGAAGGTCAAGAAGCTTACAGACCAGCACAGATGGTGACACTCAGCCTGGGAAGTGGTCAGTGTCATGGGGTCAGTGACAGACACTTGGTGGGGCAAGTGGAGACCAAGTGGGAGCAATGGGTCTACAGGGATCAGAGAAGGCTGCCTACAACAGGTGGGGCCCAGCAGCGTCCTGAAGGATGAGCATGAGGTCACCAGGCAGTGGGAGGGAGCAGACAGAGGGACAGAGTTCCAGGCAGGGAAGCATGTGAGCAAAAGGTGGAGCTGTACCAGTCTGGCTCACTGGGTATTGAGGTGCTGGGTGTTGCCAGGCCAGGATGTCATTTCCCTCACATGCTCTGATTTCAGAACCTCCCAGAGCCACTGGATGTGAGACATCCTTTGAATGTGCACTGCTGGGTAGGAGGTGCCAGGGCTGTCCCTTTTTGTCACTGCCAACTAGGGAGCTTGTGAGGAAGTTCTTGGGAAGGTCATCCCTGGAGGGCCAGCCTGTAAGAATGACAGAACTAATTCCATTTGTGGAAAGATTGTTTCATGCTCTTCCCATTGGCAGACATGGTTCCATGGTTTCAGGGAGCCCTCCCCAGCTGCTCTCAGGGTGTGCAGGACTGTGTATCTCTCAGCCTATGTGTCATTTTCCTTTGTTTTGGAAAAGTGTGCTACCTACAGGCATTGGCCTGCCCTCATAGGTCTGAGAGCACGCTGCATCAGCGGGCCAGCCTGGACCGGAGAGTGAAGGCTGTGTGGGGTTTTCAGCTACGTCTGCTGCCCTGCAAATGGACTAGACCCTGATGCTGTGGAAAAGTAACGTGCTGTTTGTCTGGTGTGTGATTAGCAAGGGTTGTCCTGTGGTCAGAATCACACACTCCTTTGGACCAGAGGTCCTGTGCTGGGCCCTTCCCTCCTGCCCCATGCACCTGAAAGTGTCAACAACAGGGCCACAATTCCACCCTGTGCCTTTTTCCCACAGGAGCTACTGAGTCCGTTGGGGCCGCCCGCCTGCCCCCTGCCTCTTGAGGTCCCTCACACCTGCAGCCTTCCTCCTTCTCCCTCCCCATCACCACAGATGCCACGTGCTTCTTTGGACAGTTGTGTGGGGAGGTGAGGGCTGATCTCACACCTGGAAGCCACCCAAGATGAAGAGCACCCCAGCAGGACCCATAGGCAGGGCATGCTGGGGGCTGGACAAGAGTCTGAGGGGCAGCCCACCAGGGTCTGTGCTTGATGGTTGGCAAAGTTAAGTGATGTCAGATATCAGAATCTTTTCCAGCCCTGCAGTAGTTTCCTGCAGTGCAGGGAGGACAGACGCCAACCTCTCCTGTCATGTTCAACCGACAGTTTGAATTACAGAGAATGGGGCCTGGAGGGGAGAGAGAAATGCATCCACCCAAAGGTGCAGCCTGGCTCTCAGATCTCATGGCTCAACTTGCTGGGGGGAGGGCTGGGGCTGCAGCCCAGGACCACTGTGTGGTGGGAGAGGAGGGGCCCTGTGCCTGACCTCAGGGGAGGTGGCCTGGCCCCTCTCCAAACAGAGGCAGAGATGAGGAGGGGCAGTTGCAAAGGCTGTGGGCCTTGGCCAGGCGAGTTGAAAACAGAGTCTGATGCTCAACTGAGGGGGGAACCCAAAGCAGTGAGGAGCTCCTCTCCCCACCCAGAATGCGGGGCTGCTGACAATGTCACCCTCTTTCCTGGGTCCTCCACTTGCTCCATACCCTGCTCACGATGGACAGGCTTTATTTTTTAGAGCAGCTTTAGGGTCATAGCTAAATTAGGTGGAAAGTGTGGATTTCCCAGACATTCCTGTCCCCCCTCTCTTACAGACCCCATCAACACTGCCCAGTAGATGGTACATTTGTCACAATTGATGAACTTACATGGACACGTCATTCTCACCCAAAGTCCATGACACTGGGGTCACTCTTGGTGTAGCACATTCTGTAGGTTTGGACAAATGCGTAATGACATGTTCCCGCCATTATGGGTTCAATGCCCTAAACTCCTCTGTGTCTGTCTGTTCATCCCTCCCACTCTGAACTTCATTCCTGGCCACCACTGATCTGCTTACTGTTCCCATAGCTGTGCCTTTTCCAGAATGTCATAGAGTTGGAACTGTGCAGTATGTGCCATTCCAGACTGGCTTCTTTCACTTAGAATGTGCATTTGAGGTTCCTCCAGGTCTTTTCATGGCTGATGACTCATTTCCTTTTGGTGCTGAATAATACCCTGTAGTCTCAGGACTGAGACCTGACTGGTCTCTAATTTGAGGCTTTCTCAGGGCAAGCCAGGGTGTGCAGGAGCATCCTTCCTGCAATGGGCTGCAGAGCCCAGCTCAACCCTCCCATGATCTAAACCAGGGAAGGAGGGGGTTGCATCCATTCCCCTTAACCCCTGCTTCTGCCAACCCTGCACCATTCTCCTCCATTTCACACAGAAATAGCCCACCAGCTGTCCTGGAAGGGACGGGTCAGTCCACAACACTGTAGGGCTGTGAGGGCCGCCCTCTGCCAGCCTCCCCTCAGGGCTGTAGAGCCCAGCTGTAAAACACTCCCCTCCCACCCACACAACCTGGGGACCCATCGTGAACACGGTGAGAGGGGAAAATAGCACTGGGTCAGAGCCTACTATCTAGTTCCATCTTTGGCAACTGCTACTTGTGGCCTTGGGTAAGGCTAAACATTTGAGCCTGCATCTGTACAGTCAGGAAAACAGTGCACATTCTGCTCATCTCAGAGTCCCTGTAAAAGTGACATTGGCTTTGAAAAGTGTAAGGGCTCAAGCAGATGGAAAAAACTCTGATTTTTGGTTTCTAATTTGAGAAGCGTTCAGCTTCTTGAAACAGACGAAATGTTTGTGTAGAGCTGTCTAAAGATCTGGGTGTTACCAGCTGCCTATTCAGCGGAGAAAGGTATGACTGTCCCCGCTATTCTCTATCCACGATATTCTCATCTCCAAGGTCTCTCTGCAGAAGTTGACAAGGCAGGTGAACTAAGACAAACTTTACAGCAGGCTGGTAGCTGAGCCAATGCCTTCAGTGGAACACCCACAGGACTGGCACATAGCTGCCTTTAACCCCAGCTGTGCCACACACCAGATATGTGTGTGACCTTGGGCAAGTCACTTGACATTTTTAGATTTTAGCTGCTCTAGCTGGTAAAGAGGGGATCAATGAAATGCTCTGATTCTCTAGGCCTAATTTGATTCATCCATCTCTGTTTTGTCCAGGAGAGGAGGGAAACAAAAACCTTTTGCTCTTCCCTGAGAGGCAGCTGCAGTGGAAAAATCTGAATTCTATGGGAGATTATCCGAATTCTTTGAATGTAGTTAATTTGCCTACCTTCTGGTCTACTCAACAGCACAAACACTATTATAATGCTTTCTCCTCCCTAAGAAGCAGGCATGTCATTAACAGACTGGTTCTTGCTGGAAACTGTCAGGTCGGGCTGTATGGGGTTGCTTCACTGGGGGAACAGGAACATACCTGCTTCCACACTGCCCTGGCTCACAGAGGGCAGCATGAATGTGTGTCAGAGGAAAATGGGCAGGCCAAATAACAGGGGACGGACAGAGGGAGATTTAGGGAAAAAGTAAAGTAGAGGGACGAAAGGGGCCATATGAGTTAAATGATTACCAAGCTGTAAGGGACAGAATATGAACATCAAATTGAGGCAATAGGTTTGAGTTTCTGGGAAGTGGTAGAAAGCAAATGCTGCTGTATTTGATAAACATTCTGCCTTTCATTTGAAAAGTAATGGCTGGGGTTTGGGGAATTAGGAGGTTGAGAGATTGGAAACTTTATAGATACTTGAGATTCTATAAGCTCTTTTCCCTTTTAACTTTTTTAAATGAGAAGTTCCAAACATGTAGAAAGATTCAGAAAATATAATGAATTCTCATATCATCTCATCTAGATTTAGCAATTGTTAATTTACAGCCAATCTTGTTTCATTTTTACCCCCAATCATGCTCTTCTTGCTCCATTATTTTGAAGGACACCCCAGACAGCATACAATTTTAACCCTTAATGTTCCAGTATTTGTCTCTAAAGGGACTGTAATCATAGTACTACCATTAAACATGAAAACTTAACTACTGGACTACAAATATGCAGTCAATACTGGGTATTTCTGGATTGTTTTATCTTATATAAAAGTTTGTTTTAGGAGCTAAGTCCATACATTGCAATTGTTTGGTATGTCTCTTAAGTCATAGATGTTTCTCTTTTTCGGTTTTATTTTGTTAAAGAAATTTTGTCATTTGTCTTCGAGTTCCCTGCAGACACAACTCAGGCTGATTTCCTTGGCAAGATTGCTTAGGTAGCAGTGTGCACTTGTATCAGGAGGCACATTGTATCTGGTAGTCCATGTGAATCAACACCTAGATCCATCTGTCCATGAGGGCTTACAAAATGATGTCCTATCATCCTTCCTCACTGCTTAGCTGGGCTTCTGCTGAGAGGAAAACCTTCCCCTCCTCAGTTTGGTTACTGTGCCATGGTTTGACAAGGATGCAATGAATGCTTGTTTTTTTCCCTTTATCAGTTCTCTGGGTAGTAAGTTGGTTTTCTGAGACACTCCAAAACGAATTTTTTTAAATAGAATCATTCTGAAGCTATGGATTTAAACATGTTTATTATTCTCTCTGATGCTCCCATTGTCTCAGGTACTTGTGATACCAAATTTAAAGTACTTCTAAAAAGCACACTTAAGATATACACACTACTTCAAAGAAAACTATAGAACTGTCAAAAGTGGTACAATTGTGAGAAGACTGGCTAGAAGTCTGGTAGATGGCACTTTTCAACTATCATTTATAGAACAGGTGTGAAACTAGTGCTTTGAGAATCCCTATGAAAAAAATGTGAATCCTTGCTCTCCAGCATGTTTCCCTAAATAAAGTTCTGGTCACAACAGACTTAGCCAGTCTTAACTTGGGGTAATAGGTTTGGGGAATTACCCCTGGCCCCCTAATTTGTGCATTTCTAGAGAGAGGGTTCACCGTAAGTCTCAAGATACTCATGCTCTAAGTAAGATCATGTGTTATTGGGCCCAAGGAATCACCCGTGATTTCTTCAGACTTGCAGTTGGTTCTGGAGTTGTTCAAATATGCAAATACCAAAAGTACTCCTGATCTAGGAAGTTCTAGATTCTTTTGTATCAAGGGAGATTTTCTTTGCTAGAACATTCCACTCATGGGAATTAGGTTCTATGGACAAAAGGATATAATTCTTTTCATTGGTGTTCTCCAATGCTGATTAAGAAAAGCCTAAATTTATAGGTTGAAATATCATCTACCTTGAACTCCTAGAACTTTTAAACATAATGAAGGCAACACTACCAGCTGGTCCATCTCTAGGGATGGGCAGGAGCTTTAATTGAGGGGTCTGATGAAGACAAACTATAAAATGTTCAGTTTAGTCTTTCTGTGTCTGTTATCAAGGTTGACAGATGGGAGCCTTAACTAGGGATTTGCTGATATATGTAAAATTAATTTAGTAACATGACAGTTAGCTATATATATATATATATACACACACACACACACACACACACACACAGATATATATATATATATATATATATATAATTAAAAACCAAGTACTGTGCTGGATCTGCATATTCAGAAAAGCATTAAGGCAGACAAGCCAGCACAAAGGTAGCTAGTCACCACCTCCTGGGGCAGGTGAGGAAATGCCAGTGCTAACAGATTCATGGGTGATTTGGTGACCCTACAACACCCCCTGACTACTAATCAGATGCCTTAGCTTCCCTTACCACCTTGTGAGCACACATCCCAGGATGGAGCAGTAGCTTTAAAAAGATCTTGCCAGGTGGAGACTATCTTTTGCTTATAAATATACAAGCACACTCACTGTTTTTTATGAAGTTGAAAAAGAAAAATCAGACTGCCTTCAACTCAGACTCTGAATAGTTTAGGCGAGCTAAAGACAGTAGATACGTCAATACTTATGTATCATTTACATAATGGCTGTTGGCTAGATCAGTGATTACCAGATGTTGACCCAAGGAGGGAATGTTTACACATATGAATCAACAGCCCTCTGCTTCCTACTCCCAAGGTACTAACTCAGTGAAATGGGGGTGTGTGGGGGAATGAAGCCCTGCTACCTTTATTTTTCTTGACACACCCTTGGTGATTCTGATGCCCGAACAGGTTTGAGAACTACTGGGCCAGATCACCAAATGTTCTCAAATAGAGATGCAATTTCTGAAGAATGTTCATTCCATATAATCACTGAGTTTCTGTGTCTTATTTTCTCCCTTGAGTGAACCAAAGGAAGATTTTTGATACATCATCATTCCACTACCATTTGAACTACTACTGGCTTATGTAACTTTAGAAGTTGATCAAGGTAATTCTGCAATGATAATCTATATAACATCTCTAGAAATGGTTAGAAACTTGTTTCCTGATTTTTCAGTTCAGAACATTGGTATAATCTACACTTTTGACTTTGAATATCCAAACTCAGAAACCTGAGATACCTAAATTAAAACCTTAAATTAGTCAAATCAGGATGCTTTGCTATTAGATTTACGAGTGTATCCAGAAAGTGGCTAGATGCTCACCCCTCTTCAATCCAATTGCTATTTCTGATTATACTGCTTTCTAAATGGTTTAATAAGTTACAGAACTTGACTTAATTGAATCTTTCTCTTACTCACCAATGAATTTCAAAGGTTTAAGTATTTATGATTTTTAAAAACTTGTGAGGCATGCCAGAACCTCCATTGCCACACCAACACATTCTGGCACATATCTCCCAAACATCCACCAGTGAAGAAGCTTTTAAGGGCTGATTATGTGTGTGATTTTTTAATTGTATAATTCATTTATACAGAGAAGTCATTTGGATTGACATATTTACAATCTTTCTCAATTTTCATTTCCACTGGTCAAATATAGTTCACATAATAGTCAACATTTCCTTGAATGATCAACATTATAAATCTGCCATGCACAGAGCTTTTAGTCCTCCACTTAAAGACTATGATCTCATTTGAACAGAAACATTTTACAGTAAAAGATTTATCACTTTTTCTCTCTTATGAATAAATCCACCAAAATTGATATAATATGGTCAGATTTTCAACACACCTGCTTCTTTTCAAACTCATTATTTGCAGGTATTATAAACCAACACAAATAAAATTCACTTCCCCAAAGCCTTCTATAACTTACTGTACACCCTCAAGTTTAGCTTTTACTATCTTCTTGCATGTTCTAGCACAACCAGACATTTTTACCTTAAGACCAAACTACTCTCTTTTTCCCTCTTTTTTTACTTATTACCAGTCAACTGCCTCCCCTCTTGCTTTTCAGACAACACTAAAGCTCTCAACAAAACCATTAAGGTGGTTTTCTTTCAGTAGTCCAGAATACACTGAGTCAGTTCATGTGTGTTCACCACCTTTCAATGCTACACTTAAAAATCATAATTTTCTTAATTGGCTCAAAAACAGGATGGCTTGGTTTCACTTGGTAAAGTTAATATGATTTAAAAAACATATATATATTTATATACACATACAAACACATTTTTAATCAAGTGGGAAAAATAAAGGCTACCAATCTGAAAAGATGTCATAGTAAAAAAAAACATAAATAAATAAAACAAATACTAAAAAGTACTTATAATAAAAAAATTAAATAATTGGCAGGCTAGGTGAATGAAAATGAGGAATCTGTAGTGAAAAAAACTAATATAAAGTACTCCAGTTGATATAATGGAAAATCTGTAGTTTTATAGTTTGTTTCAAAGGGAACTTATGTTTCAGTGTAAATTCTAAAGTATTACACACCTGTATTCCATGTAGATTTTAGGAATTAATGTTAAAATTTCAAATTCTGCACACACAGTTTATCAAAGAAACACTGGTAAAATCTCAGTATTTGCAAAATTTTAAGCTTTGGTAGATATTGTAAATATCACAATTGGTAGGTATTGGAAAGTCCTGATGAATTCAGAATGAAGAAGAAACCCATTGCATAAATATTTCATTTGATTAAAAATACCAGGCTTGCATGTTCCAAAGTATGAGAAAATATTTTTTAAAAAAATATTGCTGTTTTAACAATAATCTGTGTATGTATCTTTAGCTGCCATTAAAAAAAAAATACTAAAAGAACAACCCAAATCAGAAAATGTTAAGACTGGTATTAAGTAAACCTGCAAAGCTCCCATGCTCACATTACAAGAAAAACCAAACTGTATACATTTATAAATAAACAGTCTCTGCACCAGTAATACACAGAGCTTCCTTTATACCAAAGTCTCTTTCCGTTCGCCACTGAACGGAGATTTGTCCCTTGGCCCTCGGAAGCCAGGCTGTGTTCGGTGCGCTCTGACACTCTTCATATCCTCTGTGGTGCACGCAGGGGAGACACACGCTGAAGTGTCCTTATCAACTTCGACCTGAGTCACACTGGATGCTGTGGATGCCCTTCTCTGGGTTTTGACATTCCCAGCAGAGGAGTTGTTCTTGATGCACTCCCCATGGAGCTCTGTCAAACCCTGCAGCTCGTCTGGAGTGGTGACCTGCTGGAAAGGGGCTATGGCAGCTCGAATACAATTGAACCACTGCTGCTTGTGGAACACATCATTGGCTTGCAGAGTGTGAGACTGGCCTGGAGAGGGGTCTTGGAAGCGAACTCTAAAGACATTTTTAGCTAGAAAAGAAAAATTTGAAAAAAGAAAGGAAATAAGACAAAAACAGTTTGTTTAGAGAAAGTGATTATATAATCTTAGTGTGGGTGCATTAAATAAAGCCTTAGGACATTGTTTATTAGATGCACCTGCTGGTGTCAGAGTACAACTTGATGAGAGCAGCAGCTATAGGACAATGGAATCCTTTCATTTGTAATTTTTTGTGTGGAGACAGAATTCTTTTTTATTTTCCCTATGCTGTACCTTCATTCTGTGACTAATTTGTAACTGAAAGTTTGCACCTCTTTACCTCCTTCACCTATTTTGCCTACTATCCCACCCACCATGGCAACCATCTATTCTTTGTCTGAATGAGCCTATTTCTGTTTTGTATGTTTTTTATTTTTATTTATTTATTTATTTACAATTTATTTTGGTATCGTTAACCTAAAATTACATGTGCAATATTATGGTTATTAAACTACCCCCTTCATCAGGTCCCCCCCACCAACCCCATTACAGTCACTGTCCATCATCGTAGTGAGGTGCTATAGAATCACTACTTGTCTTCTCTGAGTTGTTTTGTATGTTTTTTAGATTCTGTATGATGTAAGTGAAATCATATGGTATTTAGTCTTTCTCTTTTTTCACTTAGCACAATATCCTCTAGGTCCATCCACGCTGTCACAAATGGCATATTTAATTATTTTTTATGACTGAGTTATTGCACAACTATCCACATCTTCCTCATTCATTCATCTACTGATGAACACATATCTTGGCTATTGTAAATAGTGGTGCAGTTAACATAGGGGTACACATATCTTTTTGAATTAGTGTTTCTGTTTTCTTCAGGTAAGTATCCAGAGGTGGAGTTACTGGGTAATATGGTATTCCTCTTTGTAATCGTTTGAGGAGCCTCCATACTGTTTCCATAGAGGCTGCACCAATTTACATTCCCACCAACAGTGCACAACAACCTTGCCCACACTTGTTACTTGTTTGTTTTTTAATACTAGCCATTCTGACTAGTGTAAAGTGACATCTCATGGTGGTTTTGATTTGCACATCCCAGATGATTAGTGATGCTGAACATCTTTTCATGTGTCTGTTGGCCATCTGTACATATTCAGAGAATGTCTATTCAGGTTCTCATTTTTAAATCAGTTTTTTTTTGGTCTTGAATTGTGTGAATTTTTAAAGGTATCTTATATATTAATCTGAGACAGAACTTTTAAAGATTAAAACTAAATTCACTTAGGTTCTGAGTTTGTTAATTTAAACAATTAAAAAATTTGTATTTTTACCTTTATCTGAGTTGCCAAAAGCCCCTCGAAAGGACCCTCCCATTCTCACATCTCCATCCTGCAGGTCTTCCAAGACCAGCTCTTGGATGGGGATTGGTTGTCGGTAAACTTGGTAAGAGTGACGCTCATTTCGTGTAACAGGCCGAGTCAAAACCAAGATGTCTTGAAACAGGAAAATGTAAAATTTCTGCAGAAATGAGAAACAAATGCTTCCTACATATGGAACCCTGTGATTTTAAGTGAGTGGAATTCAGACATGATTAATTTCATCACATTTATCTGAGATTCCCCCTTATAAATGACCTCAGAAAGAGGAGGATTTTAAGGCTATGCATGTTCTACTTGGAGAGCCTGTCTAATCTCAGACTATGAAACCTTTTTATTGGCATATAACATTAGATGAGGTAGCAGCTGAGTCAACACTGGACACCACAAAGACCTATCCATAGGAACATGACTGGAAAGACCAGTATTGTCTACCAAAGTTTTCTAACAAAGTAAGGATTTAAAAAAATGCAAGCTGGTAAAAATGTTAATGGTTCTACTTTGTCCCACACAAATTTAAGCCTTTATAGAACAGCTGGGACTCACAATATAAATCAGAGATGTCAGATTTCATCTTTTTCCAAAAAGAACCTCAACTTATTAATTATGCTTCTGAAAAGCAAATAATGAAACAAAAAATATCACTCATGCTTATACTCAACTCTAGCAGGTACTTTTTCAATAAAAGTAAGTTTGCTTCCAGTTAGTCTGCTGCAGAAATCTGGTTAGCAATGCTAAAACTACTTCCGTCACTATCAACTCTTAAGAAAAATCTTCTGACGGATGTTATTTTTTTGTTAAACATGGAACTAATGATTTATTCAGAAAAACTGCTAGCCAAATTGATTTATGCTCCAAAATGAAAAAATACAATATTAGTGATTCTTCACAGACATTTAAGTCATTCTGTAATGACAGAAACCAGATGTTTGCCTTGTGAAAGCTGGTAACAAAGAACAAAAACCAGTAACCTTCTTTCACTAGTTGATGAGTTTCTTTTACAAACCTGCTTCATAATCTATGTGGAAACAAACTGGATGAGAAAGGAAAGCAATGGCTCATTTCCTATTAGTACTAAGATACACTTACATGTCCATTTTTATTCTTCAGCTCCCCGTGGCAAAGCAATACTTTGCTTGCTTCAATTCGAGGATCCTTCTGCCTTTCATTCAGATACTCCAGTTTGTCAATGTAATACTGACATTCTGATTCGCCCTTCTTCAAGTTGATATCGGAGAGAACTCCTTGTATTATCAATATCTAAAAATTATCAAAAAACTGATGGAGCCTTTTCAGAATCATGTAGTTAGTTTCCCTACAGGGCTAAAACACCATATCAAAATGATAGAGTTTTAAAGCTTGAAGGGACTCTTGAAATCAGTTAATTCAGTCAGTCCCTTCGTTTTACAGAAGAAACAGTCTCAGCCTAATTAGGTAATTTGCCCAAAGTTCTCCAGCTAGCTAGTGGAAGTGGTAAGATCAGAATCCAGTCTTTTGATTAGAATATAAATAGAGATTGTGTCCTGCTTCTTTATTACTCAGTGTATGGTGCACGAACATATGGGGTGCTTAAAACATCCACCAAACACCTTCCAATATTGAGTCAGTATGCATAATTTGAGAGTAGCATTGCATAACTTTCTAAGACAAGCTAATGTATAAATTTGGAAAACACAAGAATCATTAATTGGACTACTTACAGCTTCCTGCAAAAGCTGAACATCAGGGTGGTCTTCTGGAGTATGTCTAAGAATTTCTTTTAACAGTAAAGGATATTTGACTAGGCGACTTCTGGGATTATCGAGGAAGCTCCACAGATCTAGTTTTCGGCTAAAGGGAGACTCAAGACATCGCTGGAGAAAGTCCTGGACTCTTGGGTCCTGTTTCTTTTGGTCAAGAAGAGCTTTGGCTGCCAGCTGGTTACTACAGTAGCCTTTGTAGGCATTCAAGCCTGGCAACTGAAGAGTGACAAGAGAAAACAAAGTATGGTAAGTTCCTGCTACGGTCAGTCCATTAGTAAGCTTGTGAACATGAAACATAAATCTCACAGCTGTTCTGGAAAGCTCTGACAAGCTATGAGCATTTTCCTGCAGGTGATATTAGGGGAAGTAATGTATTCGGGCCAACACCAAATACCCTTTTCTAATTTCCCTAATTTAGCTAAATTCAACCAAACCCTCATGACTTTCCCTTTCCCCAGCTAGTTAGATGCTAGTCTTCTCTATTCCCAGGACACCATAGCATTCCTGCATCACCTTCATCACCAACTTTCAGACTGTTTCTTTACTTGACTATTCCCTCACTAGATTATTAATGTAGGGACTGCTTTTTATTTCTGAATTCCCAGTGATCCCTCCCAGAACAGTGCCAAGCATCTGGCAGGCACTCAAATATTAACTGAAAGAATGAAACAGAAAATTAATGGCATATAATGTGAGAATTCTGTGCCAGGAGGAACATATTTTTAAAACAAAACTGTATCATTCATCAAGTAGGTTTTTAAACAGAGACTGTAACTTCTTATAGATACAATTTGTTCAATTTTAATACTTTGTTTATCTGTTTTTATAATCCAGTTCCTGCATCAAATGGTTCTGATATTCATTACAATGACAAGCATGGCATGTACTTGTGAAAAACTATCTGGAGTAAAATACTCACTACACACCCAGTTCACAAGAATGTGGCCAATCTGCTCCACTGTTCCACCAGGCTTGGTTGCTTCTCCTATTCTTGCCAACAAATCTGAAGCGTAAAAAAGCAGAAATACCAATAATAGGTTTGTTTTAAAAATAATTCAGCACTAAATTAGAAGTTTAGATTTAAACTTACTTGTAGTCCTGCTGTTTAGATTCTAAAGAAAATTAAGTAGCATATCTCACCTTCATGCAAAGGTATGTAAGCATCCAAGTCACCAAATATATG
This sequence comes from Phataginus tricuspis, assembly GCA_029783875.1. Classification (NCBI taxonomy): domain Eukaryota; kingdom Metazoa; phylum Chordata; class Mammalia; order Pholidota; family Manidae; genus Phataginus; species Phataginus tricuspis. The sequence continues at coordinate 36,012 of JAQQAC010009376.1, read as the reverse complement.
TGTGAGTTCCTCTTCTGACATGATAGACAACTTCAACATGGGGTCATGATAGGCCTATCAGAGGGAGAGAAATGTGTCACACAAAGAGATCAAGCAATAATATTGCACATGCAATTGTAGATTAATGATACCAAAATAAATTATAAAAGAAAGAGATCAAGAAAATAAGACATTATGAGAGATCTGTACTTGAATGCCAGTTTGAGTAACTGTACAAAAGCTACTGTGGATTCTACTGTAAAACATAAAAGAAATTAAAGTGTTGTGTTTGTTAATCCCCCTAAAAGACTCTCTTATTAACATTCATATTTGAAGAGATGTCTAATAAACTCATCTACAAAAGAGTATTCACTAGTAGATATTTTCTGCTTCAAAAAAGAAAACTATGTTAGAATTTGTTAAATATAATTTCTAAAAAACAAAACCAGAGCATATGATAAAAAGTTATACACTGACCTTTCTTGCAAGTTTGAGATCTTCAATTAAGTCCTGTTCACCTCGGGACATTTCATATATTGCCTAAAAAAAATGGAGCAAACATCATAGGTCACCATCCCTTCCTCTGAGAAAGGAAAATTATGTACAATTGATATTCACCATTATTTAACTGATGTTTCAAACAGTGCTTTTTAAAGTGACTCAGTCTGAAAACTAAAATTCAGAATGGAGTCTCAAATACGAGACTGCCCTATGTTTTATAACTTTACTCCATCAAGAGTTCAATCCGATGACTGCCACCAATCACAAAGTGTTGCTTAGCGTGTATTAAGAATTACTGTCCCAAGAATGGACTAATAGTTACCAAAGGGAAAGGGACTGGGGAAGA
>JAQQAC010009376.1:0-35086 GCA_029783875.1 Phataginus tricuspis | reverse complement strand
GACGGGGGGAGTTTAATCACCATAATATTGCTCATGTAATTGTAGGTTAATGATACCAAAATAAATTGTTAAAAAAAAAAAATAATTACTGTCAAATACAAAAATGCAAGTTGATTTTGCCTTAGGCATTAGTTTGCTAATCTTCTGGCAAAACATCTATTTAAAAAACAGGTACTATTTTTTTTTTGTATAAACCAATATATATGGTCTTGCTACTGATTGCCAGCTTACCTCCTGACGTCTGATTTCTTTGTCAGTTAAAGACTCTCTCATGTTGATGTCTAATTTCTCTGACCACAGGACACTACTTCTCCTTCTGGCAGGTGTTAGCACTGTAGATCTGCTTGATGACTTTTGGACAGAAGCTGGGGATCTGCTGTCACCACGACGAGTAAATGACTTAACAGAAGAGTAAAAGAGGTGAAAAAAAGAGAAAAGATTTGGAGGACACAGTAAGTATTCTTTTTTTTAATTAAAAAAATAGATAAATTGGAAAACAAAATTCAGAAAATTCCTCCAGGCATTTACCAAGCTTCAATCTATCATTCTAAAATATTTATCAGCCAAAACTACTTCTTAGAAATAAAAGCTATCTAATAGCATGCTGTGATACAAGATGTAAACTAATATAGTGAGATTAGATAAATATTGTTCTGGTATTTCTTACCAGCATATTCTAAAAGGCAAATTTATGTTTAATAAGAATGCAAACCTGTTCATACAACTCAAGGAAAAATACCAATTTTAGGCTTTTAGAAAAAAGTCTCCTCACTACATTACTTACCCCCAGCCCCATTCCCCCTTACCTGTACTGTATGACCAAAGCACCTGACTGCTCCATTTCTCACAGGAGAGATTAAATTTGCCAAGGATGTACCTCGAGTTAAAGGTCGAACTCTTTTATTGCTTGGTTCCTGTAAAAACAAAATCATGTTATACTAAATGTGTGTTTAGGTATAATGACTTTAAACAAGTTTGGACAAAATTGAGCCCTCTCAAAAGCTAGTATTTACATATCATAAAGTATACAAACTTTATGGTATTCTGAAAATGAATATTTTCTTCATTGTTATAATAATAAAAACACTACTGGGTAGCAATAATTTATAAAAAATAAATGGTGCAAGAAATTTCAGTTAAATACCTGAATGTCACTAACATACCAAAAATTATCATTAATCAGAAGAAAAACTAAAATTAAAGAAATTACCTTCTAGAACACTATAGACCTTTTAAGTTTAACATAGAGAGTAACTTTAAAAAACCCCACAATATTATGAAAAATTTCAAATGTACACAAAAGTGGAGAATAGCAGAATGGATCCCATGTACTTATCATTCAGCTTCAATAGTTTCTTGTGAAATAATCTATTTCATCTCTGCCCCTGCTGGACTATTTTAAATCAAATCCTAGTCATGATATAATTTCATTCTTAGATACTTCAGTCAGAGACCAGCTTTTAATTGCACATGTCTGACAGTGGAATGGTCAGTTCTGAAGGCAGGGAGGACCCTGTGGTGGGAGGTGTTCCATAGGGGCAGGACAGTGGCTAAGGGAGTGACCAGGAGTTAAGAGGACTTCGCTCCAGTCCTGGTTCTAGCATTTGCAAGGGAACACCCTGGGCCTCCATTTTCTCCTCTGTAGGAAGGACTGAGTACTGTAACTTCTCTTATGAAGTTGTTATGAAGACTAAATAAGTTATGTTTAAAGGGCTCAGAACAGCACTTGGAACACAGGAAGTGTTAGCTGTTGCTAAAGTTAAAGTTTCTTAGGAATTACCCCCACTTCGCAGTAAAGGTTGGGATTTATAAATAATTAGAGCCTCACCCATACATTTTACTCATTAACAACACAAATTCAGAGTAGTTATAATTCTATATATATTGTTTCAAAAATAATAGTAGTATAGCAAACATCACTTATTGTTCAAGGATCTCAAAACTTTACAAACTGCATTATTCTTCTCTTACTGGTAGGAAAATGGAGGTATGCCATTACATGACTCATATAGCTATTGAAATAAAGAACGCTGATCATAAAACAGTCCTATGTTTACAATGTCTGTGCAGTAAAGTTATTTGTTTGTATTTGATGCCTTTGACAACTGTGGCATTCTTGACAAAATGATTTTGGTGAGACTTCAAGAAGGATACATAATTAAAAATTACATTAAAATTACCACTTAAAAGTAAAAACTACCATTTAAAAATGACAGATGGCACATTTTTTCCTCAAACTTCTTTGACATGACTAAAGTCACATCAAAAAGTGAGGGGTGAGGAAACTGAGTAAAAATAATCCCCTTAGAATAATTTAATAATAAAGTGGCAGAAAGAGTTAGCATTCTCTGGAAAGAGACTTAAGTGACTTGATTATTCAAAGAAGCAATTAGTCTCATTAAAGCTCCTAAAGGTAAACATACATATCAGAAAGGACTGACCTCCAAAGTAAGGAGACTTTGAAGATAACCAGAGAATTCAGGCCTTTGAAGACTGAAGAGGTGGAGCTATAGACCAACCCACCTCTGCCAAAATAATTAATTCCAAAGTAACACTTTGAATATAAAGCCACTAAAGTGCAAATGTTAAATGGACAGAGAAAGAAACCTTCAAGATATATAGTAAAAATGCACACTGTGTGTCCAGAGACATGTGTGAATGCTTTTATAACATATATCTGTGCAGGCATGAAGTGACATATGCATGGGCAGAAGGTCCAGTATGAGGCATTCCTTTCTATTTAGTAAAGACAGTACAGAGTCTTCTGTTTGAATGGAGATACAATTACCTCACAAAGGAAGATATGCCAATATTAACTAGAAACAAAGCAGCTGTCAGAAAGTTCTGTTCTGCTTTTTGTAAACAGAGGTTAATTTCTCTTCCCTGTTTAAAGCATAACAAATTTGAGTTCCTTGTACATCACAAAACATTTACTTTCAATTTAAAAGTCTTTGGAAAGGTACTCTTCCCACTGAATTTGAAAGGAAAAAAATTAGTTTAGCTGGGAAGAAAGGAATTTTTGAAATCTATTTTATTATACAAAATCAAATTAATGATAAAAAATTCTTACCTTTATAGGATCAGGTATTGTACAATGAATACCCTGTAACTCAAAATTATGTGATATTTAAAATTAAAACTACAGAATTTAGATTTAGATAATTAAATGTAAATATATTTAAAGCACCTTTCTCAGACTAATAAAAACTTTGTTTATGCGGTCTCCTTAGGGTGGCAGGATATTATGTTCAGTAGTATTTGGTGTTTAAATATGTTCTGTATTTAACCTTTAGAAATCCATCTATAATCTCACCTCTTCACAAGGTATGTTATTCTTAAGGAATTCTATTCTAAAATGTCTTCCTAAGAGCAACTGGCTAGTTCAGTCAGTAGATAGGAGATTCTTAAAATGTCTGGGTAGGAAAGTATGGTACTAAGTTGGGAAATACAGGGATTGGGGTGGAGGACACCTTTGTACTTTTCACATACGCTTTTGGGGATCCAATACTAACTTAATTGCCTTACCTTAAGGATATGTGTGGGAATGTTTGCAAGACATAACACAAACTTTTCAGAAGAAAAATTTTAACGAATAACGTAAAAAGTGTAATTAAAATATAAAGGTGTTAATACTGGATGTGGTTCACTACCAATTCAAGATACATATACACTATTTGAGAAAAAATATACAGAAAGCTTTTGTGGGAAAGTGATATATGGATTAGTATTCATGGATCACCTATAAGGTTGGGACAAGAATTTCTCACTTCTGCAGTAGAGGTTAGGATTTGGCCTATGTGAGCTACAACCAAAAGCAGTTTTTCTGTAGAGGATCAGCTGGACCTTTTAAGTCATATTGGCTCAGTTATTAAGAACCTAAACATTGCACTGTCACCAAACACACTTTAAAGACAAAGTTCTTTGAGAGCTGGTGTTGTACCCACATCTGCTGGTCCACCGACCCAGTGTTTGGAGGTGACAAAGGGAAGAAAGACCCATCCTATTATCACCCAAATGGGGCTCACATAATGGTGTTGATAGTGTTTATTTTGTTGTGAAGTGTTGTTAACAGCATTATGATGCATACACGCAGCCTAAAGAATGAGTGCAGGTAGTAAAACTATAGTTTCCTCAAAAGACAATCTGAAAATCTATGAGAATAAACAACGAATAAGCCAACAAGATTTACATGCTCAAGGAACTTTCTATTGTAGGTAACCTTGCAACAGGGCTAAAGTTCACTTAGATGAGAGAAAACCTCAACACCCTCTAATATAAATTCATATTGTTTATGTTGCGTATTAGCTTTTAACCAGACTATCTGGGTTTAGCTAGGCAATCACATGATTATAGGGACTCTGTCTTTAGACCAAGTTTTTAATCAATCTATTTATTTTACTAATCCACTTGTAGTCAGGTTTAGGTCTTGAAATAGTTTCTGCATATCTATAAACAGAAAATGTGTGGGATCAATTTGAAGTCCTTCACTGGTACTACCTTTGCAGATAAAAGCAACAACATGGAAAAATTCTGCTGTGTGCTCAGTTTCTTTTTTAAAAAATTTTTTCTCAACTAGTAATGGCATGTAAGAGGATATATTTTAGGAGGGTCTCGCCTATAGTAAGCCAAATCAAGACACTTAAAAAAACATAGTACTTGTCAGTTTGTTTGGATTACTGGATGAATAATCCCCTCTAACTGGCAAGAATTTTAAAATGAGAAGAATGAAAAGAAAGAGTTATTTATAAAAAGATACAAATGAGTTGTGATCACATAGGATTTCTTCCCTTTCTACTTAGTAATATAAACCATCAAATTTAGTTATTTGTTTATGTTCTATTGCTAGAACTAAAAACCTCACAACATTCCTGGTGTTTATAATTTTTGGAATAAAGGTACGCCACAAACATGACCAGTGTCTGATACCAAACAAAAAAGGCTAGTTCTTGATGGTACAAAAGATGATCAGTTTCAGTATTTACAATAACAAAGTAGGACTTGCTCTACTCAGAGGAAATGCTTATATATAGAACATTGAAACATATAAGCAAAAATCAAAGCTAAGCCACACCAAATGAAAGCATACCTCCTAAAGATGGCACCTATTTTAACTACCAAAATGTGTATGTACGACACACAGCATTGCTGAGGTATACAGTAAGCTGCACATATTTAAAATGTATAATTAGATAAGTTTTGATATATGTATACAGCCACAAAACCATCACCACAATCAAAACAAGAAGTATATAGTTAATTGAATAAAGGAACACTATTTCTATCTATTACATATGTGATAATATAGTATACACTATAGAGTATTTGCAGTAAGGAGTATATATATATTGTTCTATGCAGTATAAATAAAATTACCCATGTAGTATTAAATATAACTGTCAAAATTCAATAAATGGAATAAAAATCATGACTTATTTTGATAAATGTTCATAAAGACCTTTAAAAACCATAATGACTTCAGACAAAGCAAGGAAGGTAGAAACCCCCTAAATAATAATGATGTGTTGGTTTAAATATTTTAACACGTTTTTCATTCTGAAGAAAACGAAAGTCATACACAATGAACGTATTAGATGAGGAAAGTAAAGTAAAAACGAGCACTAGGTCAGACAGCATTTTAGCTGCAATTTGTTCACTAACTTGCAAGGAAGGGACTCGTTTTCCTCTCACTTTGTAAAGCAGTTTCCAAGACCAGGTAATAAAAATGAAAGTTAAAAAAAGCCACAACTATATTAAAACCCAGAAATGTGACCAATTTAATCAAACTGGGCAGCACAAACACATTAAAATATTTTTCTTTTTGTATAAAGTTTATGTACACTCAAGCTATGCTATGTATAGACACCTATCTATACCATAGTTCTTAGATTTACACCATGGTTGTTAAACACATTTCAAGCTTGCATATAAACCAAAGCCATATATTTTAACACTTACTAAGATCAAAAGTGTAAAATTAGATTGTTATTAAGTTGCTAAAAATCATAAAAGTTCCACGGAGTTAGAAAACATTCCTCTGGCTTAATTTTTCTCTAAAAGTCTTACCTCTTGTTCTCTGAAGGACTGATTATTAACATCAAGGACTCGTATAGTCCTTTTAATAGGTAGGAGACCTCCAATCCCATCATGCGCCACCATGCTTTACCAAGTATCCCTTAAAATCTTAGGAGTTCAGCAACGTCCAAGTCAGCCATATAGCGGAGCACTACACAGGCACACGGGCTTTTCTTTCCAGGGCTCGGCCACCCTGGGAAGCCATTTGCCCAGCCGCATCCTTGCGGTGAAGTTAACTAACAGCTTCAGAGAGCAGTGGCGAAAAAGCACACAGCCCTCAAGGCTCTGTGGGCGAGGCCAACTGCGGGTTAGGGGGCGGGCACCTAGGGGGCACGTGACTCCGGTTAACTGACAGCTGGGCACACCTAGGCTTCTCAGTTTTCACTGTGCAAGACAAAGCCCTTTAGCAAGAGGTTTGGAATTTCTATAGTAAAAAAGATGGGAAAAGGAAACTGGGTTAATGCACAGCTTTTCCTGATTTAAAAAGCACCCCCAGAGGGAGACTAAATTCTTATCTACATACCTAACTCTTAGTACTTGATCACAGACAGGGGTACTTTCTCTGTAAAACCCTATTACCTAGGAAAGAATTTAGTGCAAATTGACAACTGTAAGTAAGAAAATCATAATTCAGGGCCAAATAAATGTATACACTAAAGAAAAGCCTAATTATCCAGGCACCTTGCTTTTGTTTATGTAACTGCAAGCATATTCACAACTGTAAAATCATCACAAACTGGTTCCCACTATTTTTTCTTAAGATTAGCAGAGTAAATGAAGTAGCCATACTTCAGTTAACTCTGTTCCTAAAGTATATCTTCCATAGGGCTATGAGTAAAGTATAGTGGGGCTATTATATCAGATTTTAAGATTCAGTATTTCTTAAATTTCTTAAAGGCAGATGTTTTTTCTGTATGTTTTAAAAACTTGGTATCTGTGTAATAGATGTTTTATAAAATAAATGTATAAAAGGTGATTTCTATCCTAAAAATGCCTAACAGGGTTCCTTTCTATTTTGAATTAATGGATCCCGATGTAGTCCTTAAAGGGTCAAAATACCTACTTAAAAAGTCTTACATTTTCTAGGTGAATAAATGAGGTTCCCAGACATGAAGTGACCTGCCCAAAGTTACATACTAGTGACAGTCTCTAAATTTCTAGTCTAATTCCTTTTCTCTATGGAAAAACACTATTTCTGTTGGATTGGTAGAACTGCTGCAAAGATTTTCTTCTTTAACAGAAAGTACTCTATTTTACTTTGAAAGGTAGAATTTTGTTAACTATATACTACTATGAATGATATGATGCCAGTAATTTGCAAAAACATGTCCATTCTTAGGATTTATTAGTACCAGAGAAATCTATAGAGAAGGCACTAGTCTAGATGCTGTGGGCAATCCAAAACATAGGTTTCATACCTGCTTCCCAAGTGCTAGTAGACCATTGTGCAAAGGCAGACCACATAAAGAGATAACTAACACAAGACAGCTTTTGAGAACTTCAAAATAAGTTGTATAGCTAGCAATGCTACAGGAGTTAGGAGAAACCATTTCTGGCAGTCCTCTGAGATGAGCCGCAGTTGGGAAAGATGTTAGGGAAGAGGCTGTAAGACATTTCAGTGGTGGCCACCTTTTGTTTTTCATAGGTCTGGGCAAGGAAAAAGTGCAAGGCTTTCCCAAAGGAGGATGAGGGAGAAAGCTCACAGTGGGAGGCCAGGGACTATGGGCAAAGGCAGATGAGCAGAGGGCTTTGTTGAGTAGGTGAGAAAAACAATGAAAATTATGTTGTAAGCTGTGTTAAGACTGTTTAAAAGATGTCTGGAAACATAATGCACAAATCACAATCAGGTGGTATCAAGAAGCTTGCCTAAGATAGGGAAAAGGATATATAGGCAAGGAGTCAGAAATGCCTATCTTAAAGTTAGGAGGGTTAGTGTGACTGTAAATAAAGAAATTAGGAGGAACGAGCTCTGACAGGGAATTCTGAGTTTCATTTTAGATACTAAGTCTGAGGTGGTGAAAGGTCATGCAAATGAAAACACTGAGCTAGTACCTGGAAATGCTGGAAGAGGTCAGAGGGCATGGAGTCAGATACACAGGGATCAGAGCTGAAGCTTTGGGAGAGGAAATCTGGATACTTTCTTCTTTTGAACAGAGGTCCAAAGATCAAACTTTGGAGAAATGCTGAGGGAAAAAGAATTTTGTAAAAGCAGCAATCAGAAGGAAAGAAACAAGGCAAGGGTGCCAAGAGAAGAAAAGGTGTTAATTACAGAAAAATGGTTAAGAATGGTAAGAAAAGAAGATTCCTGGATTTAATGATTTCAAGTGTAATGAAGACCTCATGTGTGCCACTTCAGTAGAATAAAGATAGAAGATAAATTACAGAGGTTGAGGAGGGAATAGAGCATAATAAGTAGTGGGCACCCGCTGTTTATAGTGACAAATCTGTGAGAGACAATTTACTAGGGTTTGCAGGACAGTGACTTCTTGCCAGAAGGACCAAAGCTGCCCTTCTGTAAAGACCAATGTTTTGTATTCAAGGTGATAACAATTCATCTTTCTGCTTTGAAACTTTAAAAAAGTAATAGTGATTAGTTATATTCATCACCTATCCTTTGTTTCCCAGTCACACCTGGGCAATATGTGTCATGAGACTGGCCTTTAGAGTGGCTGACTGTAGATGATAGGTCTATGCAGCATTAAAGTGGAAGCACGTTAGAGATCATGGAATCCAGATCCTTAGTTTTACAGATAAGAAAGTGACCTGCCTAAGCCCTCAGTGTTACTAAGAAGCTAGCCTAGAACTCAGTAGTCTCATTCGGTTTCATTAGTTAAAAAAATGGTGCAAGTAAGACCAATACTTTATGGCTACTTGGTTTCATAAAGGAATAAAGGACTTAAATTAGGAAAGTATAGTAAGTTAGGAACAAGGCTTCTCTTAGGTCTCTTACCTAACATCTCTCTCCAAACAATTTTTCTATTTCATTCTGACAGAGGCCAAGGAAACAAGGGAAGGGACATCTTTCATTTCTCTCCTTTAGCTGAGGACCCAAGATGTAAAGGCAGAAGTGTTTATAAGTAAAAACGGAGAGCCTACAGGAGTCAAATAGGGTCTGATGGTGATGGTCACCACACAAAAATCCCAGCTCACCAACCCTAAAATCTTAGTTTCATTCTGAATGTTCAGGTTTGTGGTCTACATATAATTTAGAAAGCTGTAGCCAGCACCTAAAAAAGCAGTAAAGAACATGAGATGTTTAGTTAGCCTAAGTCATGAGCCCGAGAGAACCTTGACTCTAAACAATGTTCCATAAAAGCAGAGGGCTGAAAGGATATTTGAGATCATTAACTCATCCTCCTCAGTTTTCCTAGGTGGAAATTGAAGGACAGTGGTTAAAAAAAGGGGGAAATTTTAGTTCTTACTTCATGGTTTATGCATATTATCTTATTTAACCAACTTTATACAGTATGTATTATTACCTCCATTTTACATATGGAGGAAAGGGGAACTCAGAAAGTTTAATCAACTTTCCCAAAGTTTCACGGTTAATCAATGGCTGGACAGGTTTGAATCTGGTCTGCTCAACTCCTATGACAACGCACCTTCCAGATAAGCCAATAAACATAACACCTTTAACACAGTTTGGTATATATGCTCAGTGCTCAGTCAATGCTAGCTGTTGCCCTGTGAGTTAGGAGCAGAGTTAGGTTTAAAACCTGAGTTTCCTAGTCTCAGGCTACTGTTTGGTAAATAATTTCCAACATTTTACAGAGAAGGAAACCATAAAAAAAGTTGAGATTATTTGCCTTATTACCTTTTTATAACAAAGCTGATAAATAAAAAGAGTAATAAAATAGTTCAGTTGCTTAAATGTTAGAAGAGATCCTATTTCAACTGGTGGTTTACTTTAATGATCACATAATGTCAACCAGTTATATGACTTACAAATACTACAGATGGCAAAATTGGGAGCATAAACTGGGTGTCTTTTCTTTGTTAGAAAATATAGAATTTATAAACTTAAAAACTTAACCAAGTCATGTAAAGATAATGCAGTTGTATAAAAGACAATCAAATTTTTGGTAAAATGACTGGTTTCCAAAGACCAGGTTTAGTTATAGTCTCTGTTCATCTGCTTGTATGAGCCTTCAATGTTTCTTTCCTAAAATAGGAACAAGGTAAAGAGAAAGAAGGTAACATTATTTTCCTTCTGTATAGAAAAAGGACTGTTTTTTTTTTTTTTTTTTTCACTACTTACCTTTTTTTCTCCTTTTAATGTGAAGTTAGAATTCTGGAATTTAGAAATAAATTAAAGCTGAAGAATAGTCATTACTTTTTTTTGATTTAGACATTACTTGTTTTTATTTACCCTTGTCTGGAACAGAAACAAGGAATTGTAAACTAGGCTAGGAAAGCTATTCCAGTGAAGAGTAACAAAATCTAAGTTCTCTGCTGCCCTCTATATGGGATATTGTGAAATGCAATTGCCAAGCAACTTTTTTTCAACTTTTTAATTATGTTAGTAAGATGATTATATAAAAAACTCTTAACCGTCGAGTATGGATGACAGTAGAATTTGTATCCTTAGCCCTTGTTTTATATTACTAAATTAAATGTATATTTAAAAACCACACAAGTGTATGAAAAAATTCCACAGTTCACAAATATTTTAAGGGCTTTTTCTAAATATAAAAAACTATGTTCCACTTTAAAACCCTGAAGTTCAAGATTACAAATTACTACTATATATCTCACTAAAAATAGGTTGGTTGAAAAGAATTTCAAGTCTTACTAAATAAGGAAGCATTGATTGAAAAATGAACAAAATTGAACTTCTGAGGAACCAGAGTTCCCAAATACCTATAAGTTAAAAACAACAGAAAAGGCAGTTGTATTTGGACTAGATGAGTACAAAAGGAGTTAGTAATGAAGTTATGTGTGGATTTGAGTTTTTAAAAACATGAGTGTCTCCAAGCTTTACAGAGAATTTGGTTTGGGAAAAGATCAATTCAGATAAATTCAATACTATTAGAAATAACAATAGTCCCTGCAAGACTTAGTAGTAGGTCAGGGAGTGAACCATACTTGCTATAGACATCTCCACTTCACTGTTCCAAGCAAAATAAGAAAAGGACTGAGAAATAAAGTTGTTGGTCTTCGGGAGCTGTAGTGTACATGGAAAGAGACTATTCTGCCCTCAAGCCTTCCTTCCCTTAGGGATTCTGAAGAGATGAGAGGGCCAGGGACCAATGGCAGGGACCCTACATTGAGTTTCTGGCTCTGCTTTTATGAGGATGGAGAGAAGATTGGGGAAATGGTCTTGCTGGGATGGTTGCTGCAGGGTAGGCAAAGAGCAGCATGTTTTGGAAGGCTGGATGGCATGCTACTTGCTAGAGGTCATCCAAAATATGTGGCTAATCTTGCAAGGGCCTACCAATACCCAGGGGTGTTCTACAGGAATGGATCCCCCATTAGCAGGGTATGGTGGAGTCATTACTCTCATTGACCCATGGAGGACAAGTTGGAACAGAAGTTACAGCCAACAATGAAAAGGATCATTAATCTCATTTAGTCAGGTAAAGAGACTTTATCCTATTTCTCAGTCCTTTCTCCTTGCCTAACAACCTGCAGGAATCTCGGCCTCAAGGAGATGGAAAGGAAATGTATGCAAATGATAGGATACATGTCTCCCCTACAAATTTCTAGTTACAGACAAACAATCTATGGCCCCCACTAAAAAGTAAGCTCATTGAGGACAAAGACTATCTTGTTCTCTGTGGCTGGTACCTAGTGGGAGCTCAATAACACAGGAATGAATGAATAAATGAATGAATAAAGACCCAATGTGCTGGGGAGCTGAGAAGAAGAGCTATGAATCAAGTTTGAGATTAAAATTTTATCATTAAATACAGAAAACAGAAGTTTAGAATGGTTATATAATCTACACAAAGTCACAAAACTAACTAAAAAAGTCCAAAAGTTAGTTTGTAACCTCTAAACAAACTTTAATGGTGCTAGCATAATTTCATTTGATTTATGGCTTATTTTATATTAGTTAACAGAACAAATAGAAGGAGATGTTAAAAGAAATATAATATCACCAAAAAGGTACTATAGAGATAATACATTAAAATGTAATTCTCAAAATGAAAATGTCAATAGTTAGGCTAAATAGCAGAATAGATATTAATGAGAAATTAGCAAGGTAGAAGATGAAGTTGAAGAATTCTCCCAGAGAATAGCATAAAAGACTAAAGAGGTGGAAGGAATAAAAGAGTTAACATATAAAATAATTCCACATGCTCCAAAATCTTGCTAATATAAGTTCTAGAAATAAAGATTAGATAGTAAGAGCATGAAAATGATCTAACAAATGAGAACATTTCATGAGGCTGAAATAAATACGACTCTTTAAGATAGTCCAAAGAATGCCTACCAGGATGAACAGTTTAACAAAAAAGTCTGACTATAAGAATGAAGAGACAAAAGCAAAAGACTGGGAAAAAACTCTGCAACATGCATAATAGAGCAGGGGTTAATATCCATACTACATAAAGAACTCAAATTACTTTTCCCCCTCCTTATTTCATTTAAAAATTGTGAGGAAACCCATGTAAAATATAATTGACCATTTTAAAGGGTACAGTACTGTAGGGTTCAGAGGTATTAAGTATGTCCACATTGTTGTACAACTATAACCACTACTCATCTGCAGAATTTTTGACATCTTCTCAAAACTGAAACTCTGTACCCACTACTCCCCATCTTCCCCACCCCTCAGTCCCTGGTAACCACTATTCTACTTTCTGTCTCTATGGAATCATATGTTTTTCCTTTTGTGTCTAGCTTATTGCACTTAGTGTAATGTTTTCAAGGTTCATCCATGTTGTTGTTTGTATCAGAATCTCATTCCTTTTTAAGGCTAAATAATATTCCAGCATATGTACATACCACCTCTTGTTTATCCATGAGGAATTTTCTCTCTATTCCTAGTTTGTTGGATTTTTTTAATCATGAAAGGATATTTTGATTTTTGTTTATTGCTTTTTCTGCATCAATTGAAATAACCATGTTTTTTTCCCTCCCTTCCTTAATTCTGTTAATGTGGTGTTATTAGATTGACTGGTTTTCATTTGTTGAGCCATCCTTCCATGCCAGGAATAAGTTTTACTTGGTTACTGTATATAATCCTGCTTAATATGTTGCTGCGACTATTTTACCAGTATTTTGTTGAAGATTTTTGCATATGTACTCATAAGAGATGTTGGTTTATAGTTTTCTTTCCTTGTAGTATCTTTGTCTGGCTTTGGTGTCAGGGTAATGCTGGCCTCATAGAATGAGTTAAGAAATGCTCTTCCTCCTGATGAAGGGGGTAGTTTAATAACCATAATATTGCACATATAATTGTAGATTAATGATACCAAAATAAATTATTAAAAAAAAAAAGAAATGCTCTTCCTCTTCAGCTTCTTGGGAGAATTTGATCATTGGTGTTAATTATTCCTTCAGTATTTGGTAGACTTCATCAGTGAAACCCTCTGATCAAGGTCTTTTTGTTGTTTTGGGGATGTTTTTGATTATGTATGCAATCTCTATACTCATTCTAGGTATATTCAGATTTTCTCCATGATTCAGTTATGGCAGGTTATGCATTTCTAGGAATTTGTTCACTTCACCGAAATTATCTAATCTGCTAGCATAAAACTGTTGATAGTACTTTCTTATAATACTTTTTATTTCTGTAAATTGGTATTAATATCTCCACTTGCATTTCTGATTTTATCAATTTGAATTTGAGTCTTTCTTTTTATTTCTTAGTCAACTGACCTGTTAATTTTTTTTTCAGTATCACTTTCTGTTTATTATTATTTTAATAGATTGTAGGTGACTGTTTCTGTGATGATAACAAAGCAAATGATTATTTTAAATACTTAGTGCCTTATGGTCAAAGAAAATTTGAAAAAAATTTTTAATCAAGATACATATTTTTGATGCATAAAGTGCATCTCTCTCCTTGCCTGTCCAACCTCATCCCCTGTTTTTTTCTTATCAGCTTCACAACAGCTTTGCTGACCCTCTAACTATTCTTCTAACACATTGATACCTTTCCCACCCCAGGGCCTTTGCACATGCTGTCCCTTCTACCTGGATTGCTCAACCCTTAGATCTAGTTATGGCTGCCTCTCTCACCTCCTGCTCTTGTTATTCTAAGTCACCCTCTTATTGAGGCCTTCTCTGACCTCTACGTCTAACATTTCTCCCCCTTCCTCTCAACTCTTCACACTGCGTGCCTTGCCTTTTCCACCCTTACCTCCAACTCCTTTTCTTTTTTTTGATTATTTATTTATTTATTTATTTATTTTTTACAATTTATTTTGGTATCATTAACCTACAATTACATGTGCAATATTATGGTGAATAAACTACCCCCTTCATCATGTCCCCCCACCAACCCCATTACAGTCACTGTCCATCAGCGTAGTGAGATGCTATAGAATCACTACTTGTCTTCTCTGAGTTGTACAGTCCTCCCCGTGCCCCCCTACCTTACGTCTGCTAATCGTAATGCCCCTTTTGCCCTCTTATCCCTCCCTTCCCATCCATCGTCCCTAGTCCCTTTCCCTTTGGTAACTATTAGTCCCTTCTTGGGTTCTGTGAGTCTGCTGCTGTTTTGTTCCTTCAGTTTGTTTCTTTGTTCTTATACTCCACATATGAGTGAAATCATTTGATACTTGTCTTTTTTGGCTTGGCTTATTTCAATGAGCATAATACCCTCTAGCTCTATCCATGTTGTTGCAAATGGTAGGATTTGTTTTCTGCTTATGGCTGAATAATATTCCATTGTGTATATGTACCACTTCTTCTTTATCCATTCATCTACTGATGGACACTTAGGTTGCTTCCATTTCTTGGCTATTGTAAATAGTGCTACAATAAACATAGGGGTGCATCTGTCTTTTTGAAACTGGGCTGCTGCATTCTTAGGGTAAATTCCTAGGAGTGGGATTCCTGGGTCGAATGGTATTTCTATTTTGAGTTTTTTGAGGAACCTCCATACTGCTTTCCACAATGGTTGAACTAATTTGCATTCCCACCAGCAGTGTAGGATGGTTCCCTTTTCTCCACATCCTCGTCAACATTTGTTGTTGTTTGTGTTTTGAATGTTGGCCATCCTCATTGGTGTGAGGTGATATCTCATTGTGGTTTTAATTTGCATTTCTCTGATGACCAGCGATGTGGAGCATCTTCTCATGTGCCTGTTGGCCATCTGAATTTCTTCTTTAGAGAAGTGTCTATTCATGTCCTCTGCCCATTTCTTAATTGGATTATTTGCTTTTTGTTTGTTAAGGTGTGTGAGTTCTTTATATATTTTGGATGTCAACCGCTTATCAGATACGTCATTTATGAATATATTTTCCCATACTGTAGGATGTCTTTTTGTTCTACTGATGGTGTCCTTGCTGTACAGAAGCTTTTCAGCTTGATATAGTCCCACTTGTTCATTTTTGCTTTTGTTTCCCTTGCCCGGGGGATATGTTCATGAAGAAGTCGCTCATGTTTATGTCCAAGAGATTTTTGCCTATGTTTTTTCTAAGAGTTTTATGGTTTCATGACTTACATTCAGGTCTTTGATCCACCTTGAGTTTACCTTTGTGTATGGGGCTGGACAGTAGTCCAGTTTCATTCTCTTACATGTAGCTGTCCAGTTTTCCCAACACCAGCTGCTGAAGAGGCTGTCACCTCCCCATTGTATATCCAAGGCTCCTTTATCAAATATTAATTGACTATAAATGTTTGGGTTAATGTTTGGATTTTCTATTCTCTTCCACTGGTCTGTGGGTCTGTTTTTGTGCCAGTACCAAATTATCTTGATTACTGTGGCTTTGTAGTAGAGGTTGAAGTCAGGGAGCGTAATTCCCCTGTTTGATTCCTCCTTCTCAGGATTGCTTTGGCTATTCGGGGTCTTTTCTGGTTCCATATGAATTTTAGAATTATTTGTTCCATTTTGTTGGAGAATGCTGTTGGTAGTTTGATAGGGATTGCCTTGTATCTGTAGATTGCTTAAGGTAGTATAGCCATTTTGACAATATTTATTCTTCCTAGCCAAGAGCATGGGATGCATTTCCATTTGTTAGTGCCCTCTTTAATTTCTCTTAGGAGTGTCTTGTAGTTTTCAGAGTACAGGTCTCTCACTTCCTTCGTTAGGTTTATTCCTAGGCATTTTATTCTTTCTGATGCAATTGTGAATGGAATTGTTTTTCTGATTTCTCTTTCTGTTAGTTCATCATTAGTGTATAGGAAAGCAACAGATTTCTGTGTTAATTTTGTATCCTGCAACTTTGCTGAATTCAGATATTAGTTCTAGTAGTTTTGGAGTGGAGTCTTTAGGGTTTTTTATATACAGTATCATGTCTTCTGCAAATAGTGACAATTTGACTTCTTCTTTACCAATATGGATGCCTTGTATGTCTTTGTTTTGTCTTATTGCATTGGCTAGGACCTCCAGTACTATGTTGAATAACAGTGGAGAGAGTGGGCATCCCTGTCTTGTTCCCGATCTTAGATGAAAAGCTTTCAGCTTCTCGCTGTTAAGTATGATGTTAGCTGTGGGTTTGTCATATATGGCCTTTATGATGTTGAGGTACTTGCCGTCTGTACCCATTTTGTTGAGAGTTTTAATCATGAATGGATGCTGAATTTTGTCAAATGCTTTTTCAGCATCTATGGAGATGATCATGTGGTTTTTGTTCTTCTTTTTGTTGATGTGGTCGATGATATTGATGGATTTTCGAATGTTGTACCATCCTTGCATCCCTGGGATGAATCCCACTTGATCATGGTGTATGATCCTCTTGATGTGTTTTTGAATTCAGTTTGCTAATATTTTGTTGAGTATTTTTGCATCTACGTTCATCAGGGATATAGGTCTGTAATTTTCTTTTTTGGTGAGGTCTTTGCCCGGTTTTGGTATTAGAGTGATGCTGGCTTCATAGAAAGAGTTTGGAAGTATTCCCTTCTCTTCTATTTTTTGGAAAACTTTAAGGAGAATGGGTGTTATTTCTTCTCTATATGTCTGGTAGAATTCAGAGGTGAATCCATCAGGTTCGGGGGTTTTGTTGTTGGGTAGTTTATTGATTACTGCTTCAATTTCTTTGCTGGTGATTGGTCTGTTTAGTTTTTCTGTTTCTTGCTTGGTCAGTCTTGGAAGGTTGTATTTTTCTAAGAAGTTGTCCATTTCTTCTAGGTTTTGGAGCTTGTTAGCATATAGATGCTCGTAATATTCTCTTATAATTATTTGTATTTCTGTGGGGTCCGTCGTTATTTTTCCTTTCTCATTTCTGATTCTGTTTATGTGTGTAGATTCTCTTTTTCTCTTAATGAGTCTGGCTAGGGGTTTACCTATTTTGTTTATTTTTTCAAAGAACCAGCTTTTGGTTTCATTGATTTTTTTCTATTGTTTTATTCTTCTCAATTTTATTTATTTCTTCTCTGATCTTTATTATGTCACTCCTTCTGGTGACTTTGGGACTCATTTGTTCTTCTTTTTCCAATTTCAATAATTGTGTCTTTAGACTGTTCATTTGGGAATGTTCTTCCTTCTTTAAATAGTCCTGGATTGCAATATACTTTCCTCTTAGAACTGCCTTTGCTGCGTCCCACAGAAGTTGTGGCGTTGTGATGTTGTCATTAATCTCCATGTATTCTTTGATTTCTTTTTTGATTTGGTCGTTAACCCATTGATTAATTAGGAGAATGCTGTTAAGTCTCCATGTATTTGTGAGCCTTTTTGATTTCTTTCTGAAATTTATTTCTAGTTTTATACCTTTGTGATCTGAGAAGTTGGTTGGTAGGATTTCAATATTTTAAAATTTACTGAGGTTCTTTTGTGGCCTAGTATGTGGTCTGTTCTGGAAAAAGTTCCATGTGCACTTGAGAAGAATGTGTATCCTGCTGCTTTTGGGTGCAGAGTTCTGTAGATATCTGTTAGGTCTATCTGTGCTAGTGTGTTGTTCAGTGCCTCTGTGTCTTTACTTATACTCTGTCTGGTTGATCTATCCTTTGGAGTGAGTGGTGTGTTGAAGTCTCCTAAAATGAATGCATTGCTGTCTATTTACTCCTTCAATTCTGTTAGTATGTGTTTCACATATGCTGATGCTCCTGTGTTGGGTGCATATATATTTATAATGGTTATATCGTCTTGTTGGACTGACCCCTTTATCATTATGTAATGTCCATCTTTATCTCTTGCTACTTTCTTCATTTCGAAGTCTATTTTGTCTGAGACAAGTACTGCAACACCTGCTTTTTTCTCTTTGTTGTTTGCATGAAATATCTTTTTCCATCCCTTCACTGTTAGTGTGTGTATATCTTTGGGTTTGAGGTGAGTCTCCTGTAAGCAGCATATAGATGGGTCTTGCTTTTTTATCAATTCTGTTACTCTGTGTCTTTTGATTGGTCATCCAGTCCATTTACATTTAGGGTGATTATTGATAGATATGTACTTATTGCCATTGCTGGCTTTAGATTCGTGATTACCAAAGGTTCAAGGTTGCTTCTTTACTATCTAACAGTCTAACTTAACTTTCTTGTTAAGTTATTGTGAACGCTGTCTGATGTTTCTTTATCTCTCCCTTGCATTCTTCCTCCTCCATTCTTTATATATTAGGTGTTTTATTCTTTGCCTTTAGTTAGTATTTGGATGGTCTTCTTTCTTTGCTATGATTTTATTTTCTCTGGTGACATCTTTTTAGCCTTAAGGGTGCTTCCCTCTAGAGCAGTCCGTTTAAGATATCCTGTAGTGGTGGTTTATGAGAGGCAAACTCTCTCAATTTTCATTTGTCTGGAAATTGTTTAATCCCTCCGTCATATTCAAATGATAATCATGCTGGATACAATATTCTTGGTTCGAGTCCCTTCTGTTTCATTACGTTAAATATATCATGCCATTCTCTTCTGGCCTGTAAGGTTTCTGTTGAGAAGTCTGATGATAATCTGATGGGTTTTCCTTTGTAGGTGATCTTTTCTCTCTCTCTAGCTGCCTTTAATACTCTGTCTTTATCTTTGACCTTTGCCATCTATATTATTATGTGTCTTGGTGTTGTCTTCCTTGGGTCCCTTGTGTTGGGAGATCTGTGGGCTTCTGTGGACTGCGAAACTATTTCCTTCCCCAGTGTGGGAAAGTTTTCAGCAATTATTTCTTCAAAGACACTTTCTATCCCTTTTTCTCTCTCTTCTTCCTCTGGTACTCCTATAATGTGAATATTGTTCTGTTTGGATTGGCCACACAGTTCTCTTAATATTCTTTCATTCCCAGAGATCC
Organism: Phataginus tricuspis; assembly: GCA_029783875.1. NCBI lineage: Eukaryota > Metazoa > Chordata > Mammalia > Pholidota > Manidae > Phataginus > Phataginus tricuspis. The sequence goes on along the minus strand of JAQQAC010009376.1, from coordinate 15,693 downwards.
TTTTATCTCTCTCTGCCTCAGCTTCTCTGTATTTCTGTTCTGTATTTTCAATTCCATTAACAGTCTCTTGCAACTCATCCAGTCTGCTGTTAAGCCTGTCTTTGGCTTGTCTCATTTCTGCATAGTCTTTCCTCACTTCCCTCACTTCCTCCCTCAGCTCTTGCACATTTCTCTGTAGATCTGTCAGCATGGCTATGACTTTTATTCTGAATTCTTTTTCAGGAAGACTGTGCATGTCCATCCCTTCAGGTTCCCTCTCTGGGGTTGTCTGTGTCTGAAGGTTTGTCTGTTCCATATTCCACTGTCTTTTCATGGCTGTAGAATTGGTTGCTGATAGTTGCCACGTATGTCAGCTGGGCTTTTTATGACTTTAAAAAGAAAAAAAAAAGAGAAAGAAAAAAGGAAAAGAAAGAGAAGAAAAAACAACTAAAAAAAACAAAAAAACGCCCACCGGGAGTGCGTTCTGTGTGAATGCTGTATGTGGCGCTGTTGTTCCACTATTCCAGAGCCATGTCTGCGCCGCTCCACAAGGCCCTTTATAGCTCTGGCCAGGGTGGGAACGAATGGGAGGCTGTTGAGCTCTGTGGGAGCCCTAAGTGCAGCCACCCTTTCCCAGTCACCAGCTAAGGGGTCCGAAGCTCCCCAGGACTCCCAGCCTGCTGGGCTGAGTGTGCCGGGGCGATGCGGTCCTCTGCTGGGCTCCTGTCTCATTAAGACCACTGAAAGAAGCGCGTGCTTTTCTTCTTCTTTTTTTTCCTTCCCGGAGACTGCCGCAAGCAACCTGGTGCGTTCCCTGCTGAGACCCTACGCCCTCTGTCTCTCCAGTCTCTGCTACACTGCGCTCTGTTTGTCGGCGCTCCCGGCGCAGATCACTGGGGCTGGTTATTTCCTGGGCCTGTACTTCCACTCCCTCCTGGCTCTGAATCCTCACCTCCTGCTGGTGCGCTGGGGTGGGGGAGCGCTCGGGTCCCACCGGGTCGTGGCTCCGTATCTTACCCACCTTGCTGGGTGCCGAGTCCTCTCAGGTGAAGATGCATGCTGTGCACTTTCCTGTGTATTCTGGTCTCTCTTTTAGGAATAGTTGTATTTGCTGTGTTTTTGTGGATAAATATAATGTTGGGAGGAAATTTCTGCCGTTCCATTCACGTTGCCATCTTCCTGGAAGTTCCTGACCTGTTAATTTCATTGATATTTTTAAAGCACTGATTTTGATTTCACTGATCTTCCTCTATTGTTGCTCTACTCCCCATTTTATTTATGTCTGCTCTGATCTTCATTATTCCATCTGCTAGCTTTGAGTTTAGCTTGTTCATCTTCTAGTTACTTAAAGTGTTAAGTTGTTGATTTGAGGTCTTTTTAATGTAAGCATTTATAGTTATAAATTTTCCTCTGAGCACTGCTTTCACTGCATCTCATTAGTTTTGGAATGTTGTGGTTTCATTTTCATTTCTCTCAAGGTATTGTCTAATTTCCCTTGTGACTTATTCTTTGACCCACTGATTGTTTAACAGGGTGTTGAATTTTCCAGTTTTCCTTTTGTTATTGGTTTCTAGTTTCATTCCACTATGATCAGGAAAAAACTTTGTAAAATTTCAGTCTTTTCAAACTCATTAAGACTTGTTTTGTGGCCTAACATATGGTCTATCCTGGAAAATGTTCTATGTGCAATTTAGAAAAATGTATATTCTACTGCTGTTGGTTAGAGTGATCTGTATACGTCTCTTATTCAATTGGTTTATGGTATTGTTCAAGTCCTCTATTTCTTTACTGATTTTCCACTAGTTGTCATCATAACAACTGGAAAAAATTTAAAAGATTAATACAATTCAGAGTTGACAAGAGTGTAGGATATGTTTATTATCATAAACTGATGGAGATGTGTAAATTTATCCAACTTTTTGGAAGGCAAATGAACAATATTATCCAAACTCAAATTTGCAACCCAGCAATTCTACTTCTAGGTATCTATATTAGAAACATGAAAATGGTCCCACATGGTCCCTCCTTCATGAACAAGGAGGACGTACACTGTAGCATTATTTTTAATGTGAAGAAAAAGAGAAAATACACTAAAATAAAGATCCATTCTTTTGAAGGACTGATAAAGTAGATTATGGTACTTGAATACTATGGAATATTATATGGCAATCAAAAATAAATGAGGTAGACCTATCTGTATTGATAAGAGATAAAGAGAGAAAAAAAGCAAGCTATGTACAGTATGATCATGTATAAGTCAACATTATATACAGTGTGTAAAAGTATATAAACAATTAGGAAAAGACCTGGAATACACGAAATAATAACTGTTTACTTATTATTGGAGGATAGAGGTGGTAGAAGGGAACTTAAAAATTGTTTTAATTTTGTACAAGGACAATATGTTGTGTGTTACTTTTACAATTAAAATACAGACACAAGTAGTTAAATGCACATAGCAGTCTAAGAATGATTATGTTTAAGGATAGACAGTTCTGGATACTATTTATGGCTTCTCAGAGCATTATCAGGAATAACTGTTTTGTATTTAACTTGTATATTTTGGGTAAGAAGAGCCACTTCTTAGATCTATCTTCTGTTTCCCCTTTCATCACCTGTACCAGCAACTGGCTTTATTTTCTAGACCTTTGTCACTGAGAAAAAAAGTTTTATTACTTTACAGGGCAACCAGTAGAGATCATAAATATCATCAAAATGCAAGATGGAGGGCAGTAAGCTAGGCTTACTCATAAGTCACTAGCTTTAGCATGCCAGCTAGCTTCAAACTACTCAAATCTGTGCCTCAGAAACATTACCAATTATCTATCATGGTTCTAAAAGGTAGTTTCTCAGAAGTGATATGATAAATCAGGAACAGCCAAAAGACTATTGTAATTGTAAACAAACACAAGTGCTCTTAAAACCATTATTTTTATTAGGAATTAAATACACAATATATTATTATGTGTAATCTAAAATTGCAGAGTATACCAATACTCAACATATCCTTCAATATACTATTTAACTTACAAGAAAATGAGGTCCCCAAATCTAGTCATTCAGAAAAAAACCCAACTATTCATATATTTAAAAACATTTCTTTTGAAGTATTCTAGTTTGCTTTTTGATCAATGCCTATCAGAGTTATAAAACTTCAGTCATAAAAATATGACTCAGTATTACTCATCCCAGTATTATTTCACATTAATAAAGTTAAACAGTGACTTTTGACCCTTCCTCTCACAAGAAAAAGGCAAGATTATGGTTGGTAACAAACAGAGCTGAGACATACCTTTGGAAAGTAAATACTGTGTTCACTTTTAAAATGAATAATTTTAGGCAAGGTAACATGATAAAAGAGTGCTGAAATCTTAGAGACAAATTTGATAAGCAATCACAGCTTTAAGACAATGATCCATTCCATGACATTACTGTTACATGCCTCCCTAAGATCAAAATCTCATTTCATTCATTTGACCTATATTTCTTCATTTGTTTATTCATCAAATATTTATTGACTACCTACTATGTGTATAGCATGTTAGGTGACTGAAATACAGAGGTAAATAAAGCAGGACTACAGAAAATGAATTCAAGAATACAGAATGTTATTTTTGTTGATTTTCACAGGAGACCAATGAATTCTTCAATCTGTCATTTATAGCTTTCAACTAAGTGGCCAATTAACCCATTGTACAACTTCATTCCTTAGTTCTTCCTCATATATTTCTTTGACTCTTCCCAATAATATGTTTATCATTCCTCACATGTAACTGATTTTAACTCTTGGTATTTGTAGATGGGTTGGTTTTCTCCAGTTCATGCTTGCTTTCATAAAAACCCAACTTCAAATCAAGACCTCCAAAAATTCTTCTATCACTCTTGTTCCTCCTTCTAATACCAATTGGTACTTTGGCACAATCTATTATAATCTATGCAGGTATGATTTTGTTAGAGGGTCATTGTTTCCTGTTTGTATGTAGTCTTATCTCTAAGGTCAAATATAGTATCCAGAAAATTGTGGGTACTCCATAAATATTCATGGAATTAAAGAAAAAGAATAAAAGAAAGAGTTTAAACAGAGCCTAGTGAAGTTTTGAGTATACACAGATGATATCAAATTATTATTTAAAGTTCATTCTTGAAAATAGTAGTACATCATTCCTTTGTTTTGGAAGAAATGGAAATGCTATATCATAGCATTATTCTCTTGGCAGTTGGGGTTGTGTTGAATGCAACCATAATTTTATAAGGATTTCCTTCCTGACTATAATTCCCCAATTAAAGAAGTTAACAATAGCATATGTAAATGTATGACTTTTGCCCCAAAGTTCTGAAGGACAATAGAAGCCTCTCTTTGGCCATTTGATGAGTATTAGTTTATAATATAATATAATACCTACCCTAACATTTATATAGCAAGTCAGTCCTCCTTTCTAAAGCTAATTTTACAAAATACTGACCAATAGAAAAGAAGAACAGTCAAATCTACAAAGTTTTCATAAGAAGAAAGGTATAGGGAAAAAAATAACATCCCTACAAAGAAAATAAAAAGCATAGTAGAAAAACATGTTCACAAAAAAACTGTGTGTTCCAAAATTAGCTATGAAGGAGCATATGTCAGAAGAGTGATAAAGTTAAGGAAAGAATTAGAAATATCCAGAACCTGAAATCAGACAGAAAGGATGCCTGAATGCTTTTCAATGGATTACCTCATTTTCTAGGGCCATGTACCCTTTATTTGATTCACTGTTTGTTATTGATTAGGTTTTTTTTTTTTACAACTATAAGGGTTACATTTGTAAGATGTTAACTCTGTAGAAAACTGATAGCACTGCAAATACATTTTGCAGGTAGAGATGCAGATAAGACCATTATTCTGCTTGGCACCTAATTTAGCAACCTTATTCCATCACTCTTCAGTGATTAGAATACTTCAGTCTTTCTACAGCACTTTGACCAGCTTCATCATTCTGTTGGCTCACTCATTACTATGTAAATTAAATATTTAACAGGTTTTCACCCTTCAAAGAAAAAAAAAAGCATAGCAAAACAGAAAAGCCAAGCTACAACAAAATGAAGTGACAGTGTTTCCCCCAAAACCTTTAGTTTGTCAAATAGTGACAAAGCAGAAAGCTTTGAGACTTACATGGTGTCAGCATTTGTGCACAAAGATGCAAAGAGAAGACAACTGGACTTCTCTGGTGGCCCTGAGCATAAGGGCCCTTCAGTGGCAGGGAAATGGGAGACTAGCCTGGGAAGGACTCCAAGGATTGAATTCTTAGGCTAAGAGTAAGAATACTGCCACGCTATAAGGTCTATTGGTGCTGAAGCACTCTGGACCATGTAAACTCTTGAAACTAACATTGCTCTGAGAAAAACTTTAAGGAGTAGGATCCAAATTGAGCAGAATAGAATAACAGAAACAAAGACAAGAAAAAGTTCAGATAAAAGAGAGGTGGGTCAAAAAAGGAAAGCTCTCAGAAAGCTTGAGGGTTGTATTTTTAAAAATCACTGTGAAAACAATAGAAGAGAACTCCAGAGTTAGGAAACTGAAAAACAGGCTATTTGACCCACTCCTCTTATAAAATTACAGGAAAATGTACTGCACTTAAAAAGTAACAGAAAAAAATCATGCATCCCATTGAAAACTATGATAAGAAACAGAAAATGTGGAGTAGAATAATGTCTCTATAGCATAAAAGAAATAAGTAAGTTGTCATAATTGCACACAGAAACTAATTTGTTCATTAATTTAAAAACACTGTAACTTGTACATCCTTACTATAACCTATATGTAAAAAAGCAAAAGAAAATGACAAGTAAAACATAAAATGTTTTCAGTAATTGTAACATTTATAGTAATGCAGTAGTAATTTGTAGAAATGTAGACTGCTGTCTTTGACCCATGGGGAAATCAAATGAATAATTCTGTATCTCCAGGAACCCAGATTTTTGGTGCAGTTGAAAGAGGTCTAGATAATAAAACTGACAAAATTATGTGAAAAACCCTTAGCCTTAAATTTGAAACAGTATAAATTCATGGTTTATTATATCTAAAAAATTACATATATTTCCCAGCTCTGCTCATAAAAAGGGATGAGAAACAATGATCACTCCAAGGAGTGTGCATAGAAATGCCCAGATTTTAGCCTTTACCATTTTGTAAGGAAACAAGGGCTTTTAGAAATAACTGGTTTCAGGTGTGGAGCAGAATAAAAAAATTGCAAGTGGGCGTGGAAGAACTTGTTATCCTGGGAGAAAAGAAGTCTATCAAATCTCTAAGATATGAGGTGAGGGTCTGTCTTGCCAATGGGTTTCAGACCTGGGCAAGTTCCTCAGGCCAGAGGAAGTTCCCAATCCACAAAGACCTTAGGGGCAATAAGACACATGTTTTAATGACACCAACATAGGCAAATCTTGTCCATCAGGTAGGATGCATGCAAGAGAGTGGTCCTGTGATAGGACTGTAGCAGGAAGGGGGTCCCATCCAGGTCTAGTATACCATACTTTTACTCCTTTCCCCGTGGGGGTTACTGAAGGGTCTATATATAGTTCTACTGGAGGTGAATGAACTGGCCATAATGATAAAACAAAACTGCCCTATAAGATGCTCCTGTTCAGGATATAGTACTGTGACCTTTGGGGGCCACTCTATGCTTATTCCAGGAATACACAGGAGGCCAGCTTCCCAGGCTTTGTCCCCAAGGTGTCAGGAGAGCCAGCCATCATTGGTCCATGTGTTGAAAGGTCCAAGGCCACGTCCACTCAATGGAGTCTCCGGGGTTCAATGCAGTTGGTGCTGGCAGCAAGATATTATTCTGGTGGCCGAACCTCAGCTTCAGTGGTTTTTCCTTGGTTTGTACTTGAAGTTGTATAGGGGAGGCAGCCATATGTGTTAACATGTCTATGGGGCTCAGGGCTCCCTTTTGGGGTCTTTTGTTGAAACACCATAGCATGGTCCAAAAGCAGACTGACCATCCCCACAGACTATTGGTATCTGACTTTAGTCTGGATTTTAACAAGCCATTGTGCCTCTCTATCATGCCTGCTGTGGTAGGATTGTATGGCACATGAAAGTTCCATTTGATTCCCAGCTGTTGCACCCATTCTTACAGTGTATGCCCAGTAAAATGGGTGCCCTGATCACTCTCAATTACCTGTGGTCAGCCATAGGTGGCAAAGAGACACTCCAGGCCTCTTTTGGTCATCTGCTGGTCTGCACAATGGGTAGGAAAAACAACCAGAAGTCCAGTAGCTGTGCCCACACAAGTCATGGTATACCGATATCCTTCTGACACAGGTAGAGGACCAATATAGCCTATCTGCCACCTGATGAGGGGTATAGGCCCCTTAGCTGTTGTCCCATGTTGCTGTGGAACTCGGTGTAAGTCCCTTTTGGAGTACACGACACACTCCTGCTGGGTCATTCTGACTTCTTCAAAGGTCAAAGGCAAGCCCCACCACATTGTCTTTGGCCCCGCATGCAACAAACGCTGATGTAGCCATTGGGCTACATCAGAGGCAGGCTTTCCTTCTAACCAACATATCTGGGCCAATTTATCTACTTCATCATTTCCTGGGGATGCCAGTGGCAAATGACCTGTCACATGGTATACTGTAATTATTTTAGTCTGACCACAGGCCCATAAGTCTTGCCACAATTCTTGCCCCTAAAAGGGTTGGTGATCAACCAGCCAGTTGGCATGGTACCAGGTTGGTAGCCACAGTGTCAAGCCCCGATAGACAGCCCAGCTGTCAGTGCAGAGAACTATAGGGGAGGGTTCCTGGCTGATCACAATTCACACAGCCCACAGTTCTTCCCATTGGCTGCTCTTTCCCTCACCATCTTGCATCCATATTGTCTCAGTCTTAGGATGGAAAGTTATGGCCTCCATTTTGGGGGCTGCCCATGGCTGGAGCCATCTGTGTACCATGCATTTTTGGGTATAGGGACTCTTCCCTCCCGATAGGGACTCTCTGCTACTAATGGTTTAAAAGCAAGTTCTTCCTGCTTTTCACTAGTATATATTACTGGCCCCAACAAGTGTTGGAGTTCTTCACTAAAGGGGGTACTAGAGCGGACACTATGCTGCTGCAGGTAAGCACCCCACTTGGCCAGTGTGGGTGTTTGTGCCACACCACTTCTTGGCTTTTGGGTCCAGTCCTGTACCCACCCCAAGATGGGATAGGTAGTTATTACCTTTATCGTGGCCATTCCAGTGATGGGTTCTATAGCCAGCAAGGCATAATACACGGCAGCCAGTTGTTTTCCTATCAAAGTGTATAATACCTCTGCCCCTTTCCAGAGTTGTGACCAGAATCCAACGGATTGGCAAGTTTTCCATATCACATTGGAGATGCTTCATGATTACTTGAATGGGGCATCCCACAAGGCCTTATTTTACCTTAACTAAACTGAATCCAAATGTAGTTTGCTTACACTGCTGATATTAGAAAGGATCTTCTTCTGCAGCTTCCCTTAATGCTAGTGCTAAGGCCTATTCACAGCACACTTATCTCTGGGAGTTAGAGTGCATACAGAAAGGACAGCTTTCTACTGCAAAGTTTACTATGTTTTTCATATCACATTAGAGATGCTTCATTATTACTTGAATGGGGCATTTTGCAACGCTGCCAGGGACCCCAGCCATAACCATCTTCAGTCATATAAACGTCACAGGGCCTTGATGGGTGTATCACACTCAAGGCCTGCATGGCCTTGACTTTGCCACCATCTGCTAGCCCACCCAGGGTGGCCACTGCTCCGCTGGCCTAGCCCTCATCCTCTGCACTCTGAGTGAGGCCTCCTCACTCCTGTCTGCTGCACCCCAAGTCCTCCCTGGCTGGAGACAGTGAGGGGCTGGGGGTGGTTCTGGTCTTGGCCACTCTCCTCCTGGGACACCCTACTGCTTGGTGTCCCCTCCCCACTCACAGAGGCTCACCCTGAGGACCCTAGAGGAGAGCTCTGCCCTGCATGGTCTCAACACACTATGGGATATTAGTGAAGGGGGGCAGTTGGAGTTTTTATGGTGCCCCAGAGAGAGGGGCTCAGGGCCCCACAAATGTGAGGGCTCTGGGGGTCCCACAGAGAGCAGGGGGGACTTGGGACCCACAGAGAAGGTGTTAGGCTTTCCTAGGGGGAGCAGGTAAAGCTGTCAGCACCAGGCCCTCCCTCTCTCTGAGATGGGCTTCATCACCCCCCCACCTCCTTCTGGGGTCTGCAGTTCTCAGAAAAGTCTGTGCCCTGAGAGCAAACCCACGTGGGCAGGAGGGAGGCAGGCATCAGGGCCGGGCAGATGCCCAGTGTCCCCATCCTGTATCTGACAGAGGAAGGTGCCCTGGGCCACCACTGAGCAGCAGCTCCCTGAGCAGGCATGCATCATCAGTGACTCCCACCATGTGGCCACACTGGCCACACGGCTGCGGAGACAGGACAGGATTGTGCCCGCCCCTCCCACACGCCACAGGCACTAAGGCATAGTGAAGTCACCCTCCTGGGAAGACCCTTCCCAGAGAACGTGACCCTCCATACGGGGCTCAGAAACTCATCTTTGCAAATAAAAAAACTAATCTTTGGTTAATGTCCCCATGGCAGAGGTTAAACTATCACACAACTCAAACCTGGTCCAGTCTTTGAATTTATAGAGGAAAATAAGCTGAGTAGGATAGTACACTGGGATTTTTCTTCAGTGCCTGTGACCCAAAAAAGTACAAGATCTGGACATTTCTAAAGATCCTACTGTGTTACCAAAATGGTAACAAAAATCCATCAATAAATCTGACTTCATTGTCTTCTGTTTTAGAGTTCAGTGAATCAGGTTGAACCATACCTGACACAAATGGAAGGTGACCGTGGGATGGATAGAGGGAGCAGTGCTCACTGTGTCCAACTATGATAAACATGTTCCTGCATCTCCACGTGCTCTCCTGAGCACCAGGGTCTGGCAGGAGCTGAGGCAGGACACAGTGTGATGGCCAAGAGCCTCCCTTTCCAGATTTTGGGCATGTTTGGTAAGCAATCATACTGAGAGCCCAGCAGATTTTCTTTTGGAAAAAAAGACTAATTTGGTAGCAAAGATAACATGCTCCAGCATGGATTAAATAGTGCTTCTCAAGAGTATCCAAGACAACAGCATGTCTAAAGCCTTCCATGATAGGAGGAATGCTCCATAACACGGCGCTACGCAGGAAGCCCTGTGACCCTCTTGCTGCAGAAGTGAATAGAGGTGTGCTTAGGGCCGTCATCTGGCCAAGAACTTGAAATCTCCAGCCCTGTGAAGCTCCCGCACAAGGTACGTTCCTGTGACCTCTGCATTCATGGCGCTGGGTTCCTGGTCTCACAAAGTGGAGAATAGGATTCCTGGACTACCCCCTGCCTCCCACAGAATGGGGCAACTCGGGGTCTCCTCTGTTTCCATGGGCTTCAGCTCCTAGAGTGGCTGAACCAACATGGAGTCAAACCACAAAGAGAAGAATGACTATTTCCACTTCCCAGGAGCAAAGGGAACGTAGTGAGGCCACAGCAGATGAGCTCTGTTGTGGTCAGGAGGCAGCAGCATGAGGCCACAGAGCTTGCCAGGGAGGGTACAGCAGGATGGGTCTGGCTGGCTAGAATGACCCTGCGGGGCTCTGGCACCTGGCCCTGGGAGATTGGGGCAGGGAACATCAGCACGGTGTCTGCGTGTCAGATCAGGGAAGATCTACTCCCAAGTAAGTCATTTTTATCTCTGGGAGTCAGCTAGCTCTAGGAGGGCAGTCTCTGGGTCTGCAATGCCCACAAATGCCAGAACATCAAGAACACAGAAAATAAGGAGATCTAGTCAATATAATTGGCTTTGTGGCAAATGGATGGAGAATAGAGTCTAAGAAACCTAAGAGCGCAGGGGAAGTTGAAATACTGATAAACACTCCTGCGGGCCTTGGAGAGAATCGCAGGTGAGGCAGGCTCCAGAATGCAGGCACAGACCCTGTCATAATCCAGGCACCTAGGAGGCCTCACAGCTGGGCAGAGCAGGCAGGCTGGGACCCTTACATGAGTGGCTGAAGGACAGCAGGGCCTGAGCAACCAAGTGCACCTCAGCCCCATAGTGGCCAGTGCGGGCCAGGAGCTTGTGCTATACCTGCCATCTCACATCTGGAGACACTGCTACTGAGGCCTGTGGGAAACAGGAGACAGTGTGGGCCCGTCTCCCATGCTCTTTGTGGCAAACTCCCAAACAGCCTCAACCAGTCCCATTCCAGCCAGAAAAGCCAAAGAGAGCAGTGAGCACATGGCAGCCTGTTGGCTGGGAAATGTGAACAGAGGCTGATGTCCTTAGAGTTAGAAACAGGTTGTTCACATCATTTCTCTAGATGGTTTTCTCAGTAGGATCCCAGCACACTTAGTGCTCCCCATTCACGTCACCCCTGGAGCTGTGGGGATGTCACTCTGCTGTTCTTTCAAGTCCCCAGGGGAGGAGCACCTCGGAGCCTCTCATGGGCAATCACAGCACAGCTGGGCTGGGCTAGGCCAGGGTGAACAGACCCCCACTATTTGGGTAAGCCTTCCCTTGAGGAGCTTTGGTTATCAGCATATGCACTGAACCCTGCAGAGACAGAGGAATCCACCCCAGAGATTCTGAGGGATCCACAGAGACACTGAGGAATCCAAAGGGATGCTGAGCAGCAGGGAGCCAGGTGCCCTTGAGGGGGGCACTCTGAGTCAGGAAGGATGCACAGGAGCCCTGTCTCATCCACATTGCCCAGACCCACTCTTCTCGCTGCATTTCGTGAAAACCACGTGGCCACATGGGAAGAAGGATGAATCTTGACACCTCCTGTGTGCAGAGCTTGAGAAAGGACATGGTCAGCATGGAAGTAGCTTCTCATTGAGCCGTATGAAAGCGTCCGTGCCGATGAAGTCACCCGCAATGATGTTGGTGCACTGCGCACCCAGCCCAGGGCACTGCTCCTGCACCCACCTGCTCAGGTAAGGCAGGCTGGGGAGTGTCATCATTTTGAGGGACTAGGACGGGTGCAGGAGGATGTAAGCCAGGTTCTCCGTCAGGTTGATGCCTGCCACGAACAGCCCACCTGAAATGGATGTGAGACAGAGGGCACATGGGGCTCCCACATGTGCCCATGCATCTCCCACCATCAGCCCATGCATCTCTCCCCACTTCTCATCTCAGCTTCAGATCTCCCCTGAGAAGTTGGAATCCTGACAGCAAAGGTGTCTATTTCACATACTTCTGTTACACAGGACAGTGGATGGGAAATGCCCCCACAGACACCTCATCCTCACCCCTGTATCTTGTGGATAAGTGACTTTACAGGGCCAACAGATTTGCGGATGTAATTCCATTAAGGATCCTGGCATAACCATGGATGACTTGTTAGCCCAGTGTCATCGAGAAGCGTCTCTGTGAGAGTGTGGTCGGGGGGATCTGAGGGCAGAGGAGAAAGCTGTGTGACGATGCCATCAGGCAGAAAGAAGGTGTGAAGGGGACACAGCCGAGGACTGCAGGTGCCCTAAGAAGCCAGGGAGGGTGTGAGGTGGATTCTCCCTGGAGCCCCCAGAAGGAACAAGCTGTGCCCACACCTGGACATCAGCCAGGGCCACCCGTTTGGATGTCTGCCCTCAGAACTACAAGAGAACCCATTTCTGTTGTTCTAGGCTGTGAGGTTGTGGCGTTTGTCACAGCTGCAGAAGAAGACTCATTCACAGAGTTGGCCAATGGTTTCCTAGCTTGGTCCCCGAATCCTGAGATGTGCAGATTTCCAGGCCACCCCGGGTCTGCTGAAGCAGGACCTCCAAGGGGCCGCAGCCTGTGCTTAGGAAGCCCCAGTGAGGCACAGCATGTGTGATCGCCACTGGCCTGTACTCGGTGTGTGCCAAGGGCAGAGAGGTTTGTAGAGACCCGAGGTCCACGATGAGCCACACAGCCTGCTTGGATGCCACTGGGCTGGGTCCAGTGCTATCCCTTAGGATACAGCCCATGTGCTGCCAGAAAGGCTGCTTTAGAGTGTGGAGAGCCACTGAGAGCCAGGCCTTGTGGGCACCCAGGATCTGGGAGGTGCAGAAGGGGCAGCAGGCAAGGTCCCACTGCAAGTCCCACCCAAAGTCTGCGTGGTGAAGAACCGCATAGCTCCAGGACTGGATTTCCCACTCCCCATGGTTCTGAGCACTGGCTGCACGAGATGCCCTCAATGATGCCTCTTTCAAAACTGAGATGAAATTCATGAAAAACAATGAAATCACCATTTTAAGGTGGGTGCAAATTTAAAATTCAGGTGCATTTATCATGTTCACAATATTGTGCAAACATCATCTCTATCTGATTCCAGAACATTCATCTCCCAAAGGAGACCCATCTCCATGAGCAGGCCTCCCCACCCCTCCCAGCCCGACAGCCACGAATCCACATTCTGTCTGTGGATCTGACTGTTCTGAGCGTTTCCTGTGAATGGATCCTACACTGTGTGTCCCTATGCGTCTGGCTTCTGTGAACCTCATTTTCCTGGTTCATCCGCATGTCAGACCTCACTCCTTTCCATGGCTGTTAGCTTAGCTCCGAGTGGTCAGCCGCTTTGTCTGAGTCAACATTGTGCATTTTAAACGAGTGAAATCCATGGTGTTGCATACACTCTGTGCAGCCAGCCTGCAGAGGCAAAGCCCTGCCGAGATTGGGAGCATCTTGGAAGCCAGCTGCGTGGTACCTGGTGTCGGCTGGCGTGGCCTGCGTGGTAACAAAGTACCACAAACATAGGAAATCACTGTCTCACTAAAGCCTGAACTGGAGGTGTTGGCAGGATGGGGCTTTCTAAGGGCTTGCAGGGAGAATTGTAGGTGTCTCTGTGCTCCCTGTGGGAGCCCCAGGTTTTCCTGGGTTTATAGAGGGTCATCTCATTGAGACCCTCCATTATCTTCCCCCTATATTTACCCATGTGTGATGGGTGGAGGCCAGACTGAAGCAAGGCTTGGATTAGAGCACCCAGGCTCTGATCACTTTGTTGCCATTCCTTGGAGGACCAGGAAGAGAACACTTGCGCGCGCCCTCTGGTGTTGTGGTGTAGCTGCAAAGACAGAGAGTATCTCAAGTAGCTTAAGCAAGGCGTGAATGTGCTGGAGGGGCTACAGATACCTGGAGAAGCAGGGAACCGTGAAGAGACGAAAGGAGGGGCCGGAACTAGGCCTGGAGTTGTGGGCACGGTTTGGGGCACCGGGCCGCCTCCGCCTGTTCCTCTTTTCTGCTTGGTCCTCACTGCAGAGCATGTGCACACCGTTTGTGCAACCACTGCAGAGACCGCGCACCTGGGGCTGCCTTGCAGAACACGGAGGGTTGGGCGGGGCGGGGCATTATCTTGTAGAGTTGGGTTTGGGGGATGAGAATGTACAGCTGGCCGTGGGTGCAAAACGCCGAAAGTGCTTATGCCACCGAATTGAGCCACTAAACACGGTCAGCAGGGTAGACGGTTAAATTTTAGCACCATAAGCAGAAATTGCTCCTTGAAAGGAAAGGGGCCCCGCTGCTCGCTGTGGAGAACGACCCGGCCCTAAGGCCAGGCTCGGGCGCGAAGTTTGAGGGGCGAGAACGGGACGCCCCAACCCAGGCTAGGGAGGTGTCAGGTCCCTGAAGCCACGCCTGTGGGGTCGAGATGCACTTGCGGGCCTGTGAGTGGACGAGCGCGAACCAACGCATCAGCTAGTGGGTCGCCAGTTCTCTTCCGTCTTTTTCCGTTACTTCCCGTCTCTCTCCGCCATTCTCCGTCTCTTTCCGTCCGTCTTCGTCATCCTTCGCCTCTCCCCGTCAATCTCCGCCTCTCTCTGTCGGTTTCCGCCCCGTCCGTCATTTCCGGTCTCTTTCCGTCAGTCTTCGTCATCCCTCACCTCTTTCCGTCATTCTCCGTCTCTTTCCGTCAGTCTTCATCATCCCTTGCCTCTCCCTGTCTCTCTCCGTCAATTTCCGCCCCTGTCTTCATTCCCCGTCTCTCTCCGCCATTCTCCGTCTCTTTCCGTCATTCTCCGTCTCTCTCCGTCAATCTTCGTCATCCCTCGCCTCTCCTCGCCAATCTCCGTCGCTCTCCGTCAATTTCCGCCCCGGTCCGTCATTTCCGGTCTCTCCGTCAGTCTCCATCATCCCTCGCCTCTTTCCGTCATTCTCCGTCTCTTTCCGTCAATCTTCGTCATCCCTCGCCTCTCCTCGCCAATCTCCGTCGCTCTCCGTCAATTTCCGCCCCTGTCCGTCATTCCCCGTCTCTGTCCGTCTCTCCCCGCGCAGGACCGCCGGTGGCCATGGCTCTCTGTGGTTTCCTGCGTTCATAGGCGCACGGTTCGCTCTGCTCCTGGCGCGCCCTGCCTCTGTGCTGCGGCGCAGCTCGTAGCCGGGTCGGCCGCCCGTTGCTGTTTGCGTGTCTGTCCCTTGTCCCCTGCAGCCGCCCCCGGGGGCTGCCTCCGGTCCGTCCCCGCGCCGCGCCTGGCTCCGTCCTCTGCCGGCCTCCCGGGAGGGCCTCGGTTCGCTCCCTGTCCCCCGTCGCCCGCCTGTCGCCAGCGGGCCGTTCCCCGTCCTGTCGCTGTGCCGCCTCCCTGCGCGCACCGCCTGGACTCAGGACGACGTCCGCCTTCCTCCTGCGGCTCCCTCACCCTCGGCCCCGTGCTTTTCGCCGGGATCCTGGGCTGCGGGGGGCCGGCGGAGCGACCGTTCCCCGGGCGGCGGGGAGGGCGTTCTAGGG
>JAQQAC010009364.1:0-13832 GCA_029783875.1 Phataginus tricuspis | reverse complement strand
CTCTTGCCAATGGTGGAAACCTGACACATGTATCTAAGGAGTCAGTTTTTTTCCCTATGAATATTAACATCTCCCACATACTGCATCATGGTTTATAATAGTTAACAGCTCACAGTTTTCAACTTATGGTCTCTCTCCTTCCCTTTTTGGAATTTTATTGCCTTTGCTGACTTTCATTGGATGTTAATTATGTTATGAGTTAGGAAAGCTTTGTGAAAATTAAACTGTTTTGCTAAATATAGCCAGAGTAACAGTTCCATCCCTTACTTCAAAATACTACCCTGGATTATTCTAGAATTTGACAAGACTAAAAAAGGAAAATCTTTAATTTTTTTTGGCTTTCCCATGTTTGATAGCTTTTAATTTCACAAGGAATATCTGCATATGTATTTAATGTAAACATTTCAAACTTCTTCAGCAGCTTTCCTCTATTCCCTTTCTGCTCACATAAGTAATTACTGCTAATATGCTAACTTTTAAACTTTTTCTTGGGTTTTACATATATATACACACACACACACATTTATCTATTTATTTGGATATATCACTGACATACAGATTATGTACAAACATGTATATTAAAATAAACATAAATAGGTTTTCTATTTTTTATTTCATTTTAAGAAATTTACAGTTTTCTAGGAATTTATCCATTTCATCTCAATTTTCAAATGCATTGCATAAAGCCATTCATAGCATTCTTCCTCATGTATTGCCTGGAAAGTCAGTAATGTTGCCCCTTTCATTCCTGACACCGGGTGTTGGTGTCCTCGGTCTGACTTTCTCTCTCATCAGTTTCTCCAGAGGCTAATCACTTTTATTATACATTAAAAAAAAATCTGTTCTGGGCTTTGCCAGTTTTATTGTTTCTGTTTTATTTCTATCCTGATTTTATTTTCTTTCTTCAGGTTTAATTTTCTGATTTATTTTAAACCCATGAAAATGGATGTTTTGTTTAATTTACCTCCTGCCCATTAGATGTGCTAGGCCTTCTTGCCGTGTCCTTGGTGTCCCCATCCCATCTCTCTGTTTCCCATTGTCGCTTCTTGTCAACATCTACCATTTCACAGTTTCTCATAAGCTGTGCCTGATTTGTTACAAACATTGAGTTTTAAGTTTCATTTTAAAATACTTTTTGGTTTTTTAAAAAAATCTATTGCGTCACTTTTTATAGTTTACAGTTTCCTGCAGTGTTTGATGATTGTGGATCTCAATTTTTTATGGATATTTTTCCTCTTTTTTTTCCACTGGTTCTTACTATATCTTGTTTCCATGGTTACCCTTTGGCTGTGTGATAGACATTGTATTTGAAAAATTATTTCTGGGAATAATTTGTAGTCTGGTTTTTTGCAATGTGAATTTTTTTACAGCTGCATTTAAAAAATTATTTCCTAGTATTATTTGCTGTAGACATAACCATATGTATAAAATTATTCCTTTACTAATGGACATTTAAGTAGTTTTCAGTTTTTTTGCTATAAAGAGCAACACAGGAAATATAATTTTATGGTATCCGAGGGAGGCTTAATAAACAGATATCTTCCTGAGATTTGGAATTAATTGAAAAATAAGTAAAAAAAGGGTAAATATTGCCCTATTACTAGTATTAGCTAAGTTGAAGGGACGGTGTAGATGTGTTGATGAGATGTGCTCATTTGTGTCTCCAGTTAGGCCTGCTCACCCAGGCCCAGCTTGCTGGCACTGGGCTGGCATTTGGCTCCACAGGGCACTTTTCACATGTGCGAGGACTTGTGCTCTTAGAGGACAGGCCAGTTTCTCAGAGGAGGAAGATGGAGGCTATAGCTGAGCTAAGGACATGCCCACTTATTCACTTTTATGTTGACCGTTTAGATAGAGAAATCCTTCGCTGGAGCGGAGAAGGTTGGGAGCCACGTGGCAGGAGAGGGGCTGCACCTGTCAGGCGGCATGCATTTAACAGTTCAGGGAAGAAAGGATTCCAAAATGGGCCTCCAGGACATCCATATGTGATCTGTCATTCTCCAATGAGTTAGTGCTTTCATTATTTTCTAGTTTTCTCACTGCGTGTTGGTCAGAGGATTGTGGTAACGTCTGCACAGTTTGGGCATGCTGACGGCGTTTGTGGCTGCTGTCATTTGGTGCATGGTTGTCAGTGTGCCATTGTCATTGAGGATTTCTCCTTTATGACACCTCATGAAGTGCCTTTCTCTGGCCCACTTGATGCTTTTACCCCAATGTTGCCCTTACTTATTAAGATTATGAGATGTTTCTTTGTATTTGACTCTGAGGGACCATGCTCATCCTCAGATTTTTAAAGTTTATCTTCTTTTTGTTTTGCTGTAGTTGGATTCTGCTTTGTGATCTAGTTGTAGTCTTTTTCTCACTAGATGGAAGATACAACTCTTCTAAATGTATTCATATGAAAAGATGGTGGCTTGAGAGGTGAGACAGAGGCTTCCTCCTAAAACCGCATATAATATGAAAATAAAGCTACTACAACTACTCTTGAAACAGCAATGGGAAAGAGAACTACAACAAACTGCATACACCTGGAGACAAGAGCAGCCCTCACAGAAAATGGTAATGTACTAAAGCTGTGGTCCTGCGGGATCCAAGTCCTTCCCCCACCCCAGCTCACCAGCAGGAGGAACAGGAACAGAGCAGACAGGGAGTGGAGAACTGGGACTGCTGAATACCAAACTCTGGAGATCTACTCTGGGAGCACAAACCTACATTTCATGATGCTTGCATGATACTCTTGTAATTACGAGCTTGGAAAGCTAAGACAGGCAGAATTCCTGGAGAGACTAAGATTCCAGCTGCTTGTGAAGTCAGGGGTCCATACCCAGCTGCTCTGGGACAAAAGAAAGGCAGGCAGTCTGAGAGACTTCCTAACAAAGAAGACCTTGGCAAGAGGCCTGCTAAGGGGACAAGGACTGCACAGAGCTTGCTGTTCGGGAGAAAGGACAGGTGGACAGGATTGTCTGGGTGCACTCTGCTCAGCAGATTGGGAGTTTTCATGATCTTCAGGTGTGCCAGCTCCCTGGCTGCCTACACAGCTCCAAGAACCCCTTCTGTGACAGACAGACTAGTGCACCTTTAGCCTGGCCAGCTCCACCGGCCTTGCAAACCTGAAACCCTTCCCTGGTGTTAGGCCAGCCAGAGGGAATATCTGTCTACAGCAACTAAAAAGGCAAAGCACAGAGGCTTATACCTGTGTGCTCAGCCCACTGGTTCAGACAGTGGAGACAGGCATAGCAGCCAGGAACCAGGAAAGAGCCCTTTCCTCCCCCGAGGCACCAATACCACTCCCCTACAATCCCTGACATTGCTTCAGGAGCTGAGCAGCTCCAGAGAGTAGAGCTTCTGGACACTAGAGGGCTCCATACACAACTATGAAATGCCAAAAGAACCTGGTTCAGAGTAAAATTATGAATACAACTCCTGAGAAAGATTTAAATGATATGTACCTTATGACTCTCCCTGAAAGGGAGTTCAAAATAAAAATCATTAACATGCTCATGGAGGTACAGAAAGATATTCAAGAACTCAGGAATGAATTCCGGTCCGAGATCCAATCTTTGAAGAACACAATGGACGGTATTAAAAGGAGATTGGACACAGTGGAGGAGACGATAAATGAAATAGAAACTAGACAAGAGGAATACCAAGAAGCTGAGGTACTGAGAGAAAAAAGGATCTCTAAGAATGAAAGAATATTGAGAGAACTGTGTGACCAATCAAAACGGAACAATATTCGCATTATAGGAGTACCAGAGGAAGAAGAGAGACAAAAAGGGATAGAAAGTGTCTTTGAAGAAATAATTGCTGAAACCTTTCCCACACTGGGGAAGGAAATAGTCTTGCAGTCCACGGAAGCCCACAGAACTCCCAACACAAGGGACCCAAGGAAGACAACACCAAGACACATAATAATTAAGATGGCAAAGGTCAAAGATAAAGACAGAATATTAAAGGCAGATAGAGAGAGAAAAAAGATCACCTACAAAGGAAAACCCATCAGACTATCATCAGACTTCTCAACAGAAACCTCACAGGGCAGAAGAGAATGGAATAATATTTTTAACATAATGAAACAGAAGGACCTCGAACCAAGAATATTGTATCCAGCACGATTATAATTTAAATATGACGAAGGGATTAAACAATTTCCAGACAAAGGAAAGTTGAAAGAGTTTGTTCTCATAAACCACCACTACAGGATATCTTAAACGGACTTCTCTAGAGGGAAGCAACCCTAAAGCTAAAAAGATGTCACCAGAAAATAAAATCATAGCAAAGAAAGCGGACCATCCAAATACTAACTAAAGGCAAAAATAAAACACCCAATATATAAAGAATGGAGGAGGAAGAATAGGAAGGGAGAAATAAAGAAACATCAGACGGCATTCACAACAACTTAACAAGAAAGTTAAGTTAGATTCTTAGATAGTAAAGAAGCAACCCTTGAACCTTTGGTAACCACAAATCTAAAGCCAGCAACGGCACTAAGTACGTATCTATCAATAATCACTCTAAATGTAAATGGAGTGAGTGCACCAATCAAAAGACACAGAGTAACAGAGTGGATAAAAAAGCAAGACCCATCTACATGCTGCTTACAAGAGACTCACCTCAAACCCAAAGATATAGACAGACTAAAAGTGAAGGTATGGAAAAAGATATTTCATGCAAACAACAAAGAGAAAAAAGCAGGTGTTGCAGTACTTGTATCAGACAAAATAGACCTCAAAACGAAGAAAGTAGCAAGAGATAAAGATGGACATTACATAATGATAAAGGGGTCAGTCGAACAAGAAGATATAAACATTAAAAACATATATGCAACAAACACAGGAGCGCCAACATATGTGAAACAAATACTAACAGCACTGAAGAAGGAAATAGACAACAATGCATTCATTTTAGGAGACTTCAACACACCACTCACTCCAAAGGATAGATCAACCAGGCAGAGGATAAGTAAAGACAAAGAGGCACTGAACAACACACTAGAACAGATGGACCTAACAGATATCTACAGAACTCTGCACCCAAAAGCAGCAGGATACACATTCTTCTCAAGTGCACATGGAACATTTTTCAGAATAGACCACATACTCGGCCACAAAAAGAATCTCAGTAAATTCAAAAATATTTAAATCCTACCAACCAACTTCTCAGATCACAAAGCTATAAAAGTAGAAATAAATTTTAGAACGAAATAAAAAGGGCTCACAAATACATCGAGACTTAACAACATTCTCCTAATTAATCAATGGGTTAACGACCAAATTAAAACAGAAATCAAAGTATATGTGGAGACTAATGACAACAACAACACAAAGCCACAACGCCTGTGGGACGCAGCAAAGGCAGTTCTAAGAGGAAAGTATATTGCAATCCAGGCCTATTTAAAGAAGGAAGAGCATTACCAAATGAACAGTCTAAAGACACAATTATTGAAATTGGAAAACGAAGAACAAGGGCAGCCCAAAGTCACCAGAAGGAGGGACATAATGAAGATCAGAGAAGAAATAAATAAAATGGAGAAGAATAAAACAATAGAAAAAAAAATCAATGAAACCAAGAGCTGGTTCTTTGAAAAAATAAACAAATAGATAAACCCCTAGCCAGACTCATTAAGAGAAAAAGAGAATCTACACACATAAACAGAATCAGAAATGAGAAAGGAAAAATAACGACGGACCCCACAGAAATACAAAGAATTATAAGAGAAGATTATGAGCATCTGTATGCTAACAAGCTGCAAAACCTAGAAGAAATGGACAACTTATTAGAAAAATAAAACCTTCCAAGACTGACCAAGCTTGAAACAGAAAAACTAAACAGACGAATCACCAGCAACGAAATTGAATCGGTAATCAAAAAACTACCCAAGAACAAAACCCCCACACCTGATGGATTCACTTCTGAATTCTACCAGAAATATAGAGAAAATAATACCCATTCTCCTTAAAGTTTTCCAAAAAATAGAAGAGGAGGGAATACTTCCAAACTCGTTCTATGAATCCAGCATCACTCAAATACCAAAACCGGGCAAAGACCTCACCAAAAAAGAAAATTACAGACCTATATCCCTGATGAACATAGATGCAAAAATACTCAACAGAACAATAGCAAACCGAATTCAAAAATACATCAAGAGGATCACACACCATGATCAAGTGGGATTCATCCCAGGGATGCAAGGATGGTACAACATTCGAAAATACATCAACATCATCCACCACATCAACAAAAAGAACAAAAACCTCATGATCATCTCCATATAGTCTGAAAAAGCATTTGACAAAATTCAGCATCCATTCATGATTAAAACTCTCAACAAAATGGGTATAGATGGCAAGTACCTCAACATCATAAAGGCCATAAATGACAAACCCACAGCTAACATCATACTTAACAGTGAGAAGCTGAAAGCTTTTCATCTAAGTTCGGGAACACGACAGGGATGCCCACTCTCTCCACTGTTATTCAACATAGTACTGGAGGTCCTAGACAAGGAATTCAGACAAGATTGGTAAAGAAGAAGTCAAATTGTCACTGTTTGCAGATGACAGGATAGTTTACGTTAAAAACCCTAAAGACTCTACTCCAAAACTCCTACAACTAATATCTGAATTCAGCAAAGTTGCAGGATACAAAATTAACACACAGAAATCTGCTGCATTCCTATACACTAATGATGAACTAACAGATAGAGAAATCAGAAAAACAATTCCATTCACAATTGCATCAAAAACAATAAAATACCTAGGAATAAACCTAATCAAGAAAGTAAAAGACCTGTACTCTGAAAACTACAAGACACTCCTAGGAGAAATTAAAGAGGACACTAACAAATGGAAATGCATCCCATGCTCTTGGCTAGGAAGAATATATATTGTCAAAATGGCTATACTACCTAAAGCAATCTACAGATTCAATGCAATTCGTATCAAACTACCAACAGCTTTCTTCAAAGAACTGGAACAAATAATTCTAAAATTCATATGGAGCCAGGAAAGACCCCGAATAGCCAAAGCAATTCTGAGAAGGAGGAATCAAACAGGGGGAATTACCCTCCCTGACTTCAAGTTCTACTACAAAGCCACAGTAATCAAGACAATCTGGTACTGGCACAAAAACAGACCCACAGCTCAGTGGAACAGAATAGAAAATCCAAACATTAACCCGAACATTTACAGCGAATTAATATTTGATAAAGGAGCCTTGGATATACAATGGGGAGATGACAGCCTCTACAGCAGCTGGTGTTGGAGAAACTGGACAGCTATATGTAAGAGAATGAAACTGGACTACTGTCTGGCACCATACACAAAGGTAAACTCAAGGTGGATCAAAGACCTGAATGTAAGTCATGAAACCATAAAACTCTTAGAAAAAAACAGGCAAAAATCTCTTGGACATAAACATGAGCGACTTCTTCATGAACATATCTCCCCGAGCAAGGGAAACAAAAGCAATAATGAACAAGTGGGAGTAAATCAATCTGAAAATCTTCTGTACAGCAAAGGACACCATCAGTATAACAAATATACATCCTACATTATGGGAAAATATGTTCATAAATGTTGCGTCTGATAAGGGGCTGACATCCAAAATATATAAAGAACTCACACACCTTAACCAACAAAAAGCAAATAATCCAATTATTTGCAGAGAACATGAATAGACACTTCTCTAAAGAAGAAATTCACATGGCCAACAGGCACATGAAAAGATGCTCCACATCTCTGGTCATCAGAGAAATGCAGATTAAAACCACAATGAGATATCACCTCACACCAGTGAGGATGGCAAACATCCAAAACACAAACAACAACAAATGTTGGTGAGGATGCGGAGAAAGGGGAGCCCTCCTACACTACTGGTGGGAATGCAAATTAGTTCAACCATTTTGGAATGCAGTATGGAGGTTCCTCCAAAAACTCAAAATAGAAATACCATTTGACCCAGGAATCCCACTCCTAGGAATTTACACTAAGAATGCAGCAGCCCAGTTTCAAAAAGACAGATGCACCCCTATGTTTATTGCAGCCTATTTACAATAGCCAAGAAATGGAATCAACCTAAGTGCCCATCAGCAGATGAATGGATTAAGAAGATGTGGTACATATACACAATGGAATATTATTCAGCCATAAGAAGAAAACAAATCCTACCATTTGCAACAACATGGATGGAGTTAGAGGGTATTATGATCAGTGAAATAAGCCCAGCCAAAAAAGACAAGTATCAAATGATTTCACTCATATGTGGAGTATAAGAACAAAGAAAAAAACTGAATGAACAAAACAGCAGCTGACTCACAGAACCCAAGAACGGACTAATAGTTACCAAAGGGAAAGGGACTGGGGAAGAAGGGTGGGAAGGGCGAGATAAGAGGGTAAAAGGGGTATTACGATTAGCATACGTAAGGTAGCAGGGGCACAGGGAGGGCTGTACAACTCAGAGAAGACAAGTAGTGACTCTATTGCATCTCACTACGCTGATGGACAGTAACTGTAATGGGTTTGGTGGGGGGGACCTGAGGAGTTTAATCACCATAATATTGCACATGTAATTGTAGGTTAATGATACCAAAATAAATTGTAAATAAAAAAAAAATAAATAAATTAATTAAATAAAAAAAATCACCCTGAATACAAAAAAAGAAATAAAATAAAATAAACCTATTCATATGTTTTCTGTTAGGTCTGTCATGGCAACTGCCTATGTCTTCTGATTTTGGTGATTTTACATTTAAAAACTCATCTTAAACACGCAGTGTGGTTTTCTGGTTTGTGGGTTTATTGTCATAATGAGAAGGGGCAGTATTTTTGTGTTGCCTGGTTATCTTTGTTACTGTATCTTTGTGGACTCCACTTGATCTTCTGTTCCCTTAGAAGGTTCTGTTGTCTTACTACGAACAGTGACATAATTCGCATATTTTTAGTTTTAAATTCTTCCCTTCCACCTTTCTTTTTTCCTTCATTTTCTCCTTCGCATTTCCTTTATAATTTTAGATTTACTCATATCTGTATTAGTTGATTCATCAATTTTAAATTATATCTCTAAATTGACCCCTGTTAATAAAAGGTCAGGAAACTAGTATACTTCTCTTTTATTGGATTAACCATTTTCATATTAAGTCCTGTAATTGCTATAAACGGGTTTAGTTAGGTATAATTAATGTTCAGTTAATTGCACATATTAAAGTGTACAATATGGTCATAAAGGCTATATATGACAAACCCACAGATAACATTATACTTAATAGTGAGAAGCTGAAAGCATATCATCTAAGATCGGGAACAAGACAGGGGTGCCCACTCTCTCCACTGTTATTCAACATAGTACTGGAGGTCCTAGCCATGGCAATCAGACAAAGCAAAGACATACAAGGTATCCAGATTGGTAAAGAAGAAGTCAAATTGTCACTATTTGCAGATGACATGATACTGTACATAAAAAACCCTAAAAACTCCACTCCAAAACTACTGGAACTAATATCTGAATTCACCAAAGTTGCAGGATATAAAATTAACACACAGAAATCTGTTGCTTTACTATACACTAATGATGAACTAACAGAAAGAGAAATCAGAAAAACAATTCCATTCACAATTGCATCAAAAACAATAAAATACCTAGGAATAAACCTAACCAAGGAAGCGAAAGACCTGTACTCTGAAAACTACAAGACACTCCTAGGAGAAATTAAGGAAGACACTAACAAATGGAAATGCATCCCATGCTCTTGGCTAGGAAGAATCAATATTCTCAAAATGGCTATACTACGTAAAGCAATCTACAGATTCAATGCAATCCCTATCAAACTACCAACAGCTTTCTTCAATGAACTGGAACAAATAATTCTAAAATTCATATGGAACCAGAAAAGACCCCAAATAGCCAAAGCAATCCTCAGAAGGAGGAATCAAACAGGGGGAATTACGCTCCCTGACTTCAAGCTCTACTACAAAGCCACAGTAATCAAGACAATTTGGTATTGGCACAGAAACAGACCCACAGCCCAGTGGAACAGAATATAAAATCCAAACATTAACCCAAACACCTACAGTCAATTAATATTTGATAAAGGAGCCTTGGATATACAATGGGGAGATGAAAATAGTTACCAAAGGGAAAGGGACTGGGGAAGAAGGGTGGGAAGGGAGGGATAAGAGGGTAAAAGGGGCATTATGATTAGCAGACATAAGGTGGGGGTGCATGGGGAGGACTGTACAACCCAGAGAAGACAAGTAGTGATTCTCATCTCACTACACTGATGGACAGTGACTGTAATAGGGTTGGCCGGGGGGACCTGAGGAAGGGGATAGTTTAATCACAATATTACTCATGTAATTGTAGGTTAATGATACCAAAATAAATTGTAAAAAAAAATAAATAAAATAAAATAAATGAGTATATTGATACATAAAAATAAATAAATAAATAAATAAAGTGTACAATATGGTAACTTTGACTTGTGTTTACGTCAACACAGTCGTCATACTGAACATACCCATGGCCCCCCCAGGAGGTTCCTCAGGGCCCTTGGTAGTCCCTTTCTCCTGCTCCTTCCTGACCCCTACCAGTCCTGCTTTCTATCACTCAAGAATGGTCTATATTTTTCATAAGTCTAAAATGCAGAGCACAGCGCGGGTTGGCTTTACATGTTGTCCATTTGGTCCGCACAATCTCTGCGTGGCCTCTCAGTGCTGAGCTTGTGGCCATAGGTGGTCCCTCTGTGTTGCTGAGTAGTGTTCTGCTGTGTGGACATACTGGATGATGACACCCGGGTTGTGTCCAGTTGGGGGCAGTTCCTCATAGAGACGCTGCAAACATTCATGTGTAAATCTTCACAGCCTTTACCTTTGCGAGTCTCACCCAAAGAGTTAAGGCTCCTCCCGCTCCCTCTGTCTGTCAGCAGAGTGGGCCCGTGTGTCATCCTCTGGGATGGCAAGATTGCCAGGTTCCCTGTGGGCAGGCTGTGACACCAGACCCTGGAGAGCTAGTTAAAATGAAGGTCCAGTTTAGTAGGAGTGGGACCTGGTATTCTACACTTTTAGTAGCTTCCAGCTGATGCTAATGCTGCTGGTCCATAAACTTCACTTTGAATATAGCAATGATCTAGAGCCTGAGGGTCAATGACACAAGGCAGTTATAGTGTATTTTTTCCTACCATGTAAAAGTAAACTACTTCTAGTGTTAGATTTTCATTAGAAATGAAGAGAACTACATTTGCCATTTCAAGCAGCCTTTGAAGGGCCAAAAGCTTTATTCCATCTGGAGCAGCAGTGGGCAGAGGCAGCCATTACCCAGCCACATTCATTATAACGTCACAGGCAAGGCTTCTAGTGGGAGCATGCTGGAATTAACCCCGGCCTGCATCTCCTCACTGCATTTTCCCCAGGGAGGCTTTGTTTGATTTGAAATTCTGGTAGGAAGGGATTCTCTGGTGTTGGCCCTTCCTACTTTATTAACGTGTACAGTCATGTACTGGG
Source organism: Phataginus tricuspis (assembly GCA_029783875.1). NCBI lineage: Eukaryota > Metazoa > Chordata > Mammalia > Pholidota > Manidae > Phataginus > Phataginus tricuspis. Next base: position 2,337 of record JAQQAC010009364.1, on the reverse strand, counting down.
GACTGTCTGGGCTGGGGCTTCTCAGGGAGAGCTCACATCAGGACTCTATTACAGTCAACGGATTGGTGCTTTGCACATGGTTCCCGAGGACCCCCCTGGTTGGACCCTGTGAATGGTGGTTATTGGAGCACAGAGCCAGTGTGCTTGTCACAGTCTCCAGGAGTCTCAGCATTTCTCTTTCCACAGATACATGTGGGTAGGGCCTTGAGGTAGGATGGGGAGTGGGTTACAATGCTGAGTCCTTCCACATGGCTCTGGGTCTGGGCTGTGAAAACTGGTGATAGGTGTTAGGTTCCCTTTAATACACAGCCTTGAACAGCAGCTGCACCAAAGTGTAGCAAAATCCCTTATCATCTACAGCAGTTTCTAAGCCCCCCACAGCAGTTTCTAAGTTCCCTATCATCTGCATCATTTTCTGTTTCTCAGAAGTCACAAGGCCACCATCCTGCTCACCAAGGCCCTAAATTTCTATATAAGCATCCCCCTTGCTGCCACTGTTGCTCTCTCTCTTTTGAGACAGCCACTCTGCCTTTTTGTCTTACAGGGAATAAAACCATGCTGGTGGAGTTCTCGTGTCCTTCTTTGCGAGTGAGTGAGCCAGGTAGCTAAAAGAACCCTTTCAATAGGCAGTGGGCGGTAGTGGTTACAAGGAAGACCGTGGAGCCAGATCCCTGTGCTTGAACTGTGGCTGTGCTGGGCAAGTAACATGAACTCTGCTTCCTGGGGTCCCCAACTGTAGAATAAAGGTCATGAGAGTCCTCTCAGCATAAGACTATTAGGAGGTTTAAGTGATATTTGTAAGGTTCTTAAGACAGCTCTTTCTAGTATGTCCTAGACCTATGTAGAAAGTAAGAAGGCAGGTCTTAGAAAAATCAAGCAGCTTTACTCAGATTGCACAGTGGTCATCCTCTGACTCCTGGGGCCAGCGGCTGCTGTTTGCAGGCCTCCAGCCACCCTGTGTGACAAAGTGACTGTTTTTTGGCATCCAGGCCAGCTTGTTTCTCTGTAGCTCTTGCTGGGCCACAAAGAGAGCCCAGGTGCAGCCAGCTTGCAGACTTTGGGCAAGACTGGCTTTATTTTGTCTTTGTGGTTCAGTTGAAACTTAATGATGGGAATGGGACAAACAACATTAAGCTAAAGGTAAATTTGTAGCTAAAATTACAGATGATTAGGAACTTATTATAATTTTCAGTTAACCTTTGTTTTATTTCTATTCTTGAATGATTTCAATAATGTTGAACTATCAGTATATTATATAAGCATTTCTTTTGAGATTTCTCTGTTTTGTAAAGGTCACTATTATTCTTCAAGGAAAACCAAATTTAAAAATCATGACCGACAACTAGCATTTTTCCTTAATAATTGAATTGTTTATATCTTTCTAGAAACATCTGCATACCAACATTATGTGTTGTATCTCAGGGCTGAAAGTAGACCTTCACTTCACTTTCCCCCATTCACGGCCCCTGGCCCTGTTATCATTGTCATGGGTGTCCTCCTGCAGACCACTGAAATGGGCCAGAGCCTTTCCTCGTAGCTCCTTTTTTTTTCTTTTTTTGCTATTTTAAGTAGCAAAACTTTAAGTGTTTTCTTTGATTATATTTTTAGGAGCATTTCAAAGGATTACTACTGTCTTTGTCACACCTGGCTTGTTTCCTGGCACCAAATTCAAAATAGCATCTTGTCCTATTGGCTGCATAACAGACTGAGTCATGATTTCTTCCTCTTGCTGTTGGGAGTAGCCATTGCTCCCGGCAGTTCCCAGTGATTCCATTGCACTGTATACAACTACCATTTTTATATTTCTCAGTTCTTTGACATGCATAATCAGCCTTTCTAAAGGTGTGCTTTATTGAGTCTCCTTAGAGATTAATAAGTGCTCCCAAGTAGAATAAATACTAGATGTAAGAAGAAGCATATTAGGTAACTGTGCAACTAGTATGTGTTTTGAGAGAACTCATATTTTCCTGAAAAATATTTACTACAAAACATATCTTTTAGGAAAAAATTAGGATTATGTATAACTTTATGATTTACATTGCTGTAAATGGTTGAAACTTAATTATTCATTGAATACTAGTTAAGCTGTTCTATTTAAATAATTCTTTAGTAGGAAGAACTTTTATAGACCCCTGTATATAATGCTAATTTATGTTAACTAATATTTGAAAGTACCGAGTTGTTTACCTATTTAATGATTTGAGAGCTTTAGTATCCTATTTTCCTTCTTTTTGTGTAAGAACCCCACATTTCTTGTCATTTTGTGTTACATATTTCAAATAAGTTGTAATGGTAAAAACTTTTATCCCCTTGAGAAAATTTCTTAAATTCTTAACT
>JAQQAC010009363.1:0-12077 GCA_029783875.1 Phataginus tricuspis | reverse complement strand
CTCTTGCCAATGGTGGAAACCTGACACATGTATCTAAGGAGTCAGTTTTTTTTCCCTATGAATATTAACATCTCCCACATACTGCATCATGGTTTAGAATAGTTAACAGCTCACAGTTTGCAACTTATGGTCTCTCTCCTTCCCTTTTCGGAATTTTATTGCCTTTGCTGACTTTCATTGGGTGTTAATTATGTTATGAGTTAGTACAGCTTTGTGAAAATTAAACTGTTTTGCTAAATATAGCCAGAGTAACAGTTCCATCCCTTACTTCAAAATACTACCCTGGATTATTCTAGAATTTGACAAGACTAAAAAAGGAAAATCTTTAATTTTTTTTGGCTTTCCCATGTTTGATAGCTTTTAATTTCACAAGGAATATCTGCATATGTATTTAATGTAAACATTTCAAACTTCTTCAGCAGCTTTCCTCTATTCCCTTTCTGCTCACATAAGTAATTACTGCTAATATGCTAACTTTTAAACTTTTTCTTGGGTTTTACATATATATACACACACACACACATTTATCTATTTATTTGGATATATCACTGACATACAGATTATGTACAAACATGTATATTAAAATAAACATAAATAGGTTTTCTATTTTTTATTTCATTTTAAGAAATTTACAGTTTTCTAGGAATTTATCCATTTCATCTCAATTTTCAAATGCATTGCATAAAGCCATTCATAGCATTCTTCCTCATGTATTGCCTGGAAAGTCAGTAATGTTGCCCCTTTCATTCCTGACACCGGGTGTTGGTGTCCTCGGTCTGACTTTCTCTCTCATCAGTTTCTCCAGAGGCTAATCACTTTTATTATACATTAAAAAAAAATCTGTTCTGGGCTTTGCCAGTTTTATTGTTTCTGTTTTATTTCTATCCTGATTTTATTTTCTTTCTTCAGGTTTAATTTTCTGATTTATTTTAAACCCATGAAAATGGATGTTTTGTTTAATTTACCTCCTGCCCATTAGATGTGCTAGGCCTTCTTGCCGTGTCCTTGGTGTCCCCATCCCATCTCTCTGTTTCCCATTGTCGCTTCTTGTCAACATCTACCATTTCACAGTTTCTCATAAGCTGTGCCTGATTTGTTACAAACATTGAGTTTTAAGTTTCATTTTAAAATACTTTTTGGTTTTTTAAAAAAATCTATTGCGTCACTTTTTATAGTTTACAGTTTCCTGCAGTGTTTGATGATTGTGGATCTCAATTTTTTATGGATATTTTTCCTCTTTTTTTTCCACTGGTTCTTACTATATCTTGTTTCCATGGTTACCCTTTGGCTGTGTGATAGACATTGTATTTGAAAAATTATTTCTGGGAATAATTTGTAGTCTGGTTTTTTGCAATGTGAATTTTTTTACAGCTGCATTTAAAAAAATTATTTCCTAGTATTATTTGCTGTAGACATAACCATATGTATAAAATTATTCCTTTACTAATGGACATTTAAGTAGTTTTCAGTTTTTTTGCTATAAAGAGCAACACAGGAAATATCATTTTATGGTATCCGAGGGAGGTTTATAAACAGATATCTTCCTGAGATTTGGAATAAATTGAAAAATAAGTAAAAAAAGGGTAAATATTGCCCTATTACTAGTATTAGCTAAGTTGAAGGGAGGGTGTAGATGTGTTGATGAGATGTGCTCATTTGTGTCTCCAGTTAGGCCTGCTCACCCAGGCCCAGCTTGCTGGCACTGGGCTGGCATTTGGCTCCACAGGGCACTTTTCACACGTGCGAGGACTTGTGCTCTTAGAGGACAGGCCAGTTTCTCAGAGGAGGAAGATGGAGGCTATAGCTGAGCTAAGAACATGCCCACTTATTCACTTTTAGGTTGACCGTTTAGATAGAGAAATCCTTCGCTGGAGCGGAGAAGGTCGGGAGCCACATGGCAAGAGAGGGGCGGCACCTGTCAGGCGGCATGCATTTAACAGTTCAGGGAAGAAAGGATTCCAAAATGGGCCTCCAGGACATCTATATCTGATCTGTCATTCTCGAATAAGTTAGTGCTTTCATTATTTTCTAGTTTGCTCACTGCGTGTTGGTCAGAGGATTGCGGTAACGTCTGCACAGTTTGGGCATGTTGACGGCGTTTGTGGCTGCTGTCATTTGGTGCATGGTTGTCAGTGCGCCATTGTCACTGAGGATTTCTCCTTTATAACACCTCATGAAGTGCCTTTCTCTGGCCCACTTGATGCTTTTACCCCAATGTTGCCCTTACTTATTAAGATTATGAGATGTTTCTTTGTATTTGACTCTGAGGGACCATGCTCATCCTCAGATTTTTAAAGTTTATCTTCTTTTTGTTTTGCTGTAGTTGGCTTCTGCTTTGTGATCTAGTTGTAGTCTTTTTCTCACTAGATGGAAGATACAACTCCTCTAAATGTATTCATATGAAAAGATGGTGACTTGAGAGGTGAGACAGAGGCTTCCTCCTAAAACCACATATAATATGAAAATAAAGCTACTACAACTACTCTTGAAAGAGCAAGGGGAAAGAGAATGACAACAAACTGCATACACATGGAGACAAGAGCAGCCCTCACAGAAAACGGTAATGTACTAAAGCTGTGGTCCTGCAGGATCCAAGACCTTCTCCCACCCCAGCTCACCGGCAGGAGGAACAGGAACAGAGCACAGAGGGAGTGGAGAACTGGGACTGCTGAATACCAAACTCTGGAGATCTACTCTGGGAGCACAAACCTACATTTCATGGTGCTTGCATGATAGTCTTGTAATTACGAGCTTGGAAAGCTAAGACAGGCGGAATTCCTGGAGAGACTAAGATTCCAGCTGCTTGTGAAGTCAAGGATCCATACCCAGCTGCTCTGGGACAAAAGAAAGGCAGGCAGTCAGACTTCCTAACAAAGAAGACCTTGGCAAGAGGCCTGCTAAGGGGACAAGGACTGCACAGAGCTTGCTGTTCGGGAGAAAGGACAGGTGGACAGGATTGTCCGAGTGTACTCTGCCCAGTAGATTGGGAGTTTTCATGATCTTCAGGTGTGCCAGCTCCCTGGCTGCCTACACAGCTCCAAGAACCCCTTCTGTGACAGGCAGACTAGTGCACCTTTCGCCTGGCCAGCTCCACTGGGCTTGCAAACCTGAAACCCTTCCCTGGTGTTAGGCCAGCCAGAGGGAAGATCTGTCTACAGCAACTAAAAAGGCAAAGCACAGAGGCTAATATCTGTGTGCTCAGCCCACTGGTTCAGACAGTGGAGACAGGCATAGCAGCCAGGAACCAGGAAAGAGCCCTTTCCTCCCACGAGGCACCAAAACCACTCCCCTACAATCCCCGACATTGCTTCAGGAGCTGAGCAGCTCTAGAGAGTAGAGCTTCTGGGCACTAGAGGGCTCCATACACAACTATGAAATGCCAAAGGAACCTAGTTCAGAGTAAAATTATGAATACAACTCCTGAGAAAGATTTAAATGATATGTACCTTATGACTCTCCCTGAAAGGGAGTTCAAAATAAAAATCATTCACATGCTCATGGAGGTACGGAAAGATATTCAAGAACTCAGGAATGAATTCTGGTCAGAGATCCAATCCTTGAAGAACACAATGGACGGTATTAAAAGGAGATTGGACACGGTGGAGGAGACGATAAATGAAATAGAAACTAGACAAGAGGAATACCAAGAAGCTGAGGTACTGAGAGAAAAAAGGATCTCTAAGAATGAAAGAATATTGAGAGAACTGTGTGACCAATCAAAACGGAGCAATATTCGCATTATAGGAGTACCAGAGGAAGAAGAGAGAGAAAAAGGGATAGAAAGTGTCTTTGAAGAAATAATTGCTGAAAACTTTCCCACACTGGGGAAGGAAATACTCTCGCAGTCCACGGTAGCCCACAGAACTCCCAACACAAGGGACCCAAGGAAGACAACACCAAGACACATAATAATTAAGATGGCAAAGGTCAAAGATAAATACAGAGTATTAAAGGCAGCTAGAGAGAGAAAAAAGATCACCTACAAAGGAAAACCCATCAGACTATCATCAGATTTCTCAACAGAAACCTTACAGGGCAGAAGAGAATGGCATAATATATTTAACGTAATGAAACAGAAGGACCTCGAACCAAGAATATTGTATCCAGCACGATTATAATCTAAATATGACGAAGGGATTAAACAATTTCCAGACAAAGGAAAGTTGAAAGAGTTTGCCTCTCATAAACCACCACTACAGGATATCTTAAACGGACTGCTCTAGAGGGAAGCAACCCTAAAGCAAAAAAGAGGTCACCAGAGAAAATAAAATCATAGCAAAGAAAGCAGACCATCCAAATACTAACTAAAGGCAAAAATAAAACACCCAATATATAAAGAATGGAGGAGGAAGAATAGGAAGGGAGAAATAAAGAAACATCAGACGGCGTTCACAATAACTTAACAAGAAAGTTAAGTTAGATTCTTAGATAGTAAAGAAGCAACCCTTGAACCTTTGGTAAACACGAATCTAAAGCCAGCAATGGCACTAAGTACATATCTATCAATAATCACCCTAAATGTAAATGGACTGAATGCACCAATCAAAAGACACAGAGTAACAGAGTGGATAAAAAAGCAAGACCCATCTACATGCTGCTTACAAGAGACTCACCTCAAACCCAAAGATATACACAGAATAAAAGTGAAGGGATGCAAAAAGATATTTCATGCAAACAACAAAGAGAAAAAAGCATGTGTTGCAGTACTTGTATCAGACAAAATATACCTCAAAACGAAGAAAGTAGCAAGAGATAAAGACGGACATTACATAATGATAAAGGGGTCAGTCGAACAAGAAGATATAACCATTAAAAACATATGTGCAACCAACACAGGAGCACCAACATATGTGAAACAAATACTAAAAGAACTGAAGGAGGAAATAGACAACAATGCATTCACTTTAGGAGACTTCAACACACCACTCACTCCAAAGGATAGATCAACCAGAGAGAGAATAAGTAAAGACACAGAGGCACTGAACAACACACTAGAAAAGATGGACCTAACAAATATCCACAGAACTCTGCACCCAAAAGCAACAGGATACACATTCTTCTCAAGTGCAGATGGAACATTTTCCAGAATAGACCACATACTAGGCCACAAAAAGAACCTCAGTAAATTCAAAAATATTGAAATCCTACCAACCAACTTCTCAGATCACAAAGCTATAAAACTAGAAATAAATTGTAGAAATAAATAAAAAATGTTCACAAATACATGGAGACTTAACAACATTCTCCTAATTAATCAATGGGTTAACGACCAAATTAAAACAGAAATCAAAGAATATGTGGAGACTAATGACAACAAGGACACAAAGCCACAACTTCTGTGGGACTCAGCAAAGGCAGTTCTAAGAGGAAAGTATATTGCAATCCAGGCCTATTTAAAGAAGGAAGAGCATTACCAGTTGAACAGTCTAAAGACACTATTATTGAAATTGGAAAAAGAAGAACAAGGGCAGCCCAAAGTCACCAGAAGGAAGGACATAATGAAGATCAGAGAAGAAATAAATAAAATTGAGAAGAATAAAACAATAGAAAAAAATCAATGAAACCAAGAGCTGGTTCTTTGAAAAAATAAACAAAATAGATAAACCCCTAGCCAGACGCATTAAGAGAAAAAGAGAATCTACACACATAAACAGAATCAGAAATGAGAAAGGAAAAATAACGACGGACCCCACAGAAATACAAAGAATTATAAGAGAAGATTATGAGCATCTGTATGCTAACAAGCTGCAAAACCTAGAAGAAATGGACAATTTCTTAGAAAAATAAAACCTTCCAAGACTGACCAAGCTTGAAACAGAAAAACTAAACAGACGAATCACCAGCAACGAAATTGAATCGGTACTCAAAAAACTACCCAAGAACAATACCCCCGCACCTGATGGATTCACCTCTGAATTCTACCAGACATATAGAGAAGAAATAACACCCATTCTCCTTAAAGTTTTCCAAAAAATAGAAGAGGAGGGAGTACTTCCAAACTCGTTCTATGAAGCCAGCATCACTCAAATACCAAAACCGGGCAAAGACCTCACCAAAAAAGAAAATTACAGACCTATATCCCTGATGAACATAGATGCAAAAATACTCAACAGAACAATAGCAAACCGAATTCAAAAATACATCAAGAGGATCACACACCATGATCAAGTGGGATTCATCCCAGGGATGCAAGGATGGTACAACATTCGAAAATACATCAACATCATCCATCAACAAAAAGAAGAACAAAAACCACATGATCATCTCCATAGAGGCTGAAAAAGCATTTGACAAAATTCAGTATCCATTCATGATTAAAACTCTCCACAGAATGGGTATAGATGGCAAGTACCTCCACATCATAAAGGCTATATATGACAAACCCACAGCTAACATCATACTTAACAACGAGAAGCTGAAAGCTTTTCATCTAAGTTCAGGAACACGACAGGGATGCCCACTCTCTACACTGTTATTCAACATAGTACTGGATTTCCTAGACAAGGCATTCAGACAAAACAAAGATATACAAGACATCAAGATTGGTAAAGAAGAAGTCAAATTGTCACTGTTTGCAGATGACAGGGTAGTCTACGTTAAAAACCCTAAAGTGTCTACTCCAAAACTACTAGAACTAATATCTGAATTCAGCAAAGTTGCAGGATACAAAATTAACACACAGAAATCTACTGCTTTCCTATACACTAATGATGAACTAACAGATAGAGAAATGAGAAAAACAACTCCATTCACAATTGCATCAAAAACAATAAAATACCTAGGAATAAGCCTAATCAAGGAAGTAAAAGACCTGTACTCTGAAAACTACAGGACACTCCTAGGAGAAATTAAAGAGGACACTAACAAATGGAAATGATTTCCATGCTCTTGGCTAGGAAGAATAAATATTGTCAAAATGGCTATACTACCTAAAGCAATCTACAGATTCAATGCAATCCCTAACAAACTACCAACAGCTTTCTTCAATGAACTGGAACAAATAATTCTAAAATTCATATGGAGCCAGAAAAGACCCCGAAGAGCCAAAGCAATTCTGAGAAGGAGGAATCAAACAGGGGGTAATTACGCTCCCTGACTTCAAACTCTACTACAAAGCCACAGTAATCAAGACAATATGGTACTGGCACAAAAACAGACCCACAGACCAGTGGAACAGAATAGAAAATCCAAACATTAACCCGAACATTTACAGCGAATTAATATTTGATAAAGGAGCCTTGGATATACAATGGGGAGATGACAGCCTCTTCAGCAGCTGGTGTTGGAGAAACTGGACAGCTACATGTAAGAGAGTGAAACTGGACTACTGTCTGGCACCATACACAAAGGTAAACTCAAGGTGGATCAAAGACCTGAATGTAAGTCATGAAACCATAAAACTCTTAGAAAAAAACATAGGCAAAAATCTCTTGGACAGAAACATGAGCGACTTCTTCATGAACATAGGGAAACAAAAGCAACAATGAACAAGGGGGACTATGTCAAGCTGAAAATCTTCTGTACAGCAAAGGACACCATCAGTAGAACAAAAATACATCCTACATTATGGGAAAATATATTCATAAATGATGCATCTGAAAAGGGGCTGACATCCAAATTATATAAAGAACTCACACACCTTAACCAACAAAAAGCAAATAATCCAATTAAGAAATGGGCAGAGAACATGAATAGCCACTTCTCTAAAGAAGAAATTCAGATGGCCAACAGGCACATGAAAAGATGCTCCACATTGCTAGTCATCAGAGAAATGCAGATTAAAACCACAATGAGATATCACCTCACACCAGTGAGGATGGCAAACATCCAAAACACAAACAACAACAAATGTTGGCGAGAATGTGGAGAAAGGGGAGCCCTCCTACACTGCTGGTGGGAATGCAAATTAGTTCAACCATTGTGGAAAGCAGTATGGAGGTTCCTCAAAAAACTCAAAATAGAAATACCATTTGACCCAGGAATCCCACTCCTAGTAATTTACACTAAGAATGCAGCAGCCCAGTTTCAAAAAGACAGATGCACCCCTATGTTTATTGCAGCCTATTTACAATAGCCAAGAAATGGAAGCAACCTAACTGCCCATCAGTAGATGAATGGATTAAGAAGATGTGGTATTTATACACAATGGAATATTATTCAGTCATAAGAAGAAAACAAATCCTACCATTTACAACAACATGGATGGAGTTAGAGGGTATTATGCTCAGTGAAATAAGCCCAGCCAAAAAAGACAAGTATCAAATGATTTCACTCATATGTGGAGTAAAGAACAAAGAAAAAAACTGAATGAACAAAACAGCAGCAGACTCACAGAACCCAAGAACGGACTAATAGTTACCAAAGGTAAAGGGACTGGGGAAGAATGGTGGGAAGGGCCGGATAAGAGGGTAAAAGGGGTATTACGATTAGCAGACGTAAGGTAGCAGGGGCACGGGGAGGGCTGTACAACTCAGAGAAGACAAGTAGTGACTCTATTGCATCTCACTACGCTGATGGACAGTGACTTTAATGGGGTTGGTCGGGGGGACCTGAGGAAGGGGGTAGTTTAGTCACCACAATATTGCTCATGTAATTGTAGGTTAATGATACCAAAATAAATTGTAAAAAATAAATAAAATAAAATAAAATAAATGAGTATATTGATATAAATAAATAAATAAATAAATAAATAAATAAAGTGTACAATATGGTAACTTTGACTTGTGTTTACGTCAACACAGTCGTGATACTGAACATACCCATGGCCCCCCCAGGAGGTTCCTCAGGGCCGTTGGTAGTCCCTTTCTCCTGCTCCTTCCTGACCCCCACCAGTCCTGCTTTCTATCCCTCAAGAATGGTCTATATTTTTCATAAGTCTAAAGTGCAGAACACAGCGCGGGTTGGCTTTACATGTTGTCCATTTGGTCCGCACAATCTCTGCGTGGCCTCTCAGTGCTGAGCTTGTGGCCATAGCCGGTCCCTCTGTGTTGCTGAGTAGTGTTCTGCTGTGTGGACATACTGGATGATGACACCCGGGTTGTGTCCAGTTGGGGGCAGTTCCTCATAGAGACGCTGCAAACATTCATGTGTAAATCTTCACAGCCTTTACCTTTGCGAGTCTCACCCAAAGAGTTAAGGCTCCTCCCTCTCCCTCTGTCTGTCAGCAGAGTGGGCCCGTGCGTCATCCTCTGGGATGGCAAGATTGCCAGGTTCCCTGTGGGCAGGCTGTGACACCAGACCATGGAGAGCTAGTTAAAATGAAGGTCCAGTTTAGTAGGAGTGGGACCTGGTATTCTACACTTTTAGTAGCTTCCAGCTGATGCTAATGCTGCTGGTCCATAAACTTCACTTTGAATATAGCAATGATCTCGAGCCTGAGGGTCAATGACACAAGGCAGTTATAGTGTATTTTTTTCCTACCATGTAAAAGTAAACTACTTCTAGTGTTAGATTTTCATTAGAAATGAAGAGAACTACATTTGCCATGTCAAGCAGCCTTTGAAGGGCCAAAAGCTTTATTCCACCTGGAGCAGCAGTGGGCAGAGGCAGCCATTACCCAGCCACATTCATTATAACGTCCCAGGCAAGGCTTCAAGTGGGAGCATGCCGGAATTAACTCCGGCCTGCATCTCCTCACTGCATTTTCCCCAGGGAGGCTTTGTTTGATTAGGAATTCTGGTAGGAAGGGATTCTCTGGTGTTGGCCCTTCCTACTTTATTAACGTGTACAGTCATGTACTGGGGACTGTCTGGGCTGGGGCTTCTCAGGGAGAGCTCACATCAGGACTCTATTACAGTCAACGGATTGGTGCTTTGCACATGGTTCCCGAGGACCTCCCTGGTTGGACCCTGTGAATGGTGGTTATTGGAGCACAGAGCCAGTGTGATTGTCACAGTCTCCAGGAGTCTCAGCATTTCTCTTTCCACAGATACATGTGGGTAGGGTCTTGAGGTAGGATGGGGAGTGGGTTACAATGCTGAGTCCTTCCACATGGCTCTGGGTCTGGGCTGTGAAAACTGGTGATAGGTGTTAGGTTCCCTTTAACACACAGCCTTGAACAGCAGCTGCACTGGAGTGTAGCAAAATCCCTTATCATCTACAGCAGTTTCTAAGCCCCCCACAGCAGTTTCTAAGTTCCCTATCATCTGCATCAGTTTCTGTTTCTCAGAAGTCACAAGGCCAGCATCCTGCTCACCAAGGCCCTAAATTTCTATATAAGCAGCCCCCTTGCTGCCGCTGCTGCTCTCTCTCTTTTGAGACAGCCACTCTGCCTGTTTGTCTTACAGGGAATAAAACCATGCTGGTGGAGTTCTCGTGTCCTTCTTTGCGAGTGAGTGAGCCAGCTAGCTAAAAGAACCCTTTCAATAGGCAGTGGGCGGTAGTGGTTACAAGGAAGACCCTGGAGCCAGATCCCTGTGCTTGAACTGTGGCTGTGCTGGGCAAGTAACATGAACTCTGCTGCCTGGGGTCCCCACCTGTAGAATAAAGGTCATGAGAGTCCTCACAGCATAAGACTATTAGGAGGTTTAAGTGATATTTGTAAGGTTCTTAAGACAGCTCTTTCTAGTATGTCCTAGACCTATGTAGAAAGTAAGAAGGCAGGTCTTAGAAAAATCAAGCAGCTTTACTGAGATTGCACAGTGGTCATCCTCTGACTCCTGGGGCCAGTGGCTGCTGTTTGCAGGCCTCCAGCCACCCTGTGTGACAAAGTGACTGTTTTTTGGCATCTAGGCCAGCTTGTTTCTCTGTAGCTCTTGCTGGGCCACAAAGAGAGCCCAGGTGCAGCCAGCTTGCAGACTTTGGGCAAGAGTGGCTTTATTTTGTCTTTGTGGTTCAGTTGAAACTTAATGATGGGAATGGGACAAACAACATTAAGCTAAAGGAAAATTTGTAGCTAAAATTACAGATGATTAGGAACTTATTATAATTTTCAGTTAACCTTTGTTTTATTTCTATTTTGAATGATTTCAATAATGTTGAACTATCAGTATATTATATGAGCATTTCTTTTGAGATTTCTCTGTTTTGTAAAGGTCACTATTATTCTTCAAGGAAAACCAAATTTAAAAATCATGACTGACAACTAGCATTTTTCCTTAATAATTGAATTGTTTATATTTTTCTAGAAACATCTGCATACCAACATTATGTGTTGTATCTCAGGGCTGAAAGTAGACCTTCACTTCACTTTCCCCCATTCATGGCTCCTGGCCGTGTTATCGTTGTCATGGGTGTCCTCCTGCAGACCACTGAAATGGGCCAGAGCCTTCCCTTGTAGCTCCTTTTTTTTCTTTTTTTGCTATTTTAAGTAGCAAAACTTTCAATGTTTGCTTTGATTATATTTTTAGGAGCATTTCAAAGGATTATTACTGTCTTTGTCACACCTGGCTTGTTTCCTGGCACCAAATTCAAAATAGCATCTTGTCCTATTGGCTGCATAACAGACTGAGTCATGATTTCTTCCTCTTGCTGTTGGGAGTAGCCATTGCTCCCGGCAGTTCCCAGTGATTCCATTGCACTGTATACAACTACCATTTTTATATTTCTCAGTTCTTTGACATGCATAATCAGCCTTTCTAAAGGTGTGCTTTATTGAGTCTCCTTAGAGATTAATAAGTGCTCCCAAGTAGAATAAATACTAGATGTAAGAAGAAGCATATTAGGTAACTGTGCAACTAGTATGTGTTTTGAGAGAACTCATATTTTCCTGAAAAATATTTACTACAAAACATATCTTTTAGGAAAAAATTAGGATTATGCATAACTTTATGATTTATAATGCTGTAAATGGTTGAAACTTAATTATTCATTGAATACTAGTTAAGCTGTTCTATTTAAATAATTCTTTAGTAGGAAGAACTTTTATAGACCCCTGTATATAATGCTAATTTATGTTAACTAATATTTGAAAGTACCGAGTAGTTTACCTATTTAATGATTTGAGAGCTTTAGTATCTTATTTTCCTTCTTTTTGTGTAAGAACCCCACATTTCTTGTCATTTTGTGTTACATATTTCAAATAAGTTGTAATGGTAAAAACTTTTATCCCCTTGAGAAAATTTCTTAAATTCTTAACT
>JAQQAC010009353.1:0-12602 GCA_029783875.1 Phataginus tricuspis | reverse complement strand
TTCTCGATGTTATTTATTTCTGCTCTAATCTTTAGTATGTCCCTCCTTCTACTCTTTGGAAAACTTTAAGGAGGATGGGTATTAGGTCTTCATTAAATGTTTGATAAAATTCAGTGGTGAAGCCATCTGGTTCAGGAGTTTTGTTCTTAGGTAGGTTTTTGATTACCAGTTCAGTTTTGTTGCTGGTAATTGGTCTGTTCAGATTTTCTGTTTCTTTCTGGGTCAGCCTTGGAAGGTTGTATTTTCCTAGAAAGTTGTCCATTTCTTCTAGGTTATCCAGTTTGTTAGCATATAATTTTTTTCATTGATTCTTTCTATTGTTTTATTGTTCTCGATGTTATTTATTTCTGCTCTAATCTTTAGTATGTCCCTCCTTCTACTGACTTTGGGCCTCATTTCTGGATAATATATTTTGATGTATAAAATTTGAAATTCTTTATGAAGTCCAGTTTGTCTAGTTTTTCTTTTGTTTCCTGTGCCTTTCATGCCATGTCTGATAAATCATTGCTAATCCAAAGCTCTGAGGCTTTTGTCTTATGTTTTGTTCTAAGATTTTTATTCTTTTAGCTCTTACATTTATGTCTTTCATCCATTTTTAGTTAATTTTGTATATGGTGTTAGGTAAGTGCCCAACTTCATTCTTTTGTATGTGGATATTCTTTTTTTCCACCACCATTTATTGAAAAGACTGTCTTTTCCTCACTGGTCTTGGTACTCATGTCAGAAACCATTTGACTGTATATATGTGGGTTTATTTTTGAGCTCTCTATTCTATTCCATTGGTCTATAAGTCTGTTTTTATACTAATACCACTGTTTTGATTACCATAGCTTTAGAGTACGTCATGAAGTCTCATAGGGTCAGTCTTCCAACTTTGTTTTTCTTCAGTATTGTTAGTTATTATGGGTCTTTTGTCCCTCTATATAAACTTAGCTTCTGTATCTAAATATTCCTTTTTAAAGTTATATCAGCTTTGTCAATATCAACAAAATAACTTGCTGGGAATTTGATTGGGATTGCATTGAATCTATAGATCAAGTTGGGAAGAATGACATCTTGACAATATTGAGTCTTTCTACCCATGAACATGGAATATCCCTCCATTTATTTAGTTCCTTGATTTCTTTTGAGTTTCATAGTTTTCCTCATATAGATCTTGTACATATTTTGTTGGATATATACCTAAATAGTTCATTTTGGGAGGTTATAATGTAAATGGTATTGTATTTTTAAATTTCAAACTCTACTCATCATTGCTAGTATATAGAAAAGCAATTGACTTATATATTTATCATGTATCTGGCAACCTTGCTATAACTGCATATTCCAGGTTTTTTTATCAGTTCTTTTTTATTTTCTATACAATCACATTATCTACATAGTTTTATTTCTTCTCTCTCTTTTAATTTTTGTTTCCATTTCTTGTTTACTGCACTATCCAGGACTTTCAATATGACACTGAAAAGTAATGGTGAGAGGGGACTTGCTTACTCTGTTCTGAGCTTAGCAAGAAAGCTTCAAGTTTCTCACCATTAACTCTATAGGGTTTTTAAGGTATTCTTTAGCAAGTTGAAGAAGTTCCCCTCTATTTCTAGTTTACTGGGAGTTTTTATTATAAATGAGTGTGAGATCTTGTCAAATGCTTTTTCTGCATCTATTGATATGACCATGTGACTTTTTCTTTAGCCTGTTGATGTGATGAATCACATTAATTGGTGTTCAAATGTTGAACCAGCCTTGTATACCTGGGATAAATCCTACTTTGTCATGTTGCATAATTCTTTCCATACATTGTTGGATTCAGTTTGCAAGTAATTTATTGAGGATTTTGCATCTATGCCCATGAATATTATTAATCGGTAGCTTTCTTGTAATGCCTTTTTCTGGTTTTAGTATTAGGATAATGTTAGCCCTGTAAAATGAGTTAAAGTGGTAGACTTTATGCTATGTATGTTACCATAATTCTATTTAAAAAAGAAAATGATACTACATATCAGAAAAGAGATGGAGAGATAAATATTACTTTATAATGCACTTCTGTATTGCTTGTTTTATATATGTAATATTCCTGTAATTGTAAATCAACAAAAATATTTTAAAGACAAAAATCTTACATTTGTATGAAAAAAACGCAACTGACTGGAGCACCTTCTAAAGTGAACCACAGTTGACTGGACCAGCTTCTAAGGTGGAAACACACTGGTCCAACCTTCTGGCAGAGATGCTTGCATCCAATAAGCCTCAACTCAATGCTACATTCTTGTATGAGTTGGGAGTTAAAATCAATGAATGCAAAAGCTGGGGCTTCTTGTGGTTTTGGAGTCTCAGAAGGTGGTTCTATTGGTTTTCAATTATTTTGAGCCTTGTCTCAACTTTAAAAAGGAATACTTAGATACAGAATCTAAGAACACAGGTTTCTGACCTGGGGTGGGGTGGGGTGGGTGGAGGTGAGGGCCCTCATGATCACGTGTGACAAGATAAAGAGCTAGGTTAAGGGAAAGATGGTCAGTCTCTTTTGGACATGCTGAGTTTCAGCTTCCTGTTAGGTATCCAGCTGGAGATGGTCAGTAGGCAATTAGGTGGAGCTGAGGAGAGGGTTTGAAGCTGGGGTTGACTCAAGCTTCAATATATGGCCAGTAGTGGGAGTCCACAATATAAAGTATATTAGTATAAAGGAAGATGGCAAAGGAGGAGGACCCAGGGGGTGGTCTTGGGTCATCAGCTGATGTACATGGCCTAGGAGAAAGGGAAGTCAGAAGAGAAGGGGGATCTCAGATGCCAAGGGGAAGAGAGTGACTGGGAAGAGGGGCCATCTCCACATGCCTCCTGCAGAGATATAATGGTACGATAGGAACAAGGGAGGGACCTCAGACTTGACTGTGAAGAGGGCCTTGCTGGCTTTGACCTGAGAGGTTTCAGGGAAAGACGGAGATGAGAGTCAGGGGGGCCCAGCCATGTCCCAGCACTTGCCTGGGAGCCACTGTTAGATGGATGGATGGATGGACAGGAAGATGGACAGGAAGTGGTCTGAGAGATCAGAGGATTCATGAAATAGGTGGAACTGAATCGTGTCTCAGTGTGGAGACAAAGGTTGGGGGGTCTCCACCTCGGAGCACCACAAGTCAGGAATTACCTGGTGTCCGTGGGCGCTGGGAGGAGGCTTCCTGGCTGGACTGTGGGAAATTGTGGGGGAAGAACTCTCAGAGACCCTAAAATGAGGCCAGGAGAGGTTGGGCAGGTCTGAGCCAGCTCAGGACTCACCTCGCCACCCCGCACAGCCACTTGAGGGGATACGGTAGTCGGCATCTCTGTCAGCACGGGGACTGGGGGCTGACCAGGACAGCCTCAGACGGGGAGGACACACACTGGTGACTCCAAGGCCATGGGCAGTGCTCCACTCAGACAGGGGGCCAGGCACATGGACACCTCTAGGCCATGGGCCTACCTGAGGGTGCCCTGGCCCCAAGACACAGCCCTACCTGCTACAGCCCTGTGCCCTCACACCCAGCAGGTTCCTGCTCCAGCCTGGGCGCCAGGGGGCAGGTCCCAGGTGCTGGCCCAGGAGGTTTGGGACCGAGTCTCAGTCACCGTGGTATGTCTTTGGCGAAGGGACCGAGCTCACCGTCCTAGGTAAGCGGCTCGCACCACCTTCCCAACCTGTCCCACCCCTCTGCTGTCTCAGGAAAGTCACTTTTCTCTCTCTGGGGTCTGCTTACCCTCTGCCCTCCAAGCCTGAATGACTGACTCTCTCTTTTCTCTGTGGGATCTGGTAGAGATGGGTTGGTCTTGGAGTAACCAGAAGAAAGGATCCCAATGCCACCTTCAGGGTCCAGCAATTGGGCACAGCTGGGTCCCAGGACCTGGCCTGGGGGCTTTGGCCACAAATAGGGGCTCCTTCCCCTCTTCTAGGGCAGACCCCCCCAGGGGGCAAGAGGCTGCCTCTGATGAGGGGCAGTGGGTGGCCTTAGAGGGTTCCTAGGTCCTTGGGTGCCAGGCTGGGTGCTCATGCCCATCCCGGCTGGGAGGGCCACACAGGAGGCTGGGGACAGGGCTGGGGTGGTGACCCCATCCTCTGAGGACACAAAAACTCCTGTCCCTGGAGCCCCATAGCTCCTGTGGTTCAAGCGTCTCGCCTGTCCAAGGGTTCACCTCCTGTCATCCTCAAAGGACATGTTAGGCTCAGGAGACGAGGAAGGGGGAGCGAATGGGGCTCTCAGAGCTCCACAGCTACTCCAGAAAATCAGAACTTCCCCTGGAGGTATAGGGGAGGCCATCGTCAGGGAGCAGCGCCAAGAGACAGCGGAGGTGAAGGGTCCTGCGGGCAAGGCGGGAGAGGCAGAGAGGTGGGCAGAGCCTCGGAGGAGCCCAGGAACTTTGGCCGAGAGGAACCTGTCCTCGAGGGGACAGTGGAGCCCAGGCAGGGGCAGAGCCTGTGCCCAAGGGGGAGAGGGGGCTCCAAGCCCCACTGTAGGCCAGGCTCAGGGTCGGGGCCCCCACGCGCTATCAGGATCACCCCGGGGAGGAGACCCCAGTAAGAGAGGGAGCCCCCTGGGCGCCAGAAGGATGAAGGGACATAGGGCCCGAGGCTGGGCTGAGGGCCGGGAGGTCAGGGCCAGACTCCAGACTCAGACCCGAGAGACCAGGAGGAGGGAGGCAGCCCGCCCTGGGCACACGCGGGGAAACGGGGGCTGCAGAGGCAGGGCTTGGCCGGGTCCCTCGGGAGAGGTGGCTGGAAGGGCTCTGGCAGGGCGGGGGACTGTCCGCGGCCCGGGAGCCGGGGTGGAAGAGAAGGTCTCCGGTGAGCAGGCACGGCCAGCAGAGGAAGAGCAGAGAGGCTGTCGGGGACGGGGGCGCTCCCCCAGCGCCCCTTACTCCCCGAGAGCTCACACCCCTTCTCTGTGCACACAGGTCAGCCCAAGGCCGCGCCCTCGGTCACCCTCTTCCCGCCCTCCTCTGAGGAGCTCAGCGCCAACAAGGCCACACTGGTGTGTCTCATCAGTGACTTCTACCCCGGCGCCGTGACGGTGGCCTGGAAGGCAGACGGCACCCCCGTCACCCAGGGCGTGGAGACCACCAAGCCCTCCAAGCAGAGCAACAACAAGTACGCGGCCAGCAGCTACCTGAGCCTGTCCCCCGAGGCGTGGAGGTCCCGCGGCAGCGTCAGCTGCCAGGTCACGCACGAAGGGAGCACCGTGGAGAAGACGGTGGCCCCCAGGGATTGCGCGTAGGCCCCCGAGCCCCTGCCCGCAGGGGCCTGGATACACGGGCCCCGGGGAGGCTCTCCCTCCCCCCGCGCTGGCCCCCAGCCCTCCCCCTGCTCCTCACCAACTCTCAATAAAAGGCCCTCCTTGCCAACCAGGAACCATGCTCTCTGCTCATTGTTTTTTTGTCTCATATTTAACTTTCAGTCTCTCCAAGATGCTCGCAGCAGAGGGGGTGGTTATGAAATCTTGGCACCCAGTTGGGAAAGTGACCCGAGAGGAGAGGCTCACTGTCCCCCTGGAGGCCTCTCCCAGGACACTGGCCAGCACACAGGAGGTCGGGGCACCAGAACACCAGTCCCTCTGCCCGCTCCTGCCTCCTGCTCTCCCTCCAGCACAGGGCCAGGCCCACTCCCTGTGCTTCCCCAGCGGGAGCTGGCTGTGGCCAGTGGCCTCCAAATAAGCCTCCCTCCATATCCGGGTCAGGACCCCCTCTGCTCCTGGCCCCGCCCCCAAAGCCCTCCTCCCTCTCTGCCTAGCTTAGCATCTGCCCACCCAAACCGCCTCCCAGCAACTCCCAAGGGCTGGACTACCCACAAGGGCCAGGACACTAAATACCGTCAGCTTCACAGGCTCTCACATCCAGGGGCCGCCTGGACTCCCCACCCAGGGGCAGGGTCAGAGATGTAAGTGGATTAGAAGAAAGCTAGGAAGGAAACTCACTAAAAGGCCTTCTAGGAGGCTCAGACATTTGCCGAAATAAGCTCTGAGCTCCCCGGGAACCAGTTCAAGGAGGGAAATTCGTGCCTCTTAAGTTCTCTGAGATGAAACAAAGCCTTTGCAGGAAGGAAACTGGTGTCTGAGTGCTGAGACCAGGCACCTTGTATCACAGTTAAAAGTGGGCACATGGTTTACCTGAGCCTTCAGCATGGACAGGAACTGGGCTGTGACACACAGGTGACCACTCGGTAGCCTCAGGATGTGGTGATGGCCACAAGCTGGCGGCAGCCGCCCCTGCATAGGGGACCCTCCGTGTAACTGCCTTCATCAACACCAGGTCACCACTGCTGAGGGGGGTGCTACAGAGAACGGTCCCCCAGTTTGCCCATGGGGGGTCCAGACAGGCAAGCTCTTGCCCCTGGATCCAGGTGGACCTGTGGCACAAAATCACAACCCCCTGCCCCACCACATGCCCAAGCCCACTCCCATCCCTGCCTGGTGGCCCCTCGGTATCCCAGGACCCCCGAACTGTTCCCCCACAAACACCCCAGCTCTGCCACCCAGAAGCCACAGAGGGGTGGGCTACTCGGGTGCGCGGCACAGAGAGGCCCCTGCCATCTTCCCCAGGGGGCATTATTTCTTGGGAAACAGCCATGGGCATCAGCGGAAAAGCAGGTCCCATCTAGGGGCTTTGTGGGTGGCTCTGTGAGGTCTGGGGGTCCCTGCTGGGGAGGCAGCTGGTGAGACAACCCTGTCCCCACCGCCCCTCGTGCTGGGCTCCCCCACTGCCCTTTGGGGGATCGTGGGGGGCAGCGGCAGAGGGCCAGGCACTGTCTCCACGGGCTGGGGGCCGTGCAGGGGCCGCACTGAGGGTCCTGGGTGGGGCTGCTGCACCAGGTCCCCAGCCACTCAGCGGTGTGGACAGCAGTGGATTCACCTGCAGGTCTGGAGGGCAGAGGCTTGACACGGGCCCTCCAGGCAATACTCAAAGGGCCGGCAGGGCTGAGCTCCTGCGGAGGCTCCAGGAGAACCCACTGACTCGCTGCGGCTGCCCTCCAGAGGCCACGGGCACTCCCTGGCTCCGGCCCCTCCCGCCAACACCACCGGAGGCAGAGGCCACAGCTCTCCGCTCCCTCTGACCGCTGCTTCACTGCCACAGCTCCTCTCTGACCCTCCTGCCTCCTCGCCCCCTCAGAGAGACCCTACAGGGCCCCCACCTAATCCAGGATCACCTCCCTGCCCCAAGGCCTTTAACTCAGGACAGCTGCGAGGGCCAACCGCCCTGTAAGGCACCTTCACAGGTGGGGGGGATCGGCACGGGTCACCTGGGCCCTCATTCAGCTGACCAGAGCTCCGCTCTCGTTCCCAGGGGGCTTGGGAACCTCCCACCGCCTCTCCTCTCCGTCCTGGCCTCCTGCCCGGCCTCTGGGGGCCGCTCCTGGGGGCCTTCCCGGCCAAGGCTCGCCCTCCTTTCTCCCTGGTCTCCTGTGGCCCCTTCTCCTTCTGGGGCCTCGGAGAAGGGACTTTCATTTTAGCTTCAGCTTTGGGGCATTTCCTTCTGCTGGCCCCAGGCTAACTCTCTCCAGACCTTACCTCTGAGCCACCGACCACCCTTGGAGGAAGAACCTGTCAGGGTCCTGATGCTATGGATGGCGACACTGAGGCCCAGAGACCTTGAGTGACCTGCCCAAGGTCACAGCAGGAACTGAACCCCTCCACTCCAGATGTCAGCTCCTGACCCCGGGTTCCTGGCCAGGCCCTCCAGGTTTATCTGACTTCCTGGAGAGCTCCCAGCCCACCTGGACGCACGTCCTGAGCCCCAGGACTCATGGCCTAAGGGACAGAGTTGCTGGGGCTGATGAGGGACCGAGGGGTACAGGGACCTCCGGTCAGAATGGCTCCTTCCTCATGCCCCTTCCCCTTCCTCTGGGTCAAAAATCAGGGTCAGAGTCCTTGGAGAAGTAGCCCAGAGAGGGTCCCCTCTTCCTAGAGACCCTGCCTCATTCCAGGTTCTGAAGGGCTTACCCTGGGCTGCCCCACCCCAGAAAGGTCAGCTGCTAGCAGGTGGCTTCCCAGCCCAATCGGCTCGCTACCTGGTCCCCGCTGCCCCCACTCAGCACCCAGGAATTCCCAGCAACCTCCAGTCAGGAATTCCCTGAGGGAAAACACCTGGAATTCGGGTCTGAAGGCCCAGGTGGAAGCGGTTCAGCAAGGGCCCAGCAGGAGCCCCAGGCTGGCTGGTGACTGGTGACCCCGCCTTGAATGAACCCCCAGAGAGCAGGCCAGGGGAGCACAGCACACCCCGACTGGCGGCACCAGGTGGGGCTCCCCGTCCTCCACTCCCTCACCTGTGCTTTCCCCCCAAGAACTTCCCAGGGCTCCCACTTGCTCCAGGGCCACTGCTGCCCTGCAGAGGGGTGCTGCTCAGGCCCCGGGACAGACAGACTCCCTGCCGCAGGGCGGGCTCCTGAAGGCACATGCAGGCCGGCTGTCAGCCTGTGGGGAGCTCTGCCCTCTCAGGCCTACCTCCCGAAACCTCTCCTGTCCCCAGCCTCGCGATGACATCTCAGTGACACGCCCCTGCCCCAGAGTCACTGTGCTTGCATGCCAGGCCACGCCAGTCCCCTTGCTCACAGGCTCCCTGGGAGCTGAGGCTGATGCTGGGGACGGAGCCATCGCCAGCCCACGAGTGAGCCCAGCCTCATCCGGGTCTCAGACCACCTGCCGCCTGGGAGCAGCCAGTTCCCAGGCACGCCCAGCCCCAGCTCAGGACTCAGCCCCAGCCCTGCCCAGTCCCACTGCAGCAGGAATGGAGGGCGCTGCCCAGACACCCAGGCCAGCGGGCCGTGCTGCCTTGAGCCCCACTCCATCTCTCTGTCCCAGCTCCAGCTCTCAGCCTCAACATCTCAGTGTGAAGGGCCAGTCTCCCTCCCAAATGGCTGTTACAGACATGATTACCCCAGATGTGACCCTATAGAGAAGGGATAACCCAGAAGGAGTGAAGTCCCTAGGCTCGAGGACGGCCCATGTGTGACCTAAAAGTTCTTGAGGATTTTATTTCCCAATAAGAAAATAATGGGGCACCTGTTTGTGAACCAGCCCTCTAAGGGAGTGTGTGGGGAAGGCCCCCTAAAGCTGGGACACAGGGCGCTCTGGCATGGCCTCTGGCCCCTGACTTCCCTCAGTGGGCATCCCTGGTGACTTCCAAGGCACTTGGTCACCCCAGGGTGTACGATCTGGTTCCTCAAGGCTACCCCTCCTGGCCCCCCCTCACCCACGCCCTGACCCGCAAGGATGGCAAATCGGGGCCAGTTCATTTTCCAGTTACCTTCTCCCCTGTCCGTCCGGCATGGGACCCCCTTTCTCCCACCCCGGATGCCTGTATCTCTCCCGCTCCTTAGTGTAAGTCTCTAAGGGGTCTTGGACTCCATGCCCCCTTTTCCGCCTCAAACTGGGGGGTCTCCCCGTCACTCCATCTCTCTCCTGCACTTGCCAAGGCACCGATGGCTTTCCACAGGCCCAATCTAACCAGCTCCGCAGGGTCCTCCCCTTGGCCACACATGGGGTGGACTTGAGCACCACATACCATTCTCTCCATCCTGAAACTCCTCTACCCCTCAAGGCCCCTCTCCTGAGTCCCCTTCTCTGCCCATCCCTGCCCCCTTTGTTCTGTCACCGCCCATCAGCACCACGGGAGCTGGCAGGTCACCTACCCTTTCTTCTCTACGTCAGTGACGAACTGTCTGGATCTAAAAAGGGCCCTTTTGTTACCTGGGGTTGCCTTGGGCTTGACAACCCTGGGCAGCTGACCTCTCTGGGACAGTGCCACCCCTACCCAACCGAGCACACCAGCCTGAATCACCAGGAATGGTGGGTGACCCGAGGGTAGGGCTGCACACCCTCCATCCCACAGAGGATCAGCATGGTTCAGCCCCTCCGTGTTGAGGCCCAGCTGTGGGACTGTCCCAGCTCTGCTGCAGGTGTCATCTCACCTGCCACAAGTCACCCGCGTGACTGCTGGCCAAATGCTGCTTCTCCGGAAGCTCCACACTGGTGTCTAACATGTTTTGCTTGGTGCGACCCGAGGCCACCCTGGGAGGCAGGTGCAAACACCCGCCACACCTTATGAATAAGGAGCCAGAGGCTCCTAGAGCTGAGGCAGCCTGTCTCCATTCCCCAGCTGGTCAGGGCCACCTTCAGGGTCCAGCAGTTGGGCACAGCTGGGTCCCAGGGCCTGGCCTGGGGGCTTTGGCCACAAATAGGGGCTCCTTCCCCTCTTCTAGGGCAGACCCCCCAGGAGGCAAGAGGCTGCCTCTGATGAGGGGCAGTGGGTGGCCTTAGAGAATTCCTGGGTCCTTGCCTCTAACTCAAATCTTTATATTAGCTTATCTGTCTGTGTATATGTTCTTTTATGAAAAGTATTGCTAATAAAGAAAACATCTCTGCTTGCTAGAAAAGATGTGTATTTAATAAGAAGCAGGTATAAGGAATAGAAATTCGTTTTGTTGAGGGTAAAAGAAAGTAACTGTTCTAAAGTACAGCTTTTTATTTAAAGAGGGAGAACTCTGAATGTAAAAAGAAAGTTGTAGAAAGTTGTGGAAGTTGATACAGTCATGCTATGTAAAATTAAAGCAAATAAGTCAATATGAAGTACACAGCAAAACTAAAAGTTTTTGTTTCTTAGAGGAAAAAAAGTTTATTAGTCTACCTTTAATATTGTAAGATTGCAGAAAGTTTTCTAATTGTTTTATCAAAGCAGTTTCTCATGCTTAAAGTCTCAGTGAGTTCTGAGTACTTAAGAAAATGAAATCTTCATATTAAAAGGACTGTAAGCCAAGTGTTGTTAACAACTGAGTAATCTGTATTTGCATTTAAGCCTTTTATTGTCATTCTAGTTAAATACCTATAATTCTATTTAAGCAAATGCCTTAGAAACTTTCTTCTGACAACTTTTCAAAATCAAACTCAAAAAAGGTACTTTTACCTGAAATTAACTCTGATATTTTCCAGAGGGCCCCTGGAACATGTCAGAAAAATGTTTTTCTCATTGGAGAAAGTATTTGGCCAAATTAGCTTATTTATCTGATATATAATTACCTGGAAAGCACTGTCAAAGGGAATGATGCTAAACTTTGTTGCTAGATGTTTAGTGTTGCAAAAATATCCAAATTTCCTTATGTCAACTGTCTTATAGTAATCTCTCAGAAAGTAAAGAAGTTCAAATGTTACTGATAAAGTGTTTTAAGCTTTTTCCTAAGCTGACAACAGTTTAGTAAATGACAATGCCTTTATAAGCAGAATTGAAACATTTATCTTTCTCTCTACCTGATCCCTCCAGAATTTAAAAACTCTATTTTTATATTTCATAGCAGTATATTTATTTGCATAAGTTCAATAAGAATCTGCTTTCCTTGTAAGAAGACCAATTAAAACACTGGTTATATTACCAAGGCTTTGACTGGAATACTTACTATTCCTGAAAGACACGTGCATAAAACTCATATGAACAGACAGCTTTAAAGAACTGAGGTCGACTTTATAAAGCCGACAGAGCCCCTTGGAGGAACTGGCCTGGTACCTTGCTTACTGGATTCCCAGCAGCCTTACCAGGTGAGTAAGGAAGGTCACTTCCTGGCAGGTGCAGAACCTCAGAATGTCTTGAGAACCTCAAGAGGGGAGGAATTCACCCAAATCTACAGGTACTGCAGGCAAAACCTGATGGCAAGTCTGGCTTGGCTTTCTGGCCTTGAGAGGCCTTTAAAAGTCCAATCTGAAGTTCCTTATAAAAGTGCCAGCAAAGCACATTTAAAAGAGCCTATGTAGTCACTGCTCTTCTTGCTGCACTTATGCAAATAATCAAGCCAAGTGTTAATTATTTTCTTAATGTGGTTACTTCTAATAAAAATGAGGGTGATTTTAGAGAAAAGTATTGTTTCAATAATGCAACCTTATCTATACTGAATCCTAATACTAGTCATTGGGACATAAACTAGATCCAGAATTCTAGTTTCCCCAAGATATCTGGCTATGATTGTCAATTAGAGTTTTACTATTTCTAATCCTCATATTCAGCCATGCAATCATCAATCTCCTTGTCAAGTCTGTGCTTCCAGAATAGATAATCCAACTCCAGATGTTACTACTTAATCTAATAACATGATTTATTCTGTCTTGCCTAGAAGCCACGAAACTGCAAATAGTGATAGTAATAAAACCCAGGATGAAAACTCCCATCTTCTGAAGCCCTCCTGACCGACCATTGATGGAGACCTAGCTGCACCCCTTACTGCGCCCCCTCTCAGCATGAAGCAGCCAGAGCGGTCGTCGCCCCCTTTTCCTAGCAGCAGCTAAGGTCTCTACATGTAGAAAAAAATGAGACAAGGACCATGGGCTTAAATCAACCCTGAGAGACATCCTCCTTCCCCTCCTCACGCCTCTCATCATTTTCTGCCTTCTCCTACTCTTCACTCCCTGCCTAATTAATCTTCTAAAAACCCTCATTCAAACTCAAATTTCAAAAATCACTAACCAAACAATCAATCAGTGAATTATGCAGGAGCACCACCGCCTTCCAACAGAAGAAAGATCCTGCCAGCAGACACCGCAGTGCTGACAGAAGCCTGAGCCATCGGCCATACTTCGCCCCTCTTCCCGCAGGAAGCAGCCAGATGAGCCAACACT
>JAQQAC010009333.1:0-15840 GCA_029783875.1 Phataginus tricuspis | reverse complement strand
CGTGGGGGGGACCTGATGAAGGGGGTAGTTTAATCATCACAATATTGCTCATGTAATTGTAGGTTAATGATACCAAAATAAAATTAATTGTAAAAAAAATTGCCTGTAAATTTTTTAAGTGAATATATATAAAACAATGAGGCGCTCAATTCTAACTTCAACTTTTCTCATAAAGCTGAAGCAGCTAGGCAAATATATACCTCAAGCCAAAAACTGGAAGATTCATCTCCAGGGAAATTGGTTGGCCCAAGAGTAAAACCTGGATATAATGGCACTTGGGCAGCCACCAAAGAAATGGCACATTACCACCTCCCCCCAGCTCTTCAGTGAAACCTACCAGGTATCAAGTCGTTCCAGGCACTTGTCGTTTCTAATCGGCCTTACTCAAGTATGAAAGAATACCAAAGACCAGCAAACATTTGAGGAAATCCTTTGATTTAAAGATTGAAAACTAAAACTAGTAAACCAATGCAGAGAGCAAAAGAAATCTTTTTCAAAAATCATTTTATTAATAGTTCTAAAAAGATAAGGCATTGTTTCCATGAATAAGAACAGAAACTACTCAGAGAATGAAACAGAACTCTTAACAGAAGTCATTTTGTTTGTTATATAAATCAAAATTTTAGCATAAAATAATAGGAAATTCAAAGTTTAATCACAATAAGGAACTCAATATCACATTCCAAAGTCATTAAGATTTAATAATTTCTAATAAAAATTGTTCACATTTTGATTACATGAAATAACATCTTTTTGATGGTCTCAATGCTTATTTGCTCCAATACTTTGTTTTCTGTAGAAATGTCCCCTAGACAGGCTTTTAGTCATGACGTCGTGGGCATTAAGTAGTCTTTAACACATTTTATCTTGAGACTCTACATTCTCCACGACCAACCAATATTCACAAAGTTCCCAAAGAGCTAAAAAGGTTTTGGAAATATGCCTGGTAACTACTACTACAAATATAGGCAAAACTTTAGTGGCGGGAGGGGCTTTGCTAAAATTTGGGGCGTGGGAGTATAATATTAGCCCCTCGTGCACTGATATCCTGTATTCATCAGTTAGTTTCTATTGTAAATTTTTGCATAGTTTTGGTTGTTCATCATCATAATTCTTCAAATTACATACATCTCAAAATTGTGAAGAGACTAGTATATTCTTTCTGTACTTTAAAACTTTTTTAAAAAATATCATGTTGTTTGAGAAAGCATAGAAGAGATGATACGCCAGTAGTGATGAGCACAACTGTGGTCCAGATGTTGGTTTGTAAATACCATTTTTTCCAACCAAATGAATCAGAGCTTTTTGGAGAAATATCTAATTCCAGGCCAGGGGCAGAGAAAGTGCAGGGCCTGGGATATCTTGAGATGCCAGAAAATAAAGTACTCAAAGATGGTGAGAATAGAAAACAAAGTTCTGTTTATTGATCTACGTGGTAGGTAGAAGAATGTGTTCCTAATAGTACTTCATTAGGCTCTGTGCCTGTTTTATATATTTTTCTATAGGTATGTTATATTTTCAATAAAAATGGTTTAAAATATAAAATTTCCACCCCAAAAGAATTATACCAAATAACTACTGAGAAAACATAGGTGCTTTCAAAAGTTACCTTTGGCTAGCATTCTAACCTTTATCTAGAGAATTTATCTTAAAAATATCAGCAATTAATAAAAGAGCATTGCTTTCTGCTTCTAATTGGGTATGAGTGACAGGATGGCCTCAACTGGATTTTCATATCATATATTTGATGAAGATTTCAAAATTAATATTGCAATACCATTCCAGGTTTCAGTGAACTACAAGGTGGATATATAGGTCTTGGATGTTATAAAATTTTCGATAGTATCAAAATAAGATTTTTGCTGTATTTTTCACCAGCTTAAACAATGTACAACAAGGGATATGGAATGGTCTAGAATTGCTTTTGAGAATCTTCCTGTTAAAAATCCATTGTCTTTCATTTACAAATTTGTCACACTGTCATACTCTGACTTTCAAATGCTCAGTTCTATGTTCTGATGAAATTGAGACAGGGACCATAGGCTTAGACAGAGTAGGGTGAGAGCCTCCGGAAAAAGCAATGCAACTACATGCAAGGAAACCTCCTACAAAACTTTGTGTTAAACGTTAAGCTCTAGGGTCATTTTTCAGTGAGATCAGTTAATATTCCCCAGATAAAGAAGAGTAGCCCATGTTTCTATTATGCTAATCATTTGTAAGATTCACTTCAGCATGCTAAAAGGCCCAGGCCTATGTGCTGTCTTTCCTCTTTCAGATCTGATGGGGTGATTTTACAAATTGGGCAACTAATTTAGCATGCAGACCCATCTGTAAACAACATGTTACAAGGCAAGAAAGAGTCTACCTTAAAGATAAGATTGCATTTTAACACCCAGGAAGTTTAAGAAGTAAGAATTTTAACTTGCTCTTTAGCAAACAGACAATACCTCAGCCCACCTTGGGGGCTGGGCAGGCTGCCTTTTGATATGCTCCTACACCAGGACGCAGGTGTCCCAGAGAAAAGTCGGGCAGGAAATTCCTTCTGTTAAGTTCATTCTAGATATTCAGGCACCACTTAACAAGTCCACACCCCTAAGCCTTTTTTTCATGATCTCAAACAATCCTCATCTGCCTATAAGACCCCTAGACAATGCACCACACCGGGCTCTCTTGTCCCCTCTTTCCTCTCGCTTTATTTCTAAATAAAACCCTGTACCTTCCTCTCCTACCTTTATTGCTCTCCTACCTTTAGTGTTTGTGAAGCTCATTCTTCAGCTTCGTGAACAAGAACCCCAGCATCTATATATTTTCCCAGTATTCCCTATATTTTCTCCAGAAACATGTATTTGATTACCAAATATTTCATTCCACTATATAATAGCTTCTTCTTTTTTTCTATCAATTTTTAAATAACTTTTCTGATGTCTAGTAAAAATTATATAATATCTTTGTATTTTATCTCAGAATTTATAAAAATTTGAGCTGTATATACAAAAAAACCTTGCTAAATTTTATTTTGCCTCACATTCCATAAGAACAAGAGAACAGTGCTCTTATATAATTACCTAATGATTCCCTTGAAATCGCTAAATTGTTGTGATCTAATACACAGTCTGGGGACCTTATTTGCTTTTGACTGGAAAAAGGGTTTTTTTTCCTTTGTTTTAAAACAAATGTAATAGTTTTACTAAGTTATGTTTTAGAGTTAACTGTTATGAATTGATTGGATTCAGGACAAGCTGCCACAAAAGATACCACTTTGGCATACTGATTATTTTGAATTAAAGTTACATAAGAAACCACCAACGTAAGGACATTCTGACAGTCCTTTGCCTCCCTGAAACAAGGAAATAAATTTCGCCTCTGAAAGGTACCCTCCCTGTACCATAAGGAAAGGGAGATGTATATATACACCAGGGACAGAATTCAAGGCCAGGCTATGAAAACAAACCTTGTTACTTCTTTAATAATTTACTAACCCAAACCCAAACTTCTTTGTCCTGTTAATTCTTCACAAATGTATTGTTTCTTTGTCTAAAAAATATAAAAGCTGCCTGCTTTAGTCACTTCTTTGAATTTCTTCTTTTCCGAGCTCACAGAAATATGAATTAAATCAACTTTTCTCTTGTTAATCTGTCTTATATCAATTTAATGATTAGAACAGCCAAAGAACCTAGAGGGAATAAAGAAAAACTTTTCTGCCCCTACAGGATCAATTTTTTCCCAGGCACACAAAGGACCACTTCAACAATAATTTTCTCTTTAAGTTTTTCTGCTCTCTACAATGTAAGCTGCCTCTTTACATTGTTACTGAAATTAAATACTGTTTAATTTCAACAGAATTCCACAAGATCTGAATAACTTGGCCTAAATAAGTTAAAAGGGGCATAGAGATGGCTTACATACATAAAAAGATGCTCCACATCACTAATCATCAGGGAAATGAAGCAAAACCACAGTGAGCTACCACCTCACAGCATTCAGAATGGCCACTATCCAAAAGACAAGAAATAACACCAGATGATGAGGATGTGGAGAAAATGGAACCCTCCTACATTGTTGGTGGGAATATAAATTGATGCACCCACTACTGAAAGCAGTACAGAAGTGTCTCAAAAAACAGAAAATAGAAATATCATACTCAGTCATTCCACTTCTGGGAATTTACCTGAAGAAAACAAAATCACTGATTGGAAAAGATGTATGCACTCCTATGTTAATTGAAGCATTATTTACAATAGCCAAGATATGGAAGCAACCAAAGTGCCCATCAATAGATGAATGGATAAAGAAGATGTGGAACTTATATACAATGGAATATTACTCAGCCATAAAAAAGAATGAAATCTTGCAGTTTGTGACAAGATGAATGGACCTAAAGGGTTTTATGCTAAGTGAAATAAGTCAGACAAAGACAAATACCATACGATTTCACTTATAAGTGAAATCAAAAAAAAAACAAACAAACAATGAAGAAATAGACTCATGGACACAGAGAATAGGCTGCCATAGGGGCTGGAGGGCAGGGGGGTAAAATAAGCGAAGGAAATAAAGAGGTAAATTCCAACTACAAAATAAATTAGTAATGGAGATGAAAGTACAGCAGAGAGAACAGTGTAATATTGCAATATCTTTGTATGTTGGCAGATGGTAACTACACTTATCGTGGTGAGCATTTAGTAATGTAGATAATTGTCAAATCACTATGTTGTACATCTAAAACCAGTATGATATTGTATATCAACTATGCTATACTTCAATTAAAAACAAAAGAAGCTAAAAAGTGATCCATTCAAGTCCTCCTGGCATGCAAAAATGGCAGATAATTTTTGGTAAATCAATTCAACTGCATGTGACTCTTTATTAGAAAGAAAATTAATAATACAACAAAGCATATGTTTATTCAAATAAAGAAATCCCTCTTTGTTTCTTCATGCCATTCATTATATTCAATCTGAAGCCATTCTTAGGATACAATACCTCCATGGAATTTTAGAGACTGCAACCTAGATAGATTTCACCTTCTTTAATTCATATCCGCTACATTGAGGCAGGACCAACATTCAGCCACCTTAACCCCAGAGCATAACCTGTCCAAAATTTTCAAGAACAGGAAAAATATATTTGCCTAATTGGTTACTACATATAAACTAGGAGGCAAGAAGGTTCTAGCCTATCCCAACTATTGTGTTGCTAACTACTGCCAGGAGTCATAAATCAATTAGTTGGTCTATGCATCAATTTGATTATTCATTTACCTAATTTTTGGTGGGTGCCTACAGTGTTCTGGACATTGTAAGCCTCAAGAATACAAAAATGGATAAGAAATTGTCCTTGCCTGAAGGAGCATATCTAGTTGACAGTTTCCAAAGCGACCTTCCTGAGAATCACATACCAAGTTTAAAAAAAATAGTATGTCCTTAGCTTTGCCCAAATGTATTCTGATTCTGCTAGCATGAAACAGAGACTAGAAAATTCTGATGCAATCAGCCAGATCAACTAGCTTGCACATTGCCCTTTGGGGACCTCTAGTCTAAAATATTATAATTAATCACAATAATTGAAGCTGATTATACTTAACTATATCATTTGAATACATTCCAGTTGAATGCCACTAAAATTACATGATAATTAAACTATTAAAATTAACATATAAAAAGAAAATAGTAATGAATGAAGTCTTAATACTCCCTTGATTCACGTTTGAGCCACTGTTACTATAGGCCTAACAAAACTATCTCCACTTACCAATGTATCAATAAAAATTACTCTGCCTCTCACACATAATGATTCTCATAAAGAAGTCTACTAGTAAAAGAACTTGAAAACTCATCCCTTAATCATTTGTCCAAGGGAAAATAAACTTCGATCATTATTTTTTCCTTAGTGAGGAATTGAACTTCCAGAGAGTTCTTTTTAGTTTTGGGGCCAGCAGGTGGCAGTCCGGGATCATGGACAATCTTTCCCTCAGGGTGAACCTGAATTCAGCCTAGGTTTGCCTGAAAACAGCCACCAAGTAGTTGGTTTACTGGTCAGTTTACCTGCCTTATGACACTGAGCTTTTAGAATATGATTTAAAATAAGTACTCTTCAAATTCTCTGGAATACTCTTGAATTATTTATTCTATCAAATTTTTCCAATTAAAAGTAATTGCTAACATTTATTGAGCATCTAGTAAGGGGTATGCATTGCCACATTCTTACACTATATTATCTCTAAAGTTTACACAATCTATTTCACAGATCAGAAAACTGAAACTAAGACAGATAAATGATATTCACATGGTCAGTTACCTAGTAAATGACAGCACTGGTATTGCATCCCAGTTTGTGGCACTATAAAACATTTGTAATTTGCATCTATTTTATCACTGAATGCCTTCCATCTATCCTGTTCTACACAGAATTAGGATCGTAATAAGTAGTCACTTATCTTCAACTGGGGCCAGTATTTATTTCTAAAATGAGACTAAATTTGGTTATTTGAGATGACCTTGAATCTAATTGTCCACTGCCTTTGTACTATTTCCATAAATTTCTAAATTTGGCGTGCATTAAATAAGAAATCTGTCAAAAGAGTGCCAGTTCAACTCCGACATATAAAGAGCTTGGACACTCTCATTCCTGTCCTTACACCACAAAAAAGATAGCCAAAGTGAAATCAGTTACTTTGTCTGGACTTACTGCAGGGCAAACTGCCACCCTGAAACCGGGAGAAATAGGCAAATCCAGAGACTCATAGCCAAGATCTGCCTACCAACAGCAAAGATTACTGGATCCGTAAGCTAGTAGAACCACTTAAATTGTAATTTTAATTAAATTCTGGAGGCTGAGTGCTGCCTAGCATGAATGGAAGCCACAGTCTTGGAGGACGATGGGGTGGCAGCCCAATCCCAGCAGGTTCTCAATGTGAAGATCTGAGAAAAATGCCCTTGTGGCTCTGGCCAGGGTGAGGGGAAGAGTAACTATTGTGAAATAGTCTTAAAACCTTCTCCATAATAATGAACTACCTTCCATGGAAAACAACTTTGTTTCCCAGAGCCTT
Source organism: Phataginus tricuspis (assembly GCA_029783875.1). Taxonomy (NCBI): domain Eukaryota; kingdom Metazoa; phylum Chordata; class Mammalia; order Pholidota; family Manidae; genus Phataginus; species Phataginus tricuspis. Next base: position 8,795 of record JAQQAC010009333.1, on the reverse strand, counting down.
GTCTCAGTCAGGAAAAATGGGCATCCCTGCTATTCCAGCTCTTCTGGTCTTCCTGACTCAGCTAAAGTGAGGGGAGGCTATATAAGAAGTACACGTGAATGTCTCAGGCCAGAGACAAAGACGCAATAAAAGACTGAGATTTAATTTGAAGATTAGTGACTATTCCCTTCCTCTCCACCTGGTAACACCCCAGGGAGGTGCCAGCATAATAGTAGTGGACTATAGCTGACAAAACCTGCAAGACCTAGGCTCTCTCTAAGGAGGAGAACTTAGGGAATCCCAAGGTCAAGAAAGGATATAAAGCCAAGAACACTAGAGGAATATGAAGCCTCTAGCACCTGTAGCTACAGCAAACATTAAACAAGGCTCAACTCCTAGCCAGATTAACATAAATTCTCACACACTTCAGCTCCTATTACCCAATACAATACACACAGATTCCAACAAAAGAAAACTGCAAGACATGTTAAGTACACGATAAAAATGTCTGAAGAGGCAAAGCAGGCATCAAAACCAAACTTAAATATGACACAGGTGTTGGCATTATCAGACAAGGAATTTGACAGCATGCAAGAAACAGATAATGTAAGCAGAGACAGAAATTTTCAGAAAGAATTAGAAAGAAATGCTAGAAATAAAAAATGTAACAGAAACATTTGATGCTTTTCATGCTTTTATGGGTAGATTTGACAGGGCCAAGAAAAGGATCAATTACCTTGATGACAGGTCAATAAAAACTCTCCATGCTGAGCTGAACAGAGAAAAATGCTTGACAATCAGAAAAGAGGATTGAAGAATTGGCAGAGAATTTAAAAAGATATAACATATGGAGTTGATGGGAAGATGGCGGCATAAGCAGGGCAGCATAAATCTCCTCCCAAAAGCATATACATCTGTGGAAATACAACAAATACAACTATTCCTAAAAGAGAGACCAGAAGATCCAGTACAACAGCCATACTACAGCTACACCTGTGAGAACTCAGCGCCTCACAAAGTGGGTAAGATACAAAGCCGCAACCCGGTGGGCCCCGAGCACTCCCCCACCCCAGTGCACCAGTGGGAGGAAAAGAATCAGAGTGGGTAGGGAGTGGAAGCACAGGCCCACCAAATAACCAGCCCTGGTGATCTGCACGGGTAGCACAGACACACATCGCATGGTGTATTGGAGATTAGAGAAACGGAAGGGCAGGATCTGAGACAGACTCTGCAAGCAGGTCCCCTCAGCCGGCTCCCCAGGACAAAAGAAAAGCGAGCACTTTCTTAAAAGTCTTAAAGGGACAAGGGCCCAACAGCAGAACAAAATCATCCCAGCCTACTCAGCACAGCAGGCTGGGAGTCTTGGGGAATTTCAGGCGCCATGGCTGGTGGCTGGGCAAAGCAGCCACACCAAGGTTTCCCACGGAGATCAGCAGCCTGCCTTTTGTTTCCCACCCCGGCCAGTGCCACAAAGGGTCCGGCAGAGCTGCCACTGCTGCGGAAAAGTGGAGGAGCGGCCATGCACAGAGCAACCTCATGGAATCTACTCCCGGCTGGCACACAGCTAAGCAGAAAGGACCCCAGAACCAAGAACAAGGCCTGGAAAGCACGAAGAGAACAAGAAGGCACGCAGTGAGACTGCAAACCTCCACAATGCTATAGGCTAGGCTGAGGGTGACCCCGCACACAGGCAGCTCCAGGTATTATCCCAGAGACTGCCTCCCGGTGGGCAAGAAACCAGTTCAGGCCCCAGAAAAAGGCAAGGAGAGCAACAAGCAGGAAGGGACTTTGTCATCCCAGCTGACACATGTGGCACCTACTAGCGACGACTTCTATCACCATGAAAAGACAGAGTAATACGGTACAAAGATTACACAGACAACCCCAGAGATAGGGACTGATGGGATAGATTTATACAATCTTCCTGAAAAAGAATTTAGAATACAAGTCATAACCATGCTGATGGATCTACAGAGAAATATGCAAGAGCTAAGGGACTAAGTGAGGAAAGACAATGCAGAAATCAGACAAGCGATCGAACGGCTTAAGAGCAGAATGGATGAGGTGCAAGAGACTGTTAATGGAATAGAAATCAGAGAACAGGAATACAGAGAAGCTGAGGCAGAGAAAGAGAAAAGGATCTCTAGGAATGAAAGAATATTAAGAGAACTGTGTGACCAATCCAAACGGAACAATATTCTCATTATAGGAGTACCAGAAGAAGAAGAGAGAGAAAAAGGGATAGAAAGTGTCTTGGAAGAAATAATTGCTGAAAAGCTCCCCAAGCTGGTGAAGGAAATAGTCTCTCACACCATGGAAGCCCACAGATCTCCCAACACAAGGGACCCAAGGAAGACAACACCAAGACACATAATAATTAAAATGGCAACGATAAAAGATAAGGACAGAGTATTAAAGGCAGCTAGAGAGAGAAAAAAGATCACCTACAAAGGAAAACCCATCAGACTATCATCAGACTTCTCAACAGAAACCTTACAGGCCAGAAAAGAATGGCATGATATATTTAACGTAATGAAACAGAAGGGCCTTGAACCAAGAATATTGTATCCGGCACAATTATCACTTAAATTTGAGAGAGAGATTAAACAATTCCCAGACAAGTGAAAGCTGAGGGAGTTTGTCTCCCATAATCCACCTCTACAGGATATCTTAAGGGTACTGCTCTAGATGGAAGCACTCCTAAGGCTAAAAAGATGTCACCAGAGAAAATAAAAGTATAGGAAAGAAAGCAGACTATCCAAATACTAACTAAAGGCAAAAAGTAAAATCAACTATCCACAAAAACAGTCAAAGGAAACGTAAAAGAGTACAGAATAAAATACCTAGTATATAAAGAATGGAGGAGGAAGAATAAGAAGGGAGAAAAATAAAGAATTATCAGACTATGTTTATAATAACCTAACAAGAATGTTAAGTTAGACTGTTAGATAGTAAAGAAACTACCCTTGAACCTTTGGTAACCACAAATCTAAACCTAGCAATGGCAATAAATACATATCTATTGATAATTACCCTAAATGTAAATGGACTGAATGCACCAATCAAAAGACAAAGAGTTACAGAATGGATAAAAAAGCAAGACCCATCTATGTGCTGCTTACAAGAGACTCACCTGAAACCTAAAGATGTACACCGACTAAAGGTGAAGGGATGGAAAAAGATATTTCATGCAAACAACAAGGAAAAAAAAGCAGGTGTTGCAGTACTTGCATCAGACAAAATAGACGTCAAAACTAAGAAAGCAAGAGATAAAGAAGGACATTATATAATGGTAAAGGGGTCAGTCCAACAAGAATATATAACCATTCTAAATATATATGCACCCAGCACAGGAGCGCTGACATATGTGAAACAAATACTAACAGAATTAAAGGAGGAAATAGAATGCGATGCACTCATTTTAGTAGACCTCAACACACCACTCACTCCAATGGACAGATCAACCAGACAGAAAATAAGTAAAGACACAGAGGCACTGAACAACACACTAGAACAGATGGACCTAACAGACATCTACAGAACTCTACACCCAAACACAGCAGGATACACATTCTTCTCAAGGGCACATGGAACATTTTCCAGAATAGACCACATACTAGGAAACAAAAAGAACCTCAGTAAATTCAAAAATACTGAAATTCTACCAACCAACTTCTCAGATCACAAAGGTATAAAACTAGAAATAAATTGTACAAACAAAACAAAAAGGCTCACAAATACATGGAGGCTTAATAACATGCTCTCAAATAATCAATGGGTCAATGACCAAATTGAAACAGGGATCAAACAATATATGGAGACAAATAACAACAACACAAAGCCACAATTTTGTGGGATGCAGCTAAGGCAGATCTAAGAGGAAACTATATTGCAATCCAGGCCTATTTAAAGAAGGAAGAACAATCCCAAATGAATAGTCTAAAGACACAATTATTGAAATCGGAAAAAGAAGAACAAATGAGGCCCAAAGTCAACAGAAGGAGAGACATAATAAAGATTAGAGAAGAAAGAAATAAAATTTAGAAGAATAAAACAATAGAAAAAAATCAATGAAACCAAGAGCTGGTTTTTTGAAAAAATAAACAAAATAGATAAACCCCTCGCCAGACTTATTAAGAGAAAAAGAGAATCTTTGCACATAAACAATCAGAAATGAAAAATGAAAAACCATGATGGACCCCACAGAAATACAAAGAATTATAAGAGAATACTATGAAAATCTATATGCTAACAATCTGGAAAGCCTAGAAGAAATGGAAAACTTCGTAGAAAAATACAACCTTCCAAGACTGACCAAACAAGAAACAGAAAACATAAAGAGACCAATCACCAGCAAAGACATTGAATCGGTAATCAAAAAACTATCTAAGAACAAAGCCCCTGGGCCAGAAGGATTCATCTCTGATTTTTACCAGACATGTAGAGAAGAAATAATACCCATTCTCCTTAAAGTTTTCCAAAAAACAGAAGAGGAGGGAATATTCCCAAACTCATTCTATGAAGCCAGCATCACTCTAATACCAAAACCGGGCAAGACCTCACCAAAAAAGAAAATTACAGACCAATATCCCTGACGAACATAGATGCAAAAATACTCAAAAAAATACTAGCAAACTTAATTAAAAAATACATCAAGAAGATCATACACCATTATCAAGTGGGATTATTCTCAGGGATGCAAGGATGGTACAACATGTGAAAATCCATCAACATCATCCACCACATCAACAAAAAGAACAAGAACCACATGATCATCTCCATAGATGCTGAAAAAGCATTTGACAAAATTCAACATCCGTTCATGATAAAAACTCTCAACAAAATGGGTATAGAGGCAAGTACCTCAATATAATAAAGGCCATATATGACAAACCAACAGCCAACATCATACTTAACACCGAGAAGCTTAAAGCTTTTTATCTAAGATCGGAAATCAGACAGGGATGCCCACTCTCCCCATTGTTATTCAATATAGTACTTGAGGTCCTAGACACGGCAATCAGACAAAACAAAGAAATACAATGCATCCAGATTGGTAAAGAAGAAGTCAAATTGTCACTATTTCCAGATGACATGATATTGTACATAAAAAACCCTAAAGACTCCACTCCAAAACTACTAGAACTAATAGAATTCAGCCAAGCTGCAGGCTACAAAATTAACACATAGAAATCTGTTGCTTTCCTATACACTAAAGATGAACTAGCAGAAAGAGAAATCAGGATAACAATTCCATTCACAATTGCATCAGAAAGACTAAAATACCTAGGAATAAACCTAACAAAGGAAGTGAAAGACCTATACCCTGAGAACTACAAGACACTCCTAAGAGAAATTAAAGAGGACACTAACAAATGGAAATTCATCCCATGCTCTTGGCTAGGAAGAATAAATATTGTCAAAATGGCAATACTACCTAAAGCGAACTACAGATTCAATGCAATCCCTATCAAACTATCAACAGCATTCTTCAATGAACTGGAACAAATAGTTCTAAAATACATATGGAACCACAAAAGACCCCAAACAGCCAAAGCAATCCTGAGAAGGAAGAATAAAATGGGGAATTATGCTCCCAGACATCAAGCTCTACTACAAAGCTTCAGTAATCAAGACAGTTTGGTATTGGCACAAGAAAAGGCCCATAGACCAGTGGAACAGAATAGAAAATCCGAACATTAAGCCAAAGATATACAGTCAATTAATATATGATAAAGGAGCCTTGAATATACAATGGGGAGATGACAGCCTCTTCAGCAGCTGGTGTTGGCAAAACTGGACAGCTACATATAAGATAATGAAACTGGGATACTGTTTAACCCCATGCACAAAAGTAAACTAAAAATGGATCAAAGACCTGAAGGTAAGTCATGAAACCATAAAACTGTTAGAAAAAAACACAGGCAAAAATGTTTTGGACATAAACATGAGCGACTTCTACATGAACATATCTCCCCAGGCAAGGGAAACAAAAGCAAAAATGAACAAGTGGGAGTATATCAAGCTGAAAAACTTCTGTACAGCAAAGGACAGCATCAGTAGAACAAAAGACATCCTACAGAATGGGAGAATATATTCATAAATGACATATCCGAAAAGGGATTGACATCCAAATATATATAAAGAACTCACGCACCTCAACAAACAAAAAGCAAATAATCCGATTAATAAATGGGCAAAGGACATGAATAGACACTTCTCCAAAGAAGAAATTCAGATGGCCAACAGGCACATGAAAAGATGCTCCACATCGCTAATCATCAGAGAAATGCAAATTAAAACAACAATAAGATATCCCTCACACCAGTAAGGATGGCCAACATCCAAAAGACTAAGAACAACAAATGCTGACAAGGATGCTGAGAAAGGGGAACCCTCCTACACTGCTGGTGGGAATGCAAATTAGTTCAACCATTGTGGAAAACAATATGGAGGTTCCTCAAAAATCTCAAAATAGAAATACCATTTGACCCAGGAATCCCACTCCTAGGAATTTACCCTAAGAATGCAGCAGCCCAGTTTCAAAAAGACAGATGCGCCGCTATGTTTCTTGCAGCACTATTTACAGTAGCCTAGAAATGGAAGCAACCGAAGTATCCACCAGTAGATGAATGGATAAAGAAGATGTGGCATATACACACAATGGAATATTATTCAGCCAGCAGAAGGAAACAAGTCCTACCATTTGCAACAGCATGGATGGAGCTAGAGGGTATTATGCTCAGTGAAATAAGCCAAGCGGAAAAAGACAAGTATCAAATCATTTCACTCATTTGTGGAGCGTAAGAGCAAAGAAAAAAACTGAAAGAAAAAAACAGCAGCAGCATCACATAATCAAAGAATTGACTAACAGTTACCAAAGGGAAAGGGACTGGGGAGGATGGGTGGGAAGAGAGGGGCAAGGGGGGAAAAGGAGCATTATTATTAGCAGACGTAAAGTTGGGGGACACGGGGAGGGCTGTACAACTCAGGGAAGACAAGTAGTGATTCTATAGCACCTCACTGCACTGACAGTGACTGTAATGAGGTAAGTGGGGGGACCTGATGAAGTGGGGAGTTTAGTAACCATAATGTTGCACAGGTAACTGTAGATTAATGATAGCAAAATAAAATAAATAAATAAATAAACACATGGCTGTAGCAGTGGAAGACAATCCACAAAAAGGAGCTTTGGTCCCAGTTCCTCAAGAAGAAAAGAGGGAACTGGACATGATCACTATGGTAATCTGAAGGTTACTAACAGGACCTCTATGGTTTTCAGTATCTCAAAAACCCCAAACCAATCACATACTTTCGTACAATGCTTCTGTACATTGACTAAAATAGTTTTACTTTTTGTTATTATGGCAACTCAGTGTTCTTTACTGTAATACTTCTAGTCCCATAATGATTAGTGATAAAGTGCACAGCCCAATCACGGAGCATTTTAGTGTTAAGACAACTCTCTTGCATTCTACTCCTACGAAAATAGATACGTGATATAACCCAAACATACTATCTCATGATTGTGTCATTCAACACTTTTGGCCTTGCCTGGTGAACAAGAAAAGAAGTCTTCATTACCTGTATTTGATCTTTGTAGGAGAAGGCAGGTCTCTACTTGAATACTGCTTTGAGAGTTGGCTCAATCACCACCTCCTTTTCCTCTTCCACCTCTTACAGGTTCAAAAGTTGGCCTAGCTGCTGTCATCATCTTTTACACTTTGAAGAAAAATACGGTCAAGTTATTCCCAATGTGATAAACTCTCATTATATAAAGTATTGACAAATATCCAACTTGTGAAATCATTTCCAAAACTCGTTCTCCAAATTTTACTTTCATCTCAAAGAAAAGCTCTCAAGAAAACAAATGAGTCTCAGGAATACAGAAATACAGCTTCCTAAGCAGTTCTTATTTAGTGCAAACAATTCTGTCATGAAGCTGAGCTTGTTTCTTGTTCTCCTTCTGGCTCTGTGGCCCTGGCCAGGTCACCTAGCGTAAGTTCCTGTGGAATGGGGATATTCCTCACGGGACTACTATAAGAATGATTAGGCTTGACATAGCAAAGCCTTGTGAAACTCAGTACAGCCACGACTGAGTTTTAAAAATTCTCAATTCACCCTTACTACAAAGCAGACTCCCTAAAGTTTGCACCTCATACAACAGAAAATAGGCTACAAAAAAAAATACTTTGAAAATCTCTGGACAAAGTTACTGTCTTGGAGAAGAACGTACTAAATTTCAAGGACACTTACATGGGCAATATTCTCCAACAACTTTTTGTTGATGCCATTTTCTCCTACAGCAACCACCGTAATAAAAATCTTGTATTTTGCAGGTTATAATTTAAGGAATGTCCAAAAACAGGATCCTCCCCCTAAATAATTCTGACAACCAAAAATCCTCATGGTACTTCTGGGTTTGAGCAGCCAACAGCGTCCCGCCCAGCAGATAAGGCTCCCCAGACCCGTCACATGTTGGAAAAGCAAGTGCGTGGGGAAGCTGGGGGAACTGGTTTACGTCTCTAGCTTTTCAGAACAGGAAGGCGGTGTATCCAGATGGAGAAGCAGGGTTTTCTGCCCGGGGGTACCACTGCCTCCCCCGTCCCCCCACCGGCGAATAATCATCACCCCCGCCTCGGAGCAGGGAGCCTGTGGGCTGTCCCCGGGACTCGCCGACCCCTCGTCCAGGCCCGACCCGCTGCGCGGCGCGGCAGGTGAACCCCGCTGAGCCGCCCGCACAGCCGCCTCCCCGCGGCGCTGCCCGCAGCTCCCGAGCGTCCTTCGCCGCCAACCCCGAACCCACCGCCCGCTCC